>VWZV01016320.1:1924-32348 GCA_013397155.1 Irena cyanogastra
TTTGACATATACTTGTGGGAAAAAGTAATCAACCAGGACCCAAAGCAGAAGTTATCTTGGCTGACATTATTTTTCATTGCAATTGTCAGTTGTAACTGTTAACCTTTTCCATATAGAATCCTGTATCCAGAGGGTAAGAAAAAAAAATGTATTTTTTTCAAATAAAAAGAAAGATATTTAAAGATATCTTTAGACCCTTCTTTCATTGTCAACTCTGATACTGATTCCTTCCCATACACTTTCATATCTAAATTTATAGTTCAACCTTGTGTTATTGCTTTCATGGTAATATTGCTTTAATCACACAGGGCCTTACTTTATATTACCTCATGGATTATTATTTGGTTTATCTTAATATTTTTGTTTCTATTTTTTCTCCCTCTGTGCTACTGTAGTATGAATTGCTGCCTCTTCTGTTGCTGCCTCTTTCTCTCTTGCCTCTACTATAATAAAGAAAATAATTGCCTAGAGCTTTTCTATGCAATGTCGTTGTACTAGGGATCTCTTTGTTTTCATTGGAAGAGTACTTTATTTTTAAATAGCTTGCAGATTCACTTCAGTTGTTGAAGCCTGTTCAATCGATGTTCAAAACAGTTAAAAAAGTAAATCTATAAATGGGCTGTAACTGTTACAATCTACCTGGCCATCAGAAAAATATTATACTTAATATATATGCTTTGTCAAAACAAGTTTTTCTTGTAAATTACATCTACTTTTTTTAAAACATCAGGAATGACTGCCCATCATATTGCATATTTATAGTTAAACTGTAAGTGCTACCTTGTTGGCAGTTTAAATACCAGACTTATCTAAAAACAGATACTGTGTTTGTTATTATTATTAAAAAAAAAAAAAGAACAGCAATGTTCCTACTGAAAAGTGAAAGGACCACTTTAGAAGACTTTTTTTTATGACTGGATATCTCCATATCTAAAATTAGTTTTGAACTCCTCTATCTACACTATTCTCTATCTTCTTCCAGTGTAGAAATTCTGTATGGAATAGACTAAATTCAACACTTTTTTTTTTATTAAGAAGGATTCAGCTTTTGAAATTGATCCCACAGAAAGGGAAATATGCAAGTGTCCTTGAAAAAGGACAGTTCATTTAAAAATTTAATCTAAAAATTGAAACTGCACCCCAAGATCTAGAGTTTAGTTGCCTATCTAATGCTAACAGCCCCAATTTTTCTAAGGAACATAGAAAGCAGGCAGAAATTACTTAAACTCACTTACAAGGACTTTGAAATGTTCATATTCAATAACAATTATTTGCCTCTGGAAATGTGGATGAAAACTTCCCAAGATCAATACCATCAGCTTTGCTGGAGCTCTGACAGGAAATTTCTTGTTAAGACATTTTAAAAGAAAATTGGTGAGCATAACAAGTAAAACAGTTTTATTCTGTGTATTAGATGTACACTAAAATATACTGCTAGAAACATGTGATGAATTGCAAGTCAAAGCTGTAAAACTGTGTTTGTGTTTGATAGGCATAATGTTGTCTCTTTTAAAGGCATCAAAGGTCACAGTGCAAATCCCTTGTGGACTTCAATTAGTGTAGCTTTCATGGGAATAGTTAAGTGTAAAGCTTGAGTACGAGCTGGAAAAAATCTCCTCTGCCTCTTCAGCTGACGTGCTGTCTTTGCTGTTTGGGAGCCTTTCTGCACTTGCATGCTCCAGGGCGTCAGACACTATCCATTCTCAGTGGATAATTTTTAGCTTTGTATCCAGTCTCCCTTTGAGACCACTGGATAGTGTCTTTTTCTCTGAAGCAAATTTACCTTTCTGATCTTGGAGACAGTCTGGCCATTCACCACAATAAGTATTACCACACTTTCTTAGAAGTGGAAAATTCCCTTTATTTGAGTCTCATTTCCTGTGCTTTTCTTGTTCACTTGTTTGTTCCTTTTCCATCCATGTGTACAACTGTCCTTCTGTATCTCAATGTTTGTGGATGTGGTTGGGTGATGTACCTCAGCAATTTACAGGGTAGCTGCCCTGAAAGCCTTACCTTTGGGTATCAGAGTGAGCTGATTGAGGGCAGTGAATTAGACAAAGATTGACCCTCCTCTTTCTGCAGTCAAGATGGGCAGAATTTTGGCAAGTTTGTTTTAGAAAATTGTTTGGCCTGGTTCTAATATAAAGTGTTAAAGCATAGGAAGAAATTAGCAAGTATACCTGGTATTTGTTTCTCTATTACCATTTGAGGCAAATGCTTAGCGTTCTTTTTGCAGTGTGTCTCTTAAGACCAATCTCATCTTTTGTTTTGATAGTCACACTAAAATCTAAATGAAACAGACATGTACAGTACATTACCTGTTCTGAAGGTAAAACAGCACATGATAGTTTTAGGGCTGGTAATAAGGATGATTTTTTGTTGTTTTTTGAAGAGAGAATACTGCTACACTCCTACATGTACATTTTACTTTGTGAAATTATTTCAATCCTGATAATCTGTAAATTTGAAAGTTATTGATGGACATTTGAAAAAAAAGAAATCTAGTTCATCAAACTTTATTGTTAATTTTTCACTGTATAGGCCACATTTTACCCAGCATGTATATTGCTCTTAACTTACTGTTGCCAAGGGAATGGTAAAATGTGTGTGGGTGTTAGACACCTTCTGCAGTAAAGCACAATGTTACAGTAGTAACTTATATCCTCCCTAGGATTATAATCAGTGCCATTATGAGTGTAAAAACCCTAAAATTTATGTAGCGGTGTTATACATCATGGATGTCAATGTTGCAATGTTATCTGTCCTGGGCTTTGTAAGCAGTCATTTAAACTTGTGATGTATTATGTTTAACACACTCATTTCAAAACATCACCTCTTCATTGTATTGAGTAAAAGGAATGTTATCTACAGGACTTAAATTTCTATTTACAATGGTTTATCATTTTCCTTATTAATCAATATATCACACAGCCACATTATGTATATAACAAGACTATCAATTCTCCGATTAAAAAAAAAAAAGAGGGGGAGTGTTGCTGAGAGATTCAACATTAGATGAGTACTATTCACTGTTTATTGAAAGGCTCATCTTCCCAACCTCTGTACCTTTTCTACAGTTTAAAGGAGTATTTGAAGGAAGAGAGCATTATTCTTCAGAAAATCCCAGAGAGAGGGAACACTGGAATCCTCCTTTATGTTTAGAACCACCATTTAATGCATGAGGGAATTGGGCTTCCTTTCTGATGGGACACTTCCAAAAATAGCTGCGGTTTATCTGTTTATCCTGAATTGTACTTCCCTCTGAGGAGAAAACTCTACCCTCTTTCCTCTCAAAGGGGTTTCCTGCATCTGAACAATGCAAGAATTAATTTCTGATGACTGTGCAACAACACCTAGAAGTGTCATTTTTATCAGTCAGCTGCCTCAACTTGATTTTGCTGATAGCACATGTTAAGGCCATGTGTGCCATACTTAAGCTTTAAAAATCTTGTCACCATGACAGATGGTGGACAGCAAGGAAGGACCAGTTAGCCAGGACTGTCCAAGCTCCTGACCAGGGAGCAGGACAGTGGTCAGGCAGCTCCAGCCCTGGGCAGTGAGTATTTTCTTAGGGATGGCGACAAGTAGCCAAATCCTGACAACAAGGTGCAATCTCAGAGTCCTTACACTAGTTTCCTTATCCCTCCTGAACGGCAATAAAGTACATATCTAAAATGTATATATATCTAAAACAAGATACACCTCTAAAATGCATAAGACATATTGAATCTCAACATATTTTAGACTATGGCAGCAAAGGAAGTGCCTCCTCTGAGCTCTAGTGTCCATCTTTTGACAGATGACAAAGTAATCAAATACAAAGAAAGTTGTGAAATCCTATTATGTATTTGTATCCTAGTCTGATTTACATGCTGCCATGTCAGTAAGCCAGTGATTGCTGAATCACATTTCTGAATGGAAGACATGATGTCTGGGAGTGTTACTAACAAGATCCCAAGGTACAAGAGCAAACTTATATATGTATGCATATAAGATAAATCATGCGCACAGGCACAGTTGTGACTAACCTGGCATAGTTTATTATTTGAAAATTGTGATATTCAGTTGACTCTATACATGCAGAAAAACTATCTCAGAATTTGTCAATTCTGTATTTTTAGCCAAGCTAACATGTTAACCTGCAGCTAACCTGCAGCCTTCACCAGTTTGGACATGATCACAAGTCCTTTCTTTGCTTTGGGAATCCAGCCTATAACTGGAATATAAAGCTGTAGTTTAATAGGATTTTTCTGCTATTAACAGATTGTAGGTAGTAACATTTTAAAGTAACATTCATCATTAATTTCTGTCTGAATTATGTACACACACAAACTAGGAACATTGGTACATTATAATGATGGAAAAATTTTTTATTTCATCATAAATTTGGACAGTATTTATTATGATGATATTTATATAGCTATTAGGGAGTAAACTGTATGTTTTGAAGTTTGAATCAGTTTGAAACAATGAATTTCACAAAGCTTTTAGGGTCTGTGCATTATAATCTTTGGGACTCATGTTGAGATCTGTTAGTTGATTATACCAAGGAATACAGCTTAAAGAATAAATGGTCTCATAAGGTATTTTGACATACTGAAACCATTATCTGACAAGCGTAAAGTGGAGAAGGATTTATCAACATATGAATATCACTTGTTGTATAATTCATCTGACTAATTAAAGATCTGATTAAATACCAGTCAATATTATAACTTCATAAAGAGATAAATAATTCAGAAACACTATAAAATTACTATTTTTTACATAAGTAAAACCTTTTCTGAGGTTCTTCAACAGCCTGTATACAAGAAATTGAAATTAATTGTTTAATTAATTTTTTATTTCTGCTTTCTCATAGAGTTATGAAAACATGCATGTATGGGCTACTAAATAAATAATATGTTTCAATTTTTGTCTATTTGAAACTGAATTGCAGGCAGGAAGTCCTTACAATTATAGCTGCAATTTTGAATGCATTCCAGATTGTATGTGCTTTCTCTCTTTATTTCTCTTTCTTACTTCCCCTGCAATAAATTGCTTGTGTGGCTTTGATAACATGGCTAATTTTGCTTCAGATACTGCTGGGCATGGGAAGACTGCAGAAACAAAACAGTGGTGGGAGCTGCCATGTATAAGGGAAGCAGCATACACATAAAGCCAGTAGAATTTTGGAATGGCTTCTAGAGCAGCGTCTCCAAAACAGCTGACTCCTGAACTGCTATCTTTTTCTCGGTTCTGCCTCTTGCATATGTGAGAGCCTGCATGTACACAGCACACTACTACTTGAAATATAGGTGTTGTCTGTCTGCGTATAGATGGACTCAAAATTTTTGTTCAGAACGTTCAAAAGATAACTATATTTTTTCCTTGATTATACTGCCATTTCTTTAATTGGGTATATTTATTTAGCTAATAACAACAGTGGTAGGTGAAAGCATGGTGGCTTCACCCCATGCAGTTTTAGTGATGAAAATGATGTTATGATGCTCACTTCTGCAAAATTTGTAATTTCAATTCTGGTCCTTAAAAGTGGAAAATTGTTTGGCTCTCATAGTAAATATGTCATATACAACTTACTGGCTTCTTCAGTACTCAATTGAAAATCATGGTATGACAGTGTTAAATTTATCTGTGTAATGTACCTAGGCTGGCCACTAGACCCCCACCCAGCAGAGGCAAGAAGAAAGAGCAAATAAATTTAAAAACTTGTAGGTTGAAATAAGGACAGGGAGATCCCTAAATTATTACTGTCATGGGCAAAGCAGACTCAACTGAGGGAAAATTAATGAAATTTATTGCCAGTTTAAATATGTTTGGATATTGAGAAGCAAAGACAAAATTTAAAACCCACCTCCTCCCACTTCTCCACTCTTTTTACCCAAGATCACCTTTACTCCCTCATTCCCAAATCATCTGCCTGCCCCCCGGCAACGTCCTGAGAAGCAGAGGGGTGTAGGTAATCAGTGCTGTGGTCAGTATACAACAGATCCTCCCTGCTGTTCCCTCCTTGTCACCCTATTACCCTCCTGCAGTGTGGGGTTCCTCCCATGGAACAATGCCCTTCTGGAAATAGTCACCTGCTCCACCATGTTCTTTACCAGGCTCTTGTATGGGCTGCAGGCAGTTTCCACTCTGGTAGCCTAGACAGACTGAGGAGGAAGGACCATGGTTAGAGAGACCACACAAAAAAGGGAAACACAGCACTTTTGTAAACTATTAAATATACAAGTGATATGTAGGCACTAAAACTAAATACGTTTTAATAAATATTTAGTCTTTAATAACTGGAGAAATGGAAGTTAATTGATATTTCTTTTGCCAATCCAGATGGTGAATGAAATGTTTCAAAGCGTTTTGCTTTTATTATTATTTTATTTTTTTTATTAGTGCTCAGATAAAAAAGAGAGGGAATTGCTTACTGTTGAAGAAAATCAATGACTAAATGTTGAGCTTGAAATGTGGAGTTGCATTCTCAGATGTGGTAAAATCACATTCGTCTGCTGAGAAAAGTTTTGTAGTTGATTTCTGTACTTGAGCTGATGCTTTTACGACCAGAGTGACGCTGTGGAATCAACTGAAGTTGTACCAGTGAAAAGATAAAAAGTATTTTCTAAAACTCTGTAGAGTAAATAACCTTCTTCCACTGTGGCTGACAAATTCAACATCTTCTCTGATTTCTCAGCTCCCTAATTCTTTTCTATGAAAATTCAGCACTCTTCAGGTCTCTGTTTGGAGTCCCCTGAACATTCCTGCTTCTTTGTTTCAAGGAACATGTTAAATTGTGATCATATTTAACTTTATGCTTGTTTAAAACACATAGTTTTTCTTCAACTTAAAAAGCAATTACGTATATGCAACCTTAGAAACTTTTACTTTATTAGCCCCGACACATGCACAGTTAAGAGAAATTATTTTAAAAGAAACAGAAAGAAAAATAGTGAAATTTAAAATTTAATCTACCTTCCCTATACTTCCTTCTCTTTTTTTCCCATCCTTTACAAAAAGCAGGTAAATTGTAATAATCTGGGAGATGAACCAGTTTGATCCTTGGCAAATATGACTGATATTATGTTACCAAAATTTGCCTAGGACATGCAAAATTTTTCTAATCATCACTTGTAGTGGTCATAACTTTAGTTTAAATAGGATGCTATCTGCCAAAATATCCTTGAGATAGTTACTTTTTTTATTATTTTGTCACTGTTTATTTTTGATTTTGCTGAGGAAATGTCGCCTTTCAACTTACTGCTGAGAATATAAGATTTAATTTGATTTTGAATTTGACATCAACACTATCTCCAATAGTTGCTAATGGCCAGGTTTTCAGAGGGAAAAATTATATAGGCTTTGTTAGGACACATGTTTTATCTTTCTAGAATCACAGAATTGCCTTCAGATATTTAAGATGAATTTTGATAATAGTGTAAATAAAATGCTACATAAGTAGTAATGTCATATTAGTAGTAATACCATTAGTATTAGTATCTGGAGATGCTTGAAAAGGTCTGATTAATTTTTTTGCTTATGGTGGCAGTATTAACTTTTCATTTACTGCTAAAATCATCCTCAAATCCCTCCTAAAATGACAATCAAAACCATCATATACATTTAAAAAGTCAACTTGAGATGAAAATGGTCATCTGGAAACTGGGAGTTTAAACATAAGAAATATGTTTAAAAATAAGAAATACTTAAGGAAAAAGTGAATATTAAAATTTGAAAATACCATTAGATACTTCCCTGTATATTGTGGTTCATGTATTCATTTCCTTAAATGAGTGAGGTTCTGCACATCAATAAATTGGAGTCAGTTCTAGGATATATACGCTACTGACTGAGATAATCAAAGAAATTGAATTGCATAGCATTCATTAAAAGAAGGATTTTATGTTAACTTCTTTATCACTTTATTCAAGAGAAAATGTGATTTTTAATCTGTATTGTCCATTTGCATTGGAGTGCTTTTCTTAAGCTCCTGCTGTAAGAGATATGTTAGAAAATACATTCATTTGCTAAGGCTGACTTAATATTGCTTACAGAAGTTGTGGTTGGTCCATCCCTGCAGTTTCTAAAAACAGGCTGAACAAATATCTTGTGATGGATTCTGAACTGCATACATAACTGATTTTGCCCTGAAGTAAAGGTGAGGTGTCTTGCTGAGGTACATTCTGACCTTCTGTGGTTATATTATGTTTATGAGCTACTTACAAATTACAACAACAACAAGAGGCTGCGTGTGTGGGAGAATAGGGAGAACTAAATACCTGAAGTATTGTACTGTGAAACAGCAAATGTGGCATATCTGTCTTCAGATTATACTGGTTATGCCAGCGCTTCCTTTCCTTTCCATGGCAAAGCGAATTGAACCTGTGCTCATCTTGCTTTTGTTGGGTTTTTTCTTACAGCTGTATGATTAAAATATCTACTCTATTTTCTAATTCAATATAACAATTAAGAAACAAAGAAAAAAGTTCCCAATTATTTCAAACAATTAATTCCCAAGTTAAAAATTCTGGTTAAGGTGTTGCTCAACTAAAGCTCTGACTAAAGGAAAATGTGAAAGTATCTGTTTAAAGGATTGTCTCAAATGTGTCAAAAGAGCATAAGAGCCTTCTAGCAGCTGAATATTTCTGTGCTTAGAACAGGGCAACCAGAAGCAGGCAGAACGCTAGTGCTTCATCACCCTTTTCTGCACACTTTGCAGCTGACATTGCAAATCATACAGCATAAGAGCATAATCGTTTTCTATTAGAGAGAAATTACAAATTTTCAGGCTCAAATCACAGTGAATGTATTTGAAGACCTGCAGCACTACCGGTTTAATTTTATGTGATGGCTTTTCATAGGTACATCCTGAATATAGTCCAGAAAAATCTTCATTTCTTTCTACTGTTAGGATTTGCTAGTGTGAATTGGACACCTCCTATCATTCAGTGAATAACTGAGTAATTATGCAAAGAAAATCCATTGACTGTAAAAGATCAAGGGTGGCTTTCTGCCTAATGAATCATTTGTTCTTAGTAGTGAAGGACGCACAATGTTTTTTGTGTATGGTACAAAAGCATATTAGAGTCCTGTCTTTACTAGACAGAAATGCACAGGGTGGAATGCAACATAAAGATTAAAGAAAAAATGTGGTAATATATTAGATATAATTGGGATAGTCATTTTAGTCCTCACATACATATGTTTTCTGCAGATGTATTTGTGAATAAAAGGGAAGTTGAAGATACGTAAGTAGTTCCACGATTTTTTTTCCTTCCCCACATGACTATTGATTTCTTCAAGTTCCCTGACCCTAAATTAGTAAAGCATACTCTGAAGTCTGAACTTAGGAGTAAGCTTCTCCTTTTTCAAGTGATCCACTTCTGGAACAAAAACACAGAAATAAAATCATTTTGCAGCACACCTTATTGACACTCTTGCAGCTGTGAAAAGACTCTCATAAATGCTGCACAGAATTGCAAGCAGAGACATAAGAAAGGGAAGGGCTTATAATTTCTTGTGTACTAAACCCTAATGATATGCTGCTAACATATTTTGCAGTATGTAGTTTAACTTTTCTAGTAGAATTTAGATATTCATAGCTGTATAATGATTTTCTTTATAAATATTCAATTATCAATTCTAAATATCAATTCTCAATAATTCTGTATTGGTTTTACAATTCAGAGTTCTGAGCTGTTTAAATTTACTCTTTATTTCTGGCTATGCATAGCAGGAACCATTTATTGGAGAACTTCTCTTTTTTGATAACAGNAAAGGAAAAGATAATAGTTTTCCATCTCTAGAGTTCCCTCTTCTTCTTGGGAAGCAGCCTGAGCTTAGTAACAGAACAAACACCTACACTTTTGATATATTTATGCGGGTATACTGTCTCCAAATTATGAGGTTTAAACAAAGGTTACAACTTCTTTAACAGAGTCTCCTATTATTCAGCAGGTCAAGGACTGCTGTTTATTATTATAGTCTCCCTTTTATAGATATGAAAGAGGCTGCATTCTAGTGCATGCCTGGTGTTCAGTACATCCTTGGTATAATGAACTAATTATACAAACATCTTTAATGGCTTCTGTAACTATGTTACATGAAACTCTCACAGTTCACAATACATTTTAGAGAGAGGATAGAGTGGTTTTGATTATAGAAATGATGTTTAGACACCTACTTGGTCTAAGGCAGAAAGTGTACGTTTGCATTTGATTATATGTCATTCCCCTCTGTAATACACTAGTGCTGAATACATAGTCTTTGTTAATGCTTACACAGTGGTATTATGGAATCACAGAAAAGCTGATGTTAGAGACTCCTATGAAAGTCAGCTATTTCAAGTTCCTGGATCAAAGCATCCTTAGCTAGAGCAAGTTGTTCAGGCTCTGTCTAGTCCAATATTGACTGCCTCCAAGGCTGAGGAGTCCGTAGACTCTGAGCAACCTTTTCAGTGTTCAGCCACTCTCATACTAAAAAAGTATTTTACTTTTATTTGTATTGAATTTCTGCATTTCAGTCTGTGCCTGTTCTGTCAATGGATTTGCTAGCTGTCTGGTGGTCTTAGCTCTGTCTTCTTGATCCCTTCCTGTCAAGTATTTTTCCATGCAGCTGAGATTGCTGTCTAAGAGTTCTTCAGTATGAACAGACCCTGTTCTCTTTGTCTCTCATCCTTGGTCTTTGTTGTCTTTGTGTCTCTTTGCTGCACTCATTTCAGAATGTCCATAAGTCTCCTGGAGGTAAGAATCCAGGACTGGATCCAACACTCCAGGAGTACCTCACCAGAGCTGGTTAGAAGGGAAGTATCATATCCTTCTAGTTGCTGACAGCACTTCTGATGGAGCACAGGAGACTGTCTGAAGGCACACGGCTGGTTAATGTTCAACTTGTGGTCCAGCAGGCCCTCAGATCCTTCTCAATAGATCTGCTTTCCAGACATATACATCAACTATTTCTTGATGTCATTCTCCCCTGGGCTTTGTGCTTGCCACTCTTAATGCCATAACCTATTTCACTTTCCCACTGATGTGCACCTGAAGTGTGGTGCAACCATCTGACCTATCAATCACTCCTACCTGTTTTCTATTTCTCAGCAGATATGCTGGGACTGCACTTTGCCCATCCTCCAGGCTGTTAATGAAAATGTTGAGTGGAAATGTCCTCAACATCCACTCCTGGAGGTCAGCAGTAAAGAATGACCTACAGTTAGACTTTCTGCAACTGATTGCCTGTGGTTTTTTTAATTGCACTGCAAAATTTCTTCATTTATACATTGGTTTCACCCAAGAAATACAGCTGTGCTTGGAATAATGCTACTATTGGGATTTGACAAAATTGCTCATACTTGAACCGCATTTGAGTTACCCCATAGAAAGTTTATATTTGGAAGGCTGGATATTATGGAAAATTGATGATAGCAAAAATTGGTACTAGCAAACCAACTAGAATTAGAAATTGAAGATTACCATGTACAGGGAAATAGTTTCTTTATAGGAACGTTATTGAAAAGAAACACCTATAAAAAGGCAAGGCGCAATGAGGGTTATATTTTGACACGGAGAAGGGCTTCTCTAGCTCTCTTTAAAATAGCAAGGTTAGTTTCATTCCCTGAGCTGAGTCAAATTGACTTTGACACATAGTTCAAAGAAGGTTAAAACATTTTTACATTCCATTAAATTTTGGTATAATAGGTGTTCAAGGTGAGCTTTTCATATTGGTCTGTTGCAATTCAACTAGACACAGAACTTAGCAGTTTAAGAGTGATTATAATTACTGGAAATACAAAAATTTTATCCATGTACTATTCCCAAAATGAAAGCCTCTCTTTTTAAGAGAGCACCTTTGATGAATAAATCTGCTTTGTTTAAGACTGCTTTGCTTTCAGAAATGTGAGAGTACTGAAAATGAGTACCATAAGCAGTGTGTTTAAATGTCTCTTCATTCTGTTTTGCAATTGAAATTGTTCTGTAAGACAAGTGAAAAAAAACCTAGTCATTGCATTTCTGTACACCAATCAAGTAATGTAATCAGCATTCAGGTTTAAGAAGTCCGTGTGGAAAATTCTCCTTTTTTTTTGTAGAAAACAAGTCTTGAATATTTCCAAAATCCATTTGATCCCTTCCTAATGTCCTCAATGTACATGGATATGACAAACAGAAGTTTCTTGACTGCAACTCCATTTTGACCATGGACTATGGAAGTCTACACTCCAGATCTGATTTTGGCTATTTCTTTCTAAAGAATATATATAATTTTCTTTCATCATTCTACATCTATAATTCAAATATGTAATTATTTTTGTGTATTTTGTTTATTAGAATAAATTTAGGTTTTGCAATATAGGTTATGTATAAAATTAATTTTAATAGTATTTTACAGAGATGAACAGAATTGTATTCTTCTGTGATCTTGGAACAGAAAACCTTCATACTTCAAGATGTAAAGCTAGGTGATCTCTTACAGCATGTATAGCCAGGAGTCATCTTTCTGGAAAGCAGTAGTAGAGCCAAAACTTGTCCTGAAATATTTGTTGGTTGCTTAATATTTAAGAATCTTCTGTGGGTTTGTTTGGGTTTTGGTGATTTTTGGAGGGGTTTTTTTGTTGTTGTTTGTTGGTTTGGTTTAGGGTTTTCTGTTGTTTGGCATTTTTTCCTTATTTCTTTAAAAAAAAACTGTTTTGACATACATATTTATTTTGAAAAATGTTTTCTAGTTTGCAAATAGGTTGTGGGAGACTAAGAAAATAAAATGGTAACATTTGTTTTAATCACCTAATAGACCAAATAATTTCAGGAATTTTATATACTTTTAAAAACAATCATCAAAGTTCCCTGATAAGCTTTTAAAAGTAATTGCCAAACCCATTAATATTACTAACTTTTTCATTCAGATCAATTTTAAGATGAAGTTATTAAGAAAAGAAACATTAGATTTTTATAAACACTAATGTTTATAGCCTAACCTATATGTGAAAATATACACAGATATATTGTTCAGTCCTTCTGCATTCATGATGTCAAACTGATTTCTTTGCTGGATTTTGTCTGTTTATTTTTATGAAGCATAAAGGCAAATAAAAATTGTGAGAAAAAAATGTATTTAAATGAAAGCTTAAAAACTTTCTTTACTTTTAAATTTCCATACAACTGATTCTTTTTTTTTTTTTTTGTAGAATTATCACTTTAAGCCTTAAAGTATCCACAGGTCTTTTTTTGCTTACATATGGTTCTCAGTGTTTTTTTTGCTATATTTTTCTCCATTTCTTCGTTTCTAAAATATTTGTATGGTTTATTTTTTTTTGAGGTGGCATTGGAGTAGTCTTCTCATCCACATGATGATGCTATGAATTTGCAGTGACAGCTGCAGACTACAGAATCTCTGGCTCCTTCTAGGAAATGGTGCTACTAGTGGTCCTGATTCTGTAAAGTGCTGAATACTTGCCAAACGTGCTGTCAGGAACAGTTATATTTATCATTTCTCCACTCAATTCCAGTGACTTCTTCTCCCACCCCCAAAATGCTCTTAAAATGAGACTGCTATGAAATTAACCAAGTGAATGTTTTCATACTGGTCGGTTCTGTTTAAGTCTTGTACCATTGGAGCTTTGAGGGCCAGGACATAACTAGAATCAACAGCTGACAGACAGCTGTTCTGTGTAGTTCCATCTGGTGATATCAACTCCAGAAAGACACTGAAAAAGGTGAAAGATTATTGCTAATGTGACCATCCAGATTCTGGTGTTTTTCTTTACACTTTTGAGCTGTGAAGACTACATTCCACTGCTGAGAAAATTAGCATAACATTAGGTCAGGGACTTGTATTTTTCTGGATTCAATTCAGCTCTTACAAAAAAAAAATAAAGCTGCCTTTTTAGGAAGACAAAACTTGATCATTCAATATGAGTTTTGGAAGCAGATATGGGAATAGATCGTTTTTGCTAAAAGGTTTCTTGTGAAGATTTGAGCAATATTTTTTTGAGATAGAAACATTGAACAGAACAATAGAATGATGAAATTAGATTGGATTAGATTAGAAAATACCTCTGAGATCATCAAGTCCAACCTTTGACCAAACACCACCAATTTCAATTAAACCGTAGCACTAAGTGCATCATCTAATAATTTCTTGTACACTTTCAGAGATAGTGACTCCACCACTTTCCTGGGCATCCTGTTCCAGTGCTTGACCATCCCTTCAGTGAAGAAATCCTTCCTGATGTCCAACCTGAACCACCCCTGGTGCAGTTTGAGGCCATTTCCTCTTGTCCTGTCATTCGTTTCCTGGAAGAAGAGGCAGGGCCACCTGGCTACAACCTCCTCTGAGACGGTTGCAGAGAGCAGTAAAGCCCTCTGAGACTCCTTTTTGCCAAGCCAAAGAACTCCAGTTTCCTTAGTTGTTCCTCATATGACTTATTCTTTGGACCCTTCACCATTTCCATTGCCTTTCTCTGGACTTGGTCCAGCACCTCAATGTCCTTCCTGAATTGAGTGGCCCAGAACTGGACACAGCACTCAAGGTTCTGTCTCACCAGTGCCAAATACAGGGAGACAATCACTGTCCTGATCCTGCTGGCTACACTATTCCTGAAACAGGCCAGGATGCCACTGACCTCCTTTGCCACCTCGGCACACATTGCCTTGTGTTCAGACATTTGTCAACCAGCACTCCCTGGTCCTTTTCTGCTGTTCTACTTTCCATCACTCTTCCTCCAGTGATGCATGATTCAATCCGATTTAACACATTGAATTTTAGGACAATTTGAATCGACTTTGTTAAAGCACTAGGAAAACTGAACTATATACTTATGAATATGAGGAAATTCAGAGAATTTCATTGTCTTGTTTTCAGTATGAATGCCAAAATATCTCTATATGATCCATTTGATCATAATGAACATGTTAAGTGTAGACAAACCCATTGAGTCTGCTGAGACACACACAGATTACTGGGTTTTGAGTTGGACGCAGGTGGGTTCTCATATTTATTGAATGATGATTCATACTCTTATTCATTTTCAGTTCTGACCAAAATAAGGACTGTGTAGACTGATTATGGGTTGCTCTGTACACCTGCTACTCTTTCAGAAATGCATTTTCCGTGAAGTGGATAAGTCTTGGTGGTCGTTAACATGGTTTGTGTTAAGGCTGAAAGGTATACTTGCTTTCTTTCCCCCACTGAAAAGGAAAAGCTTAATAGAAATTTGCTGTTCATATAATTGTACCACTTATTTTTTAATATTTTAGAGAGTAATGATTGTCTCTGTGATGTTACTAGGCCTGTTTTTTAGTTAAAATAAAGAGAGTACAACATCTTCAGCTCAGAATTGAAATACAGTGAAATTTCTGAGCAAAAACCACTCAAATGTTCTCCAGCACAGTCTAGGCCACCGACAGTGGCAGACACATTTTTTTTCCCTTTCTCTGGTTGGATTTTAATTACAAAAATAGTCTGAGAAGAGCGCATAAATTCCAGTTAAAAACTTTGCTGCACAGTGAAGCATATTCCCATTCTTCTATTCCAAAGCCAATCCTTATATTTTCAGAAAGGCACTTACATACTAGAAGACTGGGGTTCTCTTGCAGTTTCTGCTAATTAATTTGTGTAGTATCTTTGTCTTCAGTTATATTATTTATCATGTTTTTCAATGGTCTGTTATGGTGGATTTTTTTTCTTCTTTTTTTATTATTTAGAAGAGGATACAGAAGTACTTAGAATAAATAAAATGGCACTTAAATGTTATAGGCAATGTAGCAATTGTCATTTCTTCATAAAGTTTTCTTTACCACCTGTACTTAAGTTATTTTAATTTTTTTTAACTGGCTAACTGACAGAACATCAAATTCAGATGTTAAGGATGAGGAAATGAGAACATGAGCTTTATTACATTATCCTATATTATTAAAGTACAAGATATATATAGCACATAGGTGGTTAGGTTATTAGAAAAATGTACAAGTGAAGGCAACACTGTAGTGCATTAGGGTGAGTTAATCTCCTGCTTCAGAGATCTAAGGTGCTTTGTTCCTTCATTTACTTTGTTATTAATGTCTTTTTGAATATTAAAGCTGGCCTTTTGCAAGTGGATTGTACTTAGTTTAGGCTTTGTTATTTTCACTGTTGTTTAACAATATTTTTCAGTGGCTTACTCTCATTTTAAAAATTCACCTTGTCACTTGTTAGCCTTTATTTCGATAATACAGGTTTCAAATGATGTCAGGTCTTTTATTTACACTAGATACCTCTACCCCTTTAGAAACCTTTGAAATCTGAGTCACTACTTAGAGCCTGATCTCATTATACATTTAGGTTATTTTAAGACTTTATTGAATGTAGAGTTTTTCATAAGTAAATCATGAGTATACTAATTATTAGAAGCCAATCATTCTCATATTAATCTGAGAAAGTGGTGAAAAAATTAATGCTTGTAGATTTTATTTTGGTATTTGTTGTGTTTCACTTGTGTTCTGTCCATTTTATTTTCCTTCATTTAATGGAATAGACAAAAGAAATTATAATCAATTTGAAGATTGAGGCTTCTTTTCAAATTTGAGAATATGATAATTTTTAATTGTAAAATTCTATGAATCTAAAAATATATGAATGTGTTTTAAAAAATTAAAAACTAAAGAGAAAAAGTAATGTTATAAAAAGTGGCTACTCATGTTAAGGGATTTGATCTAAAGTATTTTTCCTGAGACAGTCATTTAATCTTACATATTTTCAATTATACATTTATTTAGTATTCAGTTATAATGAGGAAGTTTGTTTCCTTCAATCATAAGGAACTAATTTCCAGAGTATATCCCTGTCCTGCAAATTCCAATAGTGTTTGTAGGAAATGCTTGACATTGGACTGAACACCCTTTCCTTTAACATTAAAATTTGAGAGAAAGAATGAAATTTTTAAATTTAGTATTTTCATATTTGTCACAAGAATTCCAAGTGCATAGGTGGCATCAACTGAGTCTTGTGGATAATGACTGACAGAATGTCATTATGAACTTTACCCAGCTAAGCTTGAATTGCAAGTGTGATACACTTTTAGGAAGCCTTCAAAACATTGTGCCTTTTGAATACAGAATATCTTAGTATCTTGCTGTTGAACGAAATCCATGCTTCTATCTTGGTTTGGTCCTAAGAAATCGTTGTGTTGATAGATTGTGAAAAAATAACAGTTTTTCTGAAAGATAATGTTTCTACTTTTTTGCCATCTGTTAAATGCAATGTATGTATTGTCAGGCACACCATCAAGAACATGTATTAGTGTTTCACTTTCCTAGTCACTTAATTGTCTAATGTTAATTGCTAATTAGTGTCATTATCAACTTGTGTTTGTACAATTACAAATATGATGATTTTTGTTGACTGGCTGCCAACATGTCTGTTACAGCAGCTTGTTTCTGTTCATCTAAGAATATTCAGTAGTGGAAGAAATGAGTAAATGTAGAAACCTGTGGGAAATATTCATCTGGCCACAGAACTGAGATTTATTATTACAGTTTGATGTGTCTTTCACAGGCCTGTTTGCATGTGGAGCTGCATGAGCAGCTATGTTCATTTAGGAAAAGTCTTCTTTATTTGAGGTAAGGAAAGTTTAGTTAAAATCAGGCCCTTTGTGTTTATACAAAAGTTCACCCTCTTAGATTCAAGACTTCACTTAAATGTCTTTAACAAAATAAATTAAAAGCAAATTAAAATCAGACCCATAGGCTTCCTTGCATAGTTTTGTTCTGTGTGATTAACAAAACAGAATACATTGAACTTAGCATGATTCTTTATGATTTTAGTATTTTCCCATATATTTAGTATTTTCTGTTAATGTGCTTTCTACATGCATGCAAATACATGTTTTGTTTCAGTGAATTTTCCGTCTTTCTTACAGCTAATAGTTTGGGCATATTATTATGCCTATTTCCTTTGGACCAGAAATTGATGATTGTTGCTTTAGAGCTAAAACCCTCAGTGTCCTCATTCTAGAGAATAAATGGACAAAACAACCCAGATTAGTTCTGTGCTTAAAACATGTGGACAATATGGAAAAACTCCAGCCTTTTTGCTGATACCATAAACATTTTAACATTCTGTTTCCACTTTGGATAACTTTGTAATAAAAAAAATATTTTAACAGCCATTTGTCTGGCAAAGAGTGTATGTGTAAAGGTATTTTGCAATAGAGATCTCTTATCACTTTCTCTTTTTGTTGACGAAAATATTTTTTTGATGCAGTTAACTAGGAAAACAGTTTTCTATTGATCCTTAACCAGTACTAATTAATCCAGAGAAAACACTAAAAAAAATTCATTTTAAAATCCAGAATGAAATTCCACTGGGAATTAAAGTGCCTACACTGTGTATTCTGTAACTAGTTGGAGATTTTGATTAACCGTATCTTGAGTAAAATCATTCACATTTGGCATATACTGGACATATTTATTTTGCTTTCTCTCTACCTTTACTTGCTGTTCTATACTTTAATAGTTCATATGTGTTATGTGCACTATGTGTAGTGTGGTTCCATAGTACAGGCTTTAATTAAATATGTTTGAAACTTTTCTGCCATTAAGGTGTTTTCAGAGTATGAATGAGAAATGTGATGAAAAAGATGGTGCACCCTAATGAACTTTTAAAACTGTCATGATGAATACAGGGGATACATTATTTGGATGGTAATAAAACTTTCTCCCATATTTATTTCTTCCTCTGATTTCAATCAGGAGAAATGGCGTAGACTTTGTGGTGGGGGAAAAAACCAAAAATTAGATGTTATTTAAAGCTGAAGCCATCAAAATGCAGTTAGGATCTTCTGGAAGAAATCTCACACTCTCCAGAATTACACACAGCAAAACCATATAGAATCCAAATGATAATTTAGAGTGAGAGAGAAAACTAATTCATTTCATAGCAATAGTTAGAAACTCCGTATTTGATGTGAAATTTGATTGCATGACCATAAGACAAATGTACCAGTATGAGCAAAAGATAGGACTCCTATGTAAAAGCAACTTGTGGTAGTTTCAGCTTTCCACTTCGTTTTTCTAAAGTGCAATGTGTTATTGCTATAAACTAATCAGCATGCAGGTGATGCCTTAACCTAATCTTGCAATAATTGAACTGGGAAATCCTTTGTTCCTCAATCCACTTAGCTTTGCAGGTGCAAATTTTGAAGCTTAATTGGGACAGTTTACATGCAAGTATACTTAAAGGTGTCATTAGGGGTAGACACTACTTTTTTCTTCCTTTTTTAAAGACGAGGGAAAGAATTTTCTGAGGAAACAGGTCAGTATAGTGTTTGACTTCAAAATGAGCACATCAAAATGAACCTAATATAACACCTAAATGAATGTAACTTTCAAAGTTAAAAACATTGCATTAAGAAAAAGGAAAAATTATAAAAATTTGTGATGCAGACACAAATTACCAAGAAAGACCATAATGATATAGTGTTAATTTAGTTTTACAGGTCTGAAGTCAATTAGAAATGGGAATGTTTACTCTTAAAAAAAAAAAGAAAATGTGCTATGATGTTAAGGGATTTTTTTCAGAAAATATGTGCTTATTATTGGTGAATATACCACGCATAAATGTCTATTAATATGATTAGTGTCTGGAAAATGACCAGGTTTTGGTGTGGCTTGTATGGTGTATCCCTTATATGTAGGTTTTGACATCTGTAGTAGTTGTAAATAGCTGTGCTCAAGATGTATTATGTTGGCTGTAATGAAGATAATGTATTTTTAATCACCACAGAATTTTAGATCTTAATCTGTAGGTATGAACTCCCAGTCTTCTGAGGAAATTATTTGACCTTGCATGAAACTGCAGGTTGACCCACCTGGATCAGGGCAGACTTGAATCATTACCTAAGGACTTATTTTAGATCAGCTGCTAATCCTTTACCCTCCAATCGAAGTGAATTCACATCAGCAGAGCTCAACCCCAGTACAAAGATTGCTAAGAGCAGATGTAAATTTTCTAGTATTTTATTTACTTGCTTAAAAAATATGACTTTGCTACCAAATTTTCCTTGTAAATCCTGAATATGTCTGATAATTTTGACACTGTGCAGCTCTAAACCAGAAAGAGCTATGTTGCACTTATGTTAATGACTCAAACATTGGATGGCCATCATCTTTAATAAAAAATACTTATTTATCTTATGGAAGAATCCTTGCACAAATGCAGATATGTGTATGCACATAGCGTGCCCATATTTGCTGTTTTTTTAGTCCTAAGCTTACATCACTATCTCATTTTTATATTGCGAAAGACAGTTTATAAAGGAAAAAGGTTACATTTGATGTATTGAAGTGAGGACAGAAAAAATTGAGGCTTTTGGCAGCATGTATGGAATCTTATTTGAAAATAGATACGGAATAATAGAAAGGTATTAGGGAGAAAATGTATTTATTGCAATGGTTTTCCAAGTATCACTACCTGAAGAGAAGATTTGCTATTATGGTATAAAAGAAGGCAGTCTTCAACTGATTTTTGTTGATATTTGAAGTGGATTTAGAACAAATAAAACTTTTAGTTAAGTTATTGAAGGTAGATGCCACGGTGAAAGAGAGTGCTAGTTTTGGTATGGAAAAAGTAAAATATTTCTGACGGAAGTGTTAATTTAGACAGTTCATATATTTGAAGGCTTTTTGACACTTCAACACTACTGTTGAAAATTTAAGGTGAGCATTTATATGTAAATGCTCAGTAATTACAAAAAATGAAGGTATTTTAAAATGTACATTTTCAGACGTAATCAGAGTGTTCAGGAAGTCAGTGAGATTTCAAAGAATGTTCCATCAGTCCTATTGTGTTTGCAATACACATTGCATTTTACTTTAGTAAAACCAAAATAACCCATTTCAGATATTGTTTGAGAATTACTGTCATCAGAGTACTGACTTTTAAAAGTTGCTATGAATGAAGAGGTGTTTATGTTTTACAAATATTCTAGTCTGATACTAATATATTCAGACAGAGAATCACAAAATTCTGATTTGCATAATGTAGATCAATGTAGTCTCTTTCAGTTTAACTTCCAGTCATCTGCCATGTTTTATTAATGTTTATCAGGGAGCTAAGCTTTATCAATCTGTTATGAATGATCTGACATTTCAAAGCAGGTAAAGTGATAAATTGGCAACTGTCATCCACAGACAAAGCTCAGAAATGTGGAAAATGTTTTGGTGCTGGTATTTTTTTGGGTTTTTTCCCCCAGAAGTGACATCTGGATTCTCATCTGGCTTTCTGGCACATCTCCTGTTGCTTCTGCTTTTCTGACTGCACTGCTACCCGACACACTCACTATAAATCTGCCCATGAGGCTGACATATATTCACCCTGTTCCTAGCCGTCCTTGCATGCCATTGGTTTTGGCTACCTTGCAGCAGAAAGGAAGTTGGCCAAACTGCAATTCCTAGTGTAATGCTAGGAGAGCATTCCAGGAACAGCATTCCAAGCACACAGGAAGAATATGAGCTCCTCAATGCACTTTATTTCATTTTCCCTATAGTAGAAAAGAGTGTCAAATGCTGCTAGAAGCATGGCAGCAAGACAGTAATGGAACAGAGAGGCTTCCAGTGTAGTTAAGAAAAGTTCTGCAGTGGAACAAGCAAAATCGAAGAAACAGAAAATTACTAGATAGTGACAGTGAACCTGGAGCTTAATTGGCACATGGAATTAGTGGAATCTAGAGCTATTAGTCCACACTTTTCAATATCTCTTGGAATGTCTTTGAAGTAAAATGTGGTTTTATTCAGAGTGAAGGAAGAAGTACTGTCCTGATACGTAACAAATAAAATAGATTAGGAGTTTGATCTGTTTCGCTTAGTTTGTTGATTAGTTGGGGGGGTTTTGTGGTTTTTGGGGTGGTTTCTTGGTTGATTTTGCTTTTTTGGTGTGTTAGGGTTTTGGTAGAGTTTTGGATTTTTTTGGGGTTTTCTTTTTTGCAAGGCCTTTATAAAAAGAATGATTGAATATATTAATATATTAGCTAATGAGGTTGCGCAAAGCAGCTGCCAGCTTTCTGTCTATCTTGTAATACCAGATATACCTGCTCCATTACAGATTTCTAGTAGTAAAATGAGCTGTCAGTAGCATACATTCTGTCAAGAAACAATTCATTTTTCTGTGAGCTTGCAAGTATTATACTTTTGTACTTTTCTCATTTAAATAGCAATTTGGCTATAAATAAATCTTCACAAAAGTGTTTTTCATTTTTGCCACCTGGTAGTTTCCCACACATCCAGTGAAATATCTCCACCTCTCACTGCAAGAGAATTTCACAGAATTTTCAAATACACCTTTATAACAATTTCTTTTTCTTTTACTAGAAACAAAGTGTTAGAATAAAAAATTTGCACGCGTACAGCTTAAGTGCCAGCAAAATCCCCAAAGTAACACATAACTAAATAAAATAAATTATGTGTTAACAAGACCCTGCTAGCTGCTGCTGATAATGCAGGAAAATCAAATTTAGTTTGGTAAATTTTGGTTTCAGGTGATATTTTGTCATTCCTGTGAATAGTAAAAGTGGGTCTTTAGAATAAATATTAGGTATGGCAGGAGCAGTATTCTAGCAGGAATATTGAAAAAATTTTCTTTCCCTTGTCTTGAAAAGTTCCTTTTCAGAGTCACTCTAAATCATGTAATGCAGATTCGTTCTCTCATACTAACTTTAACATTTGCTGACAAATCTAATATGATTACATACTTGTCTACATACCAGGAGTCAGAAGGCATTGATGACAGGAAAAGATTTTACTTCATTTTAATTTCAGAACAATATTAAATTTTTGTTATTTTTTGACAGTATAACCAGTGTTGACAATTAGAAGTACTAATTGCATAATAGCTGGCATGTTTATTACAGAATCATAGACTGGACATGGTTGGAAGGTACCCTAAAGATCATCTAGTTCCAATCCCCCTGCCATATACAAGAACATCTTTCACCAGAGCAGGTTGTTCAGGTTCTATCCAACCTGGCCTGAAAAACTCAAAAAGACTGGGGCATCCGCTGCTTTGAGCTCTTTTACAAGACCATATAAAAAGTCCTGCTTCTCCTCTTGTAGTGTCCCTTCAGGTGCTAGAAGGCTGCAATTAGGTCACCCTGAAGTGTTTTGTTTTTCAAGCTGAACAATCCCAATTCTCTTAGCCTTTTCTCATAGGAGAGATGCTCTATCCCTCTAATCCTATTTTATCCATTTGGAGGACCCTCTTCTTTTGATCAATTTTGTGGTGAATTAAAATTCCCTCATCAGTCTCAGACATTTAATTTATGTTGCTGATTTCTGCTTTCCTCTTGTGACCTTTTACATTTTGCCATAATTGTCCTCTTGAGCATATCATATCTGGAAAAAGTAATATTAGTCCTTCCAGATATCTTGTCACAAGGAACAGAAAAGTGTTTTTCATTATCTGACAAATACCTCATGTTCTTAGCTCTTATCAGCAACAGAAACCCTCCTCTGTGAAAGCTGACAATAGCCAAGCAAAAAAAAGTTTGTATGAACTCATGTCTGTTCTCAGTAATCCATCTCAGGATCCAGACTCAACTGTGAAAAAATAGAATGGTCCAGTGTCACCTTTAATATTTGAGAAAAAACTGGATATAAATATTTTGACTGAATCTTCAGTGGCAACCTGTCTTCCCATATTGTGGCCTCAAGTCGATGGAGATGAGAGCAGGGGTAGGAAAGTCCCTTCCACTCTGCATCCTGGGCTGCATCCAAAGCAGCATGGCCAGCAGGGTCATGGAGGGGATTCTGCCCCTCTGCTCTCCCTACTCTGGGGTCCCCAGCACAAGAAGGACACGGACCTGTTGGAGTAGGTCCAGAGGAGTGCCACCAAGGGTGTTAGCTTACCAGACAAGATGCTGTTCAGGAAATTTGAGTATTAGTGAGAAAATAGCTTGCATAAAGTTCAGCAAGAAATGCAGTTCAATATAAATAACATTATAGTGTGCTTCAAATATGCAGTTGCATAAATTTATTCAGAAACACTGGACGATGATCCAGTGTAAGGAAAACTGGAATTTTGTCCCTGTAACTGAGGCAATATGTTACATAAATTCTCATTACCAAAAAACTGGGGAAAGAAAGTATGGGGAAGGGCCTTGAGGGGAAGCCATGTGAGGAGTGGCTGAGGTCACTTGATCTGTCCAGCCTGGAGGAGACTGAGAGGAGACCTCACTGCAGTTACAGCTTCCTTGTGAGGGGAAGAGGAGGGGCAGGCACTGATCTCTTCTCCGCGGTGACAGTGACAGGACTTGAGGGAATGGCCTAAAGCTGAGTCAGGGAAGGTTTAGGTTGGATATAAGGAGAAGGGTCTTCACACAGAGGGTGGTTGGACACTGGAACAGACTCCCCAGGGAAGTCATCACAACAGCAAGCCTGACAGAGTTCAAGAAGAGTTTGGACAACACTCTCGGGCACATGGTGTGATTCCTGGGGACATCCTGGGCAGGGCTAAGAGCTGGACGTGATGATCCTGATGGGTTTCTTTCAACTAAGATATTCTGTGATTCTATTTTATGTGCCTGAATTTGTCAATGAGATGAATTGGCCTGAGAACAAAGCCAGTCAAATTCAGATTACGCAGAGTTAGTTTGTTCGGAAATGTCAAACCTATAGTATTTCAGATCACTTTTAAAGGTAGTATTCAAAGCATCCAAGCAGTAAAGCAGTATTCAAAGTATCCAAGTCTTACTAGTAATTTAAATGTGGTTCAAGTAACAATTTTGTTTTGTACATTAAACTTCATGGAGCATTTCTGCATTGGGTTTTATCTTATATTTGTCCTCAAAATTATAATCAGATTTATACTGCATATTTCCATTGTGTAAATAATTTAGTAGCATTAGGTGTTGTATTTTTTACAGTTTTGACATTATATGCTCTTGGTTTTGTACAGGCTTATTAAATTGCTAAGGCTTGCTTTACAGATGGGTAACTGATATGTTAACTGAAAATTGACTTCTTGGTTTTTAAAAAAGAAATCGAGCTGGGTTTAACACTGCAAGGTCATAAAGGGCATAACTGAATTCTGTGTATATTTAAATTAATTCCTTTGAAAGAGACACAGTGAATGCTGCATTTGACACTGTCTGGGAAATCTGTCTTGCCTCATACTCAGGGCTATGTTTATGGGTGAGGTGTTTAACCTTGCCAAATAGATTTCATATTTTGAGGGGCAAATTAAAGTGAATAGCAGTACGTTCATACAGAATGATTTAATGACAAGCGTTCATCCCTGGCATACTGGGCTAAATTCTGGTCTTCAGTGTGCTAAAATAACAAAATAATTCCTGTCAAAAATATGCTATTACATTTGTGCCTTAACAGTGACAGAGACCAGATATCATTCTTCTCTAGTTACGTGGGTTTTTTTGGATGTTTTGATGCCATGAGAATACATAGTGTTTACTGTAACTCCCATTGCCATGAGTTCCACAATCAGGGAAGTAATGCCACTGATTAGAAAGATAAGTCAGATCTATGATCGCTTTAGAGAGATCTCTTTTTGCATATTATCAAGCCCAGTTTGAAAGATTTTTAGTGTTAGAATAATTAAAGGTAATCATCAAGAGAAAAATAGTTGTTTTTCATGAGAAAAACCTGTTGTTTGTGCATTCTTTCATTAAAACAGGTTGTTAGCGTGACAAAGAAAAAATAAATAACCTTTCGAGAGTGGTATAGATAGTCTTGTGGTGTTGGAAGTACTTTGGTGAACATAATTTCTAGTCACAGAGACTAATGAGGTGGGCTGCAGATATATTTTTTTTCTTATTTTTGGAGGTTTGTTCATTACTTTCTTGTCACAAATAAATGCTTGTTGGCATACGAAGACAATTTATGCCGTTGGGACAATCAAAATATGCAAGTTGTAGTTTAAAATTTAAACAGAAATCAGCAAAAATACTGCTAAACTATCACATTTTTGGAAGAAGGTATGGATCTCTATGGACCCCACTGCTAAAATACTTTTGGGGTTTTTATAAGGAAAAGCAAAACAAGTTTTAAAACTTAAGATAATCAACTATCCAATTATTTCAAAAGGAAATTATAGACTTATGAATGTCATTTTTAATGTTTCTTTTACAATTTTTGAAATTAAAATGTGATTTTTAAATTTATTTTTCTAGAACAACAATTGATAAATTCAGTATCTGATTCGTTGCCTGCAGTATATTCTGGGCATTCATTATACAGCAACAAATTGCCACCAGATTGCTGCTGTCACACCTAGCATGGGCTGTTGTGTTATTTAGCTCTTTTTATCTTCAGAGCATTTCTTCCTCAGTTTTCTCAGTGGACAGCTGGTACAGTCATGCAGCTTGGACACTAATGTTCTTTTCAGACAGATTACTGTTTTTTCTTCAATTGAGAGATGGGGCTTGGATAAAACAAGCTTCAGAAATTAGTGTTAAACAGACCAGTCAAGTTCTGGTCGAAAAACCAGTGATACTCCAGTTGTGACACTATGGGCTGTAAAAGCTTCTTATGTCAAATGAACTGGAATTTTGACTAATTTGTGTGAAATTAGTTGAAGGCTCAGGTCTACCTTTTTGGAAGTTGAATGGAATTTTTTTGAGTGCTTTACACTTCATAAAAATATAAAGGAATAACTGTGCCTTTTATAAAGCTATCAGTGTCATCCATTCCATAAATGAATTCCTCCTCTCTGTCACCAACTCTCATTATTAACCCCTTCTTTGATTATAATTTTTTAAATTTTGTGTCGACTTGTAGCATGAAATTCAGACATTTTCTGTACCTACATTGTTTCTTTAAGAAAAATTGCATAATAATTTGTAATGGATTATAACATTTCTCTAAAAATTCAGAAAAACAACCTCTCAACATTATTTATTTTCTGGAAATAGAAAAGTTATTTTTTAAGCTATAATAGTCAATTGCTGTCATCGCAAAATAACACAACAATCATTATGTATGTTTTATCAAAGTTCACTCACAATTTTTTATGTTAAATTGTCAGTGGGAATGGGTTGGAAGATAGGGTCTCCACTGTCTGCTGAAACCTGAAAACAATACTGGGAATATGTTGTGGCCCAAGTACGACAAGCTTCTCACACCATTCTTCTGAGGAGGAGGACATAGGGTTTGCAGCGATTTTTGGTTTGGTTTTGTGGTCTTTGTTTGTTTGGGGTTTTTCTTGTTTTCTTATTTGGTTGATTTGGTTTATTTGCTTTAACTTACTCTGGATTGTGATGCACAATTTCTTGGGAGTGCAATGTTTACCCAAGTGATTGCACAGTAGCTGCTCTTTAAGCTGTTACACTAGCTTGCAGCACATTGTGCCTTATTTGGTAACACTAGTAAACTTCAGGCTTAAAATAACTTCATTTTCTGGCTTATTTCATCTACATCATAGTCTTTTAGAGTTATCTACATTTCTTCACCCAAAATGAATTACTTTCTCTGGAAAAAACCCAAAATGCAAAGTAGGCGAGGTCTGTAAATGCTAGTTTTTATATGGTTGTCTAAGCCCTCTGAAGGGTGATGGGACTATAAACCTGTATTGGTATAATATTTTGAAGCATTTGATCAATTTAGTCATTCTAGTAGATGCAGTTATTTGGTTTTGTTTTATTTGTTTCTGAAAACTGTCAGAGTTTCAAAGCTCTTTATGGAAGAAAGAATTGAAAGAGGAAGGACAACATTGGGGTGTCACTTGTTTGGGAGCACTTGAATGCTTTTTCTTGAGAAATGCATTGTATTTACACCAGAAGGGAAGCAGAGGACCAAATAACGTTCCTCCCATCTGTAGCTTTGAACAGTCCAACAATATCACACAGCCCAAAGTATTTCCAGTATTTAATTGAGTCGTTCTATCCTAGCCGTTTTAATTTCAGTTTTCTGGACCGTTACATTACATTTTATATAGTAACTTCATATAATCATGAACAATTGCCTCGTGCTTTCTGTGACGTAATCCTCATGTCTGCTTACTATTTGTTAACTGACAGATACTCAGACATATCCCAACACTACGTGGTGTTTACAGCAGTTCTACGGTCATTCTCAAGGCAAATGCACTGTTTTGCACTAATGCAAATAAATTATTTGTATGCTGTAAGCCTGGAGTTCTTAGGTAGACATTTTCTGTTTTTTTAAAAAAAAAAAGCTTTTACATTGCTCAGGACTGCATCCAGATAGTTCTTGAATATCTCCTGTGAGGGACACTCCAGTGCCACCCACACAGCAAAGAAGTTCTTCCTCATGCTCAGGTGGAACCTCCTGAGCATCAGATTCTGCCATTGCCTGTTGCCCTGTTTTTTAGCAGCACTGAGAAGAGCCTGGAGCCACAGTGAAGATGTTCCATTTTGCTTTTGTCCTTTGATCTCTGAATCTACAGTGCATCAACCATGATGCAGACCTGTTTAATTACCACATTTCAACCTGAAGCCTTCTTTTCTGAGGCTTGATTTATTTTTATTTGTTCTATAGCCTTGAAGTCTTAGTATTTAATTCCCAGTCCTATTCACCTCTTTTTTAGTGTAAAAAATGAGTGAAATAGAGGAGTCATAACATTGTTATTAAAGAGGGTCTAAAAATTGATAGTTATGTGATATTCGCTTTGATTTGTTGTGAGTTCCATCAATGCAAATGTGGTCCTCACATATGCTGTATCATGATTCCACTGTAAACCAGCAGTCATCCCCATTCTTGTCTCTGCTGAGGAGATGGAGGTATAGTTTCTGTTATATTATAGAATTGAATCAATTATTGGGGGGAGTGGGATTCTGTGATAAAATAATGATTTTTCTCAACTTTCCATTTTGTTTTGTCCTCAGTTTGATTTTTAAGAAAAGATTTCTAACTGTGGTAATCACTAAAGTACTGGATATTTTATATTCAAAACTAAGCTGCATCAAACAATTCTGACTGATCAGAGAAATCATAGAAATTAATGTTTTCAAGTCGCTAAAATTCAGGCTCTATAGACTCTATCTCATAATTCCAAGTTACGAATTCTCTCCAGTGTTGCTTTTATACATGATAAACAAAGTTAAATTGTGGCTGCCGTTGGTCCAATCTTATATGGTAGGGTACAAAATAGCCCTCCTACTGTGTTGTTGCCATGTGGCCACATGAATTTAGGTAGTCTTTGTCCCTCCTACTAGAGCCCAGTATGAACTCATGGTTCATGGTTACTAATGAAACTGAAGGAGGAGATTTCAACTTGGGTATAATTAGAACACCAGGGAATCCATTGTGGCTGTGAATGTCTGGTGGGAAATGTCACTTTGAAGGAAGATGGCTGCCCAATAATATGATAATATTAAAAAAATAATTTAAAAATTATTTGTTTCCTGCTTGTGGAACATATGTTGTGCTCCAGCCCCTTGCCATCCTCCAAGGGTGAGGCTAAGATTACCAGTGCACTGAAAGTCAAAAATCCAGCTGCTGCTACAAGGCAAGCTGAGAGTTTGAAACAAATATATTTAATAATTTATTTATTTTCAGAGGCTGGTCAACATCTGGATAAAAAGTTGGAATTTAAAATTCGTTCTGATCACTGTGTACTTTTATGTCTCTAGACCTGTGGACTCTGTGATCTAATCCTTGTCAGATGTACTGAGTTGCATGCAATGTCTCTAACAAGAATCTCATCCGATATAATATATACAGAATAAGATTCTCAACATAATTATACACTCTACTACTGCCTGTTCATCAGTAAAACTTCTACTTGCTGAAAAGCGATGTGAAAGAGACCAGCTTCTTAAATCAGTCCACTAAATATTTGTGATTTATTTTTTGTAGTTGTTTTTGTAATTAGAATTGTAGTTATACCTCACTGCTGGTTTAAAATCTGTTTTAATTTTTTCGAGGGGATGGAGAAGGAAGGAAGGGAGGTTGTTTCATACATAATGAAGGAAATTATTTAGCTGTTCTTATGTTTTAACACTGAAAAACATTTACAGAAGCTGTTGCTGAGACTGGTTTTATCGTGATTGTGAAATGAAAGTCTGATCACAGCAGGTTTGATATGTAGTTTGTGTTCCTCTCTTCAGATTTCATTATTTCAGTTTCATTATTGCTTAGAGTTTATTATTTCATGTAAAGTGGGGCAGAGCAAAAAAAGGTAGCAGTTTTTAATCTCTAATTCAACTTTTTGATCTCCTTTTAAATTCAGTTTGTTTTATGGCACAGTACTATAGTTGTGCTGGACAGGAAACCTGTTGCTTTGTCCTTCATATGCTGCTCTTTACCTCAAATGATTTCCTTGTGGAAAATCCTTGTGGATGGCTGCACTAGCTTTCTGAAACCTGCACATTTGTACTTGTTCCTTCCAAAGACAGGGTAGATGCCCACAGGTAACAAGCAGAACTCAAAAGCAAACAGAAGAGTCCAAATCTGCAAACTTTTTCTTAGGATTGAAAGTATTGGCACATGCACAAAAAAAGTAC
>VWZV01016320.1:32365-43345 GCA_013397155.1 Irena cyanogastra
CCTCGTAGCAAAAAAAAAAAAAAACATGGAGAGCAGAATGAACAAATGGGAAGACTGAGTTATAGTACCTGAGGCACCAGTGTCAGTGGAGTACTTTTGTCGCTTGATAAACTGTGGAAAGACATCATTTCAGAGGTCATTCCAGACCAACCATGTATTGGTTAAGCAGTGTTGCTAGTGTTGAGCTTTTGCAGTCAAGAGAAGGTGTGTTAAGAGGATCTTCCAGGAGATGCAAGCACATGTATTTTTTTGGTGTGGATGGCAGATGATGCTTTAATAGTAAATACTGCACCTTCTTTTTTTGTTTTGTTTTTTTGGGGGGGTTTTTTTGTTTTGTTTTGGAGGTTTGTTGTTGGTTTTGGTGGTGGTGGTTTGTTGGGGTTTTTTTTGGTTTTTTTATGTGACAATTCACACAGCTAAGTTGTGCCAGTCTTTGCATCTGCACGCTGTGGCACAGTGACCTGTTACTAATGCTGGTCTTGAAGCCAGAGCCATGTCTGCCTGAGTATCACTATCTCTAGTGTCTTTCAAGGTGTGAACCACAGAACTGCTGACAAAGATAAAAAATAAGCAATAAAATACTCTCAAAATATTAATGTCAGGTTCATTTGAGTAGATTTTATTTTTCCTGTAGAATTTGACACTGTAATATGTAAGGCAAAGACTTGTAAGCTATCTTGCTTAACTAGCAGGGCTCACTCAAAGCCAATTACTTACTAAAGACTCTTTGAGAGTGCCTAAAGTTTATTGGAACCAAGAATTAAAAAGAGATGTGACTTGCTGTAAGATCTCAATGACAGTAAAATATGTTAATGATGGAAAAAGCAGTTTGTTGCTTTGCCTTTTCAATAAAGCTAGAATGCTTGAGTCATCAAAATGTGTCCAAAATTTGTAGAACCTAAGAGTATTTAACTGTGAGAATTACAGCAATGACAGATGGTGTGGCATTCTTCCAATTATGCCTGGAGTTTTTAAATTATGCTAGGTAATGTGGCTGTACTGATTAATGCAATGGTTTATTATATTCATATAAAGTTTATTACTTTGGTAATATGTGTAAATACCTTGGACTGATAGGAATAGTTCCACAAGGGGTAATTTAATGTAAATATTCGTGATCGAAAAGGCAGCAATCACTCCTTGTTGTACTAAAAAGGTACTAATTTTTGCAATATTTTCCAGGCAGATTCTGCTCAGATTTCAGAACGTGTCAGGATTTTTGGCTCATAAGACATCTTTATTTCAATTATGTATCCAGAGATCTTGAAAAAAAAGAATGCCAACCTAGCTCCACTGAAATCTATAGTAAGATTAATACTGTGAGTTAAATCTTCAGTTGGGTGTAGTCAATAAGGTTCCATGATGAAAAAAACCTATAACTGTTGTTAAAGAAGTGTTCTGGGGAACTCAAGGCTTTATTGATGGAAAAGAACATGAGTTCCAAAATTAATATGGATTCAGGTTTATCCAATATAAATAGTGGAAAAAAATCCCTATTTATTTTTAGTATTCAGGTAAAATTTTTGTCTATAGTTTTTGTTAAGAATAACTTTTATATATATGAATGTTTTTTCTCCTAGGCACCTACATATATAGGGTCTATATATATATTTTCACATTTAAAAAATAAACCTTATGGAGGGTTGACTCACAGCAGCTCTATTGAAACCATACTAAGCTCTGCTGCTTCTCTTCAGTGTTGTGGAACACACATATGCATAGCATTACTTTTTGTAGGAATTACTATATGTGCATTTAATTTTTAATTGTGTGACCATGTGGTAAAAGTTTTGAATTTGCTTTTAAGTTTTGAAAGTGAAAGTGAAGAAAAAACCAAAACTGAACTCCTTATTTCATAGGAGAGATTTTAGCTTTTTAAGTTTCTGTGAAATTAATTTTTCTCAGTTTTGCCATAGTGACAGACAAGAGGTCTTACACTAAGGCTCCTGCTGTTGAGACATAAAATACAACAGCAATGGTGTTCCATCCCATCAAAAAATTCACTCAAAAAGAATACTAGTTTCTCCTTGAAACAGTGATTTGGCTGAGACAATTTCTAAATGCTCCTTTATTGGCCTACATGTCATAAAACTTTTCCAAATTTCTATAGAAAATAGATTTAATAAGCAAACATCATATATCTGTTGATTCTATGTCACCTTATTCTTGAGCCTGAGGAAAATTGTCTTTTGTCTGCTTTATTAGCAGGAAAAGAAATAAGTTGTTTTCACAAATGGCAATGTAGCTATAGTTTTTAATACAGTGTAGACACTAATATTTTGCAGATTCAATGAAGCTTTAACTTTCTTTTATTACCATGTATGATATAAGGAGGTGAGATGTCAGAATTTATGTGTTGTAGCTACAGAACTATGGAAATATAATATTGAGTGACTTAAAAAGTTACATTTATTTAGTAATCAGGAATAATATGATGACTAATTTGAAATTTCTGAGATTTCTATCCAAAAGGTATACTGGACACACTCACAAAAGACAGGGGCCCCCAGCCCCTCCACAGAGGGATGGTCCACTCTGGCCACATTTGTACTATCAGTAGATCAATATCTGTTGAAAAGCAAATTGCATAGTTGCAGTTATGGTGATGTTAATGCAGCAGAAGTAACTGAAAATCACAGAGTGGCTGGATTGTATGTTCTGTACTACTGTTCTGTACAGAACATACAGCCAACCCTCTAGTGTAGCAGGTTTAGCTATAGCAGGTTTCACAGTACTTCATCCAGGCAAGTTTTGATCATTTCCAGAGGAGAAGATTCCACAATCTCTCTGTGCACCCTGTTCCAGTGCTCCGTTACCCTCAAAGAAGATTTTCCTCATATTAAGGTAGAAGTTCCTGTGTTTCAGTGTGTGCCTATTGTCCCTTACACCATCATTGGCCATCACACAGGACATCTGAAAATAGTCTGGCACCATCCTCTTGACACTCACCCTTAAGGCATTACTTGACTTTGCTAAGATTTCTTCTCAGACATCCCTTCTTCAGGCTAAACAAGCCCAGTTTCCCAGACTTTCCTCCTAAGAGAGATATTCTGGCCCTTTCATCATCCTTGTAGTACCCATTTCCAGTAGTTTCTTATCTTTTCTGAACTGTGGAGCCAAGAACTGGATGCAGCAATCCAGGTGCAGCCTCACTAGGGTTGAGCAGATACCTCCTGCAACCTGCTGGCAGTGCTTTTCCTCATGCTCCCCTGGATACCATTGGCCTGCTTGGCCCTTAGAACATGGTGCTGGCTCATGGACAGCCTGTTGCGCACCAGCAACCCCAGGTTGGTTCTCCACAGAGACCTGCTTTGCAGCAGGTCGGCCCCCAGCCTGTACTCAGGCATGGGGTTATTCCATCCCAGTTGCAGGATCCTGCCTTTGCCGAGGTTGAATTTCCTTAGGTTCTTCTCTGCCCAGCGCCGAGTGTCTATCAACAGTATAGCATGAAGCAATCAGCAAATTTTTCACGCTAACAATAGAAATCAGCAAAACCTACACTTTCTCTCAAAAAAGTATTCACTACATTGCAGAGAACTATTATCCCATATGTTCTGTTTGTGGGAAGAAATCACAAAATCGTTAAGGTTGGAAAAGTCATCCATGATCAGTGAGTCCAGCCATGAACCTAAACCTCTCATGTCCATCACTAAGTCATGTCCCTAAGCATCACATCTACACATTTTTTTGAACACTTTCAGGAATGGTGATTCCACCATTTCCATGGATAGCCACTTCCAAAAGGGTGTTTGTTTTGTTTGTTTCTTTGAAAGAATGAGGTGATTCAATCCCCTGTCAAGCTGGTACTTTTCCCTAAAACCTTTTCTATCGTATTTTAAGTTCAAACTAGCTGCATTAGCTTAGCAAACTTATGATTTCAGAACTTTATGAAGTACTCCACATAACTGCATCTGTTTCAGTGCACTAGGTTCAAGAGGTTTAAAGGTCATGATTGCTGTTCAGGGTTAAGATGCAAGCCTTAAAGTTTCTCGTGGAAAATATTACATGGTTCACATGAACAGGTGGTTCCCATGCCAACCTCTTCTACAAGATGCTAGATGCTAGCATTTAGCACATATGTATATCTGCAAGCTGAGAATACTTTTTTAAATTTCAATTTCTGCCATATGGAAGTCACACAGTCAAGTAATTTGTCTCCTTTGTCAATTTTTCTAGCAAAGAAAATTCTAGGAACCTTAAAGGAAAGAAAGAGGCCATCATATAAAATAAATGAATGCATTGCATAATGTTTTAAGAGGGGTTTAAATGAGAACAGTGGGTTCAAATTGAATTTTGTCTCCTGAATTTTTGAAGTCTTAAGGAATCAATATAATTTTTTTCAGAATCCTGTGTTGTAGTGGGCTGGAGCTGGAATATTTTCTCTTTCTTTATTCTGGAAGTGTCATTGACATATTAAGTTATCTGATGGAATATAAAAGAAATATGCAGTAATTATGTATAGTGTCAATTTTTAAAAAAAAATCCTGCAATATAGATTGATCTTTCCAATACAGTAAAATATTTAAAATATGAAAAGATGATAATTATTTTATCATTATTTAACAGAGAACCTACAAGCTTAAGTAATGGTCAGAGGACACTGTGATGCATTTAAATCTAGAAATGTAAGCATCTTCTTCCTTTCTTCACAATTCTGTGTGGCTAGATTTTATTTTGCTTTCAGTAACAGAGTTCAAAAATTCTGTTATGCTAAAATTCTGATGGGTTTTTGAACTTAAAATAACACTAAAACATTATTTTCTCATCAATGCTTTCTTCTACTGCATCAGCTCATAAAAATTACCTGTGCGAAATGAGGATCTCTATGTATATGGCATCATTCCTTGCTCATTGGAAAATGCCTTTTTTATGTCAGTTCTTGGATGTCTTTACTCCTTTTACCCCTTTACTAAGTGTTTTTTCAAGACAAAACAAAAGATAAGGTAAAAATATTGTGCAATAAAGATGGTTTTGTGATAATTACATTGTTTCACAGTGTTACATAAATATTATTTCCAAATTTAGAATCAATTAAACATTGTACCAAGAGAAAATAAAAATGTGCTGCTTCCTTATGCCAAGCTCTGAACATATTTTCTAACATTCTGTCTGAATAATCTATGTTTAAAATGAACTCCTTAGATATTATGCAGTTGCTGAAGTACATTTTTGATGAAGGGTAGTTGGCCAGTGTTAGAGCTGAGATTATATATGTAGTCTTTAAATGGTGTTTGGCGCTTTCCCGTTTTGTGAACTAATAATCATCAGCTGCATAGTTTGTTGACAGTAAGACTTCTCTTACTATGAAGACGTTTCGACCACCCAAGCCCAGATTTTTCTGTTCTCAAGACAGACACATGCTAATGCCCTTTATAACACATGCTAATGCCCTTTACATGCCACCCTTGTATTCCCAAAAAACATCGCTTGAATGGCATGTGTATGTGTCACTTGAAGACAAGGGCATCACGACCTGAAGTTCTTCATCCCCATCTGTTAAATGATGAGGTCACAGGTAATTTTAAAGCTATAAGATCATTCTTCTAAGCTATAAGATCAGCTAACTATCAGCATTTTGGAAGACATTTGTCTGCACTGAAGAGTTAGGAATTTAACAGTGCTATGGGACAACTTCACAAGTATTTCTATAACAATTTTGGAATACGTAAATGAAGCAATGATTTTTAAAAATGTTTTGTGGAATTAGTTATTTGCATCAACTAGTATGTATAATATGTGAAGCAATACCTTCTAATAAGACTCTTTAAAGCAAAATAGACAGGATAAAGTGTGGAAGGATTTTTTTAATCTTATTCCTGCATTTTCCTGAACTGTGTTTTGGTAAACATGCTCATACTAGCTGTATTACTCATGTAACATTTTTAATTATCAGAGCCATACTCACTTCTGTAGTAAAGGTAGATCACACGAGGACTTCTTTAGATTAAATGTTTGTTTGTTCTGATTAAAATTGCAATTTCAGTTAATTAGTAACTGCGTGATGCATACACAGTAAAATTTAATGGGAATGCATTTAGACACAATTGACTAATATAACTGATTATTAATTATTGCTTAGCAAACACAAATGTCATGTTTTATAAAATGTTCTGCTTAAATTGAGCAATCCATAAATGTTTTGCAAAGCAGAGAAATATTAATGCAAATCTTAATGAAAAGTATTTTTTCTAGGATAATGCATGTAACATAGAGACAGAATTGATCTACATCACCAAGCCTGAATTTTCTGTTGGGCTCTTGTCACTGAGAAAGACAAGGGTGGCTAGAAAGTATTTTTCCCCTTCAATCTGATAGTCAATCATCCTGATTATTGCTCCTATAAATGTTTATTGTAGTGCAGCCCTGGATTGAACCTTCTGTCACCACCTCTTCCTCTTTCCTCTCAGACATTACTACATCTCAAGGCAAGCCATTAGCAGGATGTTTTCCTCTTTCCAGCACTCCTTGGCCATATTTTTGCATTGTGGTCAGAACATTACTGCAAAATGTGTCTGTTTTGTGCTGGATGATGGTTTTTGCATTAAACCTTTCTAGACAAGTAATTCTGGTCTTCTCATGTAGGTGTACATATTTTTTAATCCATCTTGCTGATACTGTGCAAGTTTGATCTAAATCAAATTTGGGTTCTAGAAAAAATGGGGGCATGTTAGATAGTATATCTTGTGTGTGGGAAGAAGGTGAATGGCTGGAAACAGACACAATTGCTGGATTTGGTATGCATTTGAAACAAGTTCAAAACAAAAGAGAAAAAGAGTTCTGCTGTTGAGACCATAGGAAAGTAGAATGATATGTGTAGGTTCTTTCTTCCATTATACAAATCCAGACTTAATAAGCTGGAAATGCCAGTTCTTCTTAAGTTGACCTTCTGGTTAGAAATGAGATTTTTGCATCAATGCACACAAAAGGCTACAGTATTTTATTATAATGGTGGTTTTTTCCTTTAGAGGTGGAGAATGGTAAAGATGGTCTTCAGGCATGAAAGAAGGACCCCTTCTAACCATTTGGTATTTGAAAAGTTTGCAGCAGCTGCATTGTTGTGGGGCCTGTGCTATGGTAAAGGGTTGTTGGCTTCCAAGCCAGTCCGATGAGGAGGCATCTAACTGCCTGATCTCCTCAGGACTGGGCAAACATGAAAGCCTTACAACAAGGTCATTGTCCAAATGCCTCTTAAACACTGAGAGACGTGGTTCATTGAACATGTAGGAATTCTGTTCTAGTGTTTGAACATGCTCTCTGTAAAGAAATGTCTCCAAATGTCAAGTCTGAACCTCCCTTGATGCAGCATTGAGCCATTTCTATGTCTCCTGTCACTGGATCCCAGGGAAAGAGGTCAACACCTTCCTCTCCACTTCTCCTCAGAAAGCTGTAGAGGGAAATGAGGTGATCCCTCAGCCTCCTTTTCTCCAACCTAGACAAACCCAGAGTTCTCAGCCACTCCTCACAGAAGCAGCAGTTTTGTTGTCCTTCTTTGGACACATTTGAGAACATTCACATCCTCTTATAGATTGTGCAGGCCAGCCCTGCACACAAGACTCAGTGCTGAATACAGCAGAATCATCACCTCTCTTGACCATCTGGCTGTGCTGTGTTTGATATCCCCAGGATGCAGTTTGCCCTCTTGGCTGCCCTGGCACACTGCTGGCTCACGTGAGCCTCAGGTGAGCCTGCTGCCAACCAGCAACCCCAGATGCCCACTGCAGAACGAATCTCCAGCCACTCTTCTCCTGGTTCATACTTGAGTCCAGAGTTGCTCCGTCATAGGTGCAGAATCCAGTGTTAAATTTCATGCCACTGATAATTGGCCAGTGCTCAGTCTATCTAAATCACTCTTCAAGGCCTTTTTTCCCTCAAGAGAGTCAACACCACATCCCAGAATGATATTATCAGCATAATTGCTAATGGGGCATTCAACTCCTGAATCTTGATCATTGATAAAAGTCTTGAACAGAACTTGCCCTAGAACTGAGCTCTGAGGAACATCTGGTGACCAGTCAGCATCCCTTTTCACTACAACCCTTTGGGCCTTCCGTCAGCCAGGTCTTCACCCAGCATCCTGAACCTGCTTGTGCAACAGCTGGATAACTTGTCCAGAAAGATGATATAGGGGACAATGTCAAAAGCCTACAAAAATCCAGCCTTACTACATCCGTCACCTTCCCTTCATCCACCAGGCAGGTATATAGAAAGATATCAATTAGTTAAACTTTTGCCTGTGTGAACCCATGCTGACTGTGCCTGATGCTTGCATTGTCATTGAGATCCCTTTCAACAGGATTCAGTATCATCTTCTCTATTATTTTTCCAGGTGCTGAGGTTAAACTCACAGGTCTGTAGTTTCCTAGATTTTCCTTCTTGTTCTTCATGTAAATAGGAATTACACTGGCTAGCTTCCAGCTATCAAGGACCTCCCCAGACTCATCCTTCTCACAAAGAAAACAAAAAAGGTAATTGAAAAGCCATTATACAGAAATAAATTTTAAAAATGTTTTGTATCTTTTTATAAAACTTAGTAACTAGGAAGCAAAGAAACTATACTTGCTTATAAATTATTCGCAGGGGGAAAGGTAACTGAGCCACGATTTTTAATTATTAGGAGCTTAAGATACTGTGTAAATAGCAGCAGCAAGGAGGAAGGGAAGGAAAAACCAAGCTTTGATTGTTTGCTTCTTTGATTGCTTCTCATTTGGTTTCCATTTAAACCAATCATGCTAAGTCTATGCATAAATAATGTTCCATATTCATTTTAGATTAAAAAATACATAGAAATGACTGCATGAGAAACAGCACAGTAATGCTTTCAGTGTGATGGAGATTAGGAAACAAGAAACTTCCTTAAGTCTGAATTAAGAAGCGTCTAGGGTAATCAGCAATTTCACATGTTATTTTCAGTCAGTAGAGATTTTGTGGGAGGAGAGAAAGGAATAGATTGAAATAGAGAAGTGGAAAGAAAATCAATTTCTGGACAATGTATAAAATACCTGGCATTTGCGTTGAAGTTTATGTCTTTCATGTCATCGATTCCTGGGTCTCTTTTAATTGATAGGATTTTGTACTTTGAGTTCTCTCAAAGTTTAGTACTTTTCTTCGCCTCAAAGAGTTTCTGGTCGACTCTAAGTCCTGTTTCTCATCTCATGATGTACTGCTTCATGTTCATCTAATAAGGAAGTATGCTTATTCTGGTAGTGGTCTCATCATAAGATTGGAACATATACAAGCATTTTTCAAACAAAGAAAGCCACAAGATAACATATCTAGTAGCTTTTCAGGCATAAGGAGTCTCACAGAAGCATGAAACCTTTCTACCATGGAAAGGGCAGTATGGGCTAATGCGAGCTGTGGAACTTACATCATGACCATGGTCATGTGTTGGTTACTTAGAGGCAAGATCTCAAGGCACTGTAGATTAAGCAGGATCCTAAATCCAATCTTCTCTTTCTTCAAAATTGTTACACTATTAAGATAAGGGTTTTTTTAGTTAGCTGAGTTGCTGTCCTTGATTCTATTTTGCGGTTTATCCCATAGAAATTTCACATAGTGGGATTTGCAATTACTTGCGACACTTTTCAGCTCTGCATCTCCTCCCAGTCTATCCTTTGAAATTTTCCCCACTGAATACTTTTACTAGATTCTATGATTAAATGTACTTTTACCTATCCAGAATTAGTTTAGCTTTTGATTTTTTCTTATGAAATACAAAAAGCTTTGCCAAGTAGCCTTTCTATTAAGCAGAGAATCTGACATTAGTAACGCACAAGGCTTCAAAATTGAATATGTAGTATCACACAACTGTTGATGGCTTTTCAAGCACAACGTAAGAAAAAGTTAGTGATTAGTGCTTGATTTCTTATTTTTCTATCTCTTGGTGAACCCAAACTGCTCCAGGCTTACTGAGATGTTAACAGATGACAAAAGACTGCACAGCAAGCGTGCAGGGAGAGGACAAACAGAGGCAGCCATGTTGCAGAGTTTAAGTACAAGCGTATCAGATGAGAAGCAACAAGAGAAATGCCCCCTTGAATCCCAGGACCAGCACAAGGTAACTTGTTTGTTCTGATGTCTGTGAAAGATATACACAGGAGACTTCAGAGTCTTAAACTTTGAGTTTCAGGACTCTAGCCTGTTGTGTGTGGCAACTGGATTTTCCAGCACTGTCCCCATGGCTCTAATAGACCTTTCATTTGGATAAGGCAGACAAAAAATCCTGACTACCTTTAAGGAGAAACTTGATCCTCATGAAAAGAGGTGTCTTAGAGGTAAGTGTGCCTCAGCAAAGGATAGACACTAGGTCAGAAGATCCCATAGAGTTCAGCTTCTTAATATAAAGGGAAGATGGGATTGAGGTGCCTTTTTTGCTGCAGCTGTTCGTACATGCTATCCTTTGAGCAGAGTTTGCCAGTGATATTGCCTTAGCTGAACTTTACTGGTTGTAAAGGACTTTCTTTAATATGCTTTAGTCTGTGCAATTTAACTTTTTATAACATTTCTAATGAAACTTTTTTTTTCCCCTTAGCTTTATGGAGTCTCTGAAAGGCCAGAGAAAAAAAAAAGTAATTAGGTAGAGAGTAACGGTCTTGAATGCAGTTCCTATTTCTTTGTTGATACATTTTAAAGAATGCTTTCTTCAGAGCAAAATCCCACAGGGAATTAATGTGCTCCAAAGGGTAATACCTGTACTATTTTATAATTTTAGAGGAAAATAAAAAGAGGAAAAACTAGGGGGTTTGGTCATATAACAAGGATGAAGGAAGTATTAGCTTTGTCTTTGCCATCTCTTCACTATCTCTTTCGCAGTAGTATTTTCTTAAAAGCCAAAATATTTGTCTTGAGTCTAAAGAGACAGTGTGCGAAGGGAAAACCTATGTGCATTTCAGTCACCTCAGTCTCAAACTGCAACACCCAAATCTCATGTCTCATGCAACTAAAGCCATTCACATCCATTTCCTTTACTCTGAACTAGAA
>VWZV01016322.1:253-31278 GCA_013397155.1 Irena cyanogastra
TTACCACACTTTGTTCCTGTCAGAGATGATGAAGTCATCAGACTGTGATATGGAGGTAATGACAGATCGAGTTAAGTGGCAAAAATGTGGTTTTAGGAACCATCAGTCACTGGCTCCTAAGCCTTACTTAACGCTTTAGCTCTCATTCATAGCCCTGGAGTGTTCTGTGCCAATATGTATGCAAGATTGTTCCCAGTCACCATCATATCAGCCAAATGGGTGGAAAACTGAGGTTTTTTTTACTTGAAATGGGATACAAAACAGGGGAAATGTTCACTAACTGTCTTCTTCTTCTTTTGAAGATAAATGAAGAGCTGTTTACACTGTTTGGAATGAAACAAATTGTATTGTCTTATCCTCAGACAGATTATGTAAATGAAAAAATGTCAAAGACAATCAAAACTTTCCTTAACAAGTATTGCATAGACCATCCAAATGATTGGGATGAACATTTATCTGCTATAGCCTATGCTTTCAATTCAACAAATTTGGTATGTGAAGATTCTTCTTCTTTTGACTGAAGTCCTCCAAAATGTCGCCAGAGCTGTATGCTAAATTTACTTGCTTTTCATCCCTATATAAATAGGAGCCAGATCAAAACACCCCATATTTCCAAATGTTCAACCGTAACCCACATGTTGTTGAGCCCATGAATATATGTGTGGAAGGAGAATACAGTAGTTTTGCCAAAATATTTGAAGCAACTAAAAAACTCAGTCAAGTACTGGAAGAAGACAAAACCTCAGGTTGCCAGGTAAATGTTATGTATTTGAATTCTGCTAGTAAGAAGACAGAAGATAAAGATAAAAAGGTCTGAGGCATAAAGTATAACTAACCTTTTAAAATAATGTGGAGGTTTGAGTGGTGGCTTTTAGTTAGTTTTCCTTCCCCTGTGATCCCTTAATTTCAGTTTAACACATCTCATATGTATTTGGAGGGAGTAATCTTAAAAGAGACCTATTGTCAGAAGTTTACTATGTTTGACTTAGAGAGCAGAACAGAAAGTTGAAAACTATTGCCTATGGACTGGTGATTTATGAAGATAAAAGCAATTTCTTCATCACTTTTAAGTCCCACATAATTATGAACTACACACATCCACTCAATATCATGCTTAAGCACTGTTAACCAATGCTACAAAACTGCAAGATTACTTTTGGGAAAAAAAAAGTAATTTACATGTATCTTTCTGTAGGCAGACAAAAAAACTTCAAATGAACAAAAAATCAGAACCAAAATCACAGTCAAAAGGAAGCCAAAACAATTAAATACACTTCAACTTAAAGTTGGTCATGAAGTCCTCAGGCAAAGAAAAAACTGGTGGAAAGATGGTCGTTTCCAGTCAGAATGGATTGGTCCCTGTATCATAGATTATATCACAGAAAATGGCTGTGCAATATTAAGAGATTCCACAGGATCCAGGCTGAAAAGACCCATCAAGATGTCTCACCTCAAGCCATATATAAGAGGGTCCAGTGAAAAAGGTGCATATAATTGGTTTTAAATTTGTATTTTTATTTATGTAAAAAAAGGTGGCTGTTTTGTTTTTTTAACTTCTCTGTTGTGGTGTTATGTTATTAGAATGAAAAATTATCATTCACTAACCAGTGGGAGTTATATTAGCACACACAATTATGTAGTAGCTGTACTTTTCAGTAAGGAGAGTAGTGAGTGTGAGTGATGTCAAACTATGCAGAGCATGGAACAGAGGTTATGAATAATGTTCAAAGTAGTCTTAAAAATAGCCTCTATTGAAGTTGCTTCTAATCTGGCTTGGATCTTTTTGTGCTGGCTGATAGAAGTATAAGAACATGCTAGAACTATAAGCAGGCTGACCTGTATTGAAGGAGCATTTTCTGATTCTGTTTTGGTATAGGCAGGATTCACATGAATTTTGCTTGTGCAATGGAAACTCTATTTTTTACACCTTTGGAATGTCTTCTAAAGCTTTAAAATAGGAAGACTACATCAGAGAATTGATTTCAGAATAGTTTATTTTAAATTGTCCTATTAAAGAAGTCAGTGTTTCTCTTACCAGAGTAAATAAAATTGTCATGCTCTGTGGTAGGATGGCTAGAAATTTCCAAAGATTTGGATAACCAACTTGGTATTACATATTCAGCATGTCCTTTCACAAATCAAACAGTGGCAGCTGTTTCTTTTGTGCTCATGCTGTCTTTGAGTCACCAGAGGCATTTTAAAAAAAATTAAATACTTGGTGTACAGAAGACTTCTGTCACAGAATAAGCTGTTTTTTACTTCAGAGTTCTTGAAGAGCAGAACAATTCCCACACTATGGGCATGTGGTCATACTTTGGTTCTTGTAGATATATAAACTATATTGAGATGGTAATTTCTTCCATCACCTCTTAAAGCTAAGAGATTTGCAAAGCTGCAACTAATTCTGGAATTTCATGTAACAAGCTGAAATATTTATGTCAGTCATCAGTTATGGATTTTGTAACTAAGATACTGATTTCATGTCATGTCACAAGGCCACTACTTTTTTTTACTGTGCCTTCCAGTTCTTCATTAAATTGCTGATGCACAAAGAGGAAGTCACACACATCTCAAGCATGTAAATAATGAACAGCTATTACAATAACTTCTAGTAAATTGTGTCATTGTATAAAAAGCTGAAAGTAGTGGTCTTTGTAGTATTAGAGCCTAATATGTTTACTGCTGAATACTGCAGAAGCAGTGCATAAATGTAGAATTCCCTTTTTCAGGAAGTGACTGTCTTGGTCTTGGCTGGGATAAATTTTGGTTTGTTTATTTTTTTTTTTTACTTATCTACTTTACTTGCTTTTTGAACTTGTTACGGTTTAAGGAAGCCTATTGGATGTTGAACTAAGATTTCCCATCGAGACTGTGAAGAAACCACATTTATTTGTGTGCATGCACAAAGTGAAAGAATCTACATGTCCATTTCTTCAAGATGTTAGTTCAGTAGGTCACTATGATAGACATCAAGCTAATCACTAACTTAGCTGAGAAAAGCTCTAAATGTAGTTCATCACAAGGATTACTTTTTGAATGTAATGAGATGCCAGACATTTGATGGTCCGTGAAAGTGGGATATTCATGTTATCAGTCTGCTGTCACTCAAACATTCTTTCCTCTTTTGGAAATTGTTTTGAAAAGTAAGTTAGCACCTCACTAACACTTTTAAGTATGGCTTCAGAGACCTGAACTAATGGCTACTTTCCTTTTATAGGCAATCATTACATTCTACAAGGTGCAGTAGTTTTTGACCATGACTATATTGGTTTATCTGAAAGATCTAATAATTTGAGCCAACGAGACTCTGTTGATGAAGAAGTAAATGCCTACAAAAGAGATGTCATGTCTGCTGTACAGATGCCACCTGCAGCCTGCAAAGACCAAGAATCAGCAGATGGTAAACATGAGTCTGAGCTGAGAGAAGATCATTGCATTGAACCACACACTGCAAAGCCAGAGCAATGGCCTTCACCTCATTGGATTCTTCAGACAAAGACAGAGAATACTTAAGCATAGTCTTCTATCACATTTCACTGCCAAGCAGTTTGGAACTATTGTGGCAAACTGGAGAAAAAAAAAAAAAGTAATAGCTCCAACTTGCTTAGCCCAATCTACTGTACTCCTTTATGAGTCTAAGAGTGCTTCAGGTATCTAATTTGTCTGGGTGTTAAGAAAAAGCACTAGTAAAAGCACATATTCTGATAATGCATTTAAATTTCAGATTTTGCTGGTAGAATGGCAATGTGGCCATGCCCTGCTGTTATCCTCTCAGGACACAGTGCATCATTTCACTGTAATGACCTTTTCCATTTAATCCTTGGGTGACTCATTTCCGATGTGCACTGTGAGATGAATTAAACCTAAGCAAGTTGGTGTAAATTTTCCCTCCACTGCAGAGAAGCTCATGTCTTCTTTTTCCTATTATATAACATTTTCCTATTCTTTCTGGGAAGCTGCAGCCTCTGACTTGTACAACTTAATTTCTAGTCTAATCCATTTAAGGTCTCACAAAACAATAAAACTGCCAATATCAAATACATGTAGTGTTCTATGCATGAAACAATGAGGGCTTTAGCTGTTCCCTGCTCATCAAAAGTCTGCTAGTGTAGGTAGGTTTAATATTCCAGGCACATGAAAAAAATCTTAAGAGCATTTAATATTCATTTGTGCTTTTTCCACAAACATCTGGTTCCTCCATTACAGTTACCTCTTCACTGAGCCTATGGATATTGGGAGATTTTCCATGGACAGTGGGCTATGAAAAGTGAAGCACTGGTATTAACTTACTCTCTGATTTCCTTCAGTAAGTTGTTACTGGTCTAGACTTCCTGCTGAGAAGTCTGTTTCTCAAAGTCAGCAGCACAAGATTTTTTTTCATGTGGAAAACTGATGAGTGCAAGTAAATTTTTGTTGTTGTTTTGGTTTTGTGGTTTTTGTTTGGGTTTTTTTGTTGTTTTGTTCTTTTGGGTTTTTTGTTTGGTTTGGTTTTTGGGGATTTTTTTTGTTCGGTTTGGTTTTTTTGTAGGGGATTGACATGAAGATGAGAAAACTAGCAGAATTCAGCAACTTCTGGATGATGCTGTGGAAAATTTGCTTATCTTGCTCTCTGAATTTGTGTGTTCCCTCTCATTTCTGCTCCTGAATGTCATGTGACTTATAACACAGGTGGAGGAAAGTACTATTAAGCATTTTCAGTTAATTTTAGGCAATTAGATACGGTCATCAAGGCTGAATAGGTACCTACCTCCTACAGAAATTTACTTATACAGTACAGTATGTCTTTGCTATCATGGGATGCATCTGTGTGAGAAAAGACTTTAACACCATGACAGAATCCTATCTTAAACTTCAAATGAAAAATAATTAATACTCAAACTATCTTGTCTTTTCTGTAAAAATGCAGTCCTACAGATACAGTTTTTCTCCATCAAGACTTCAGAAAGAGTATTTCTGAATACACTGTGTGTGTGTACACATGGAATAAATATTTATTTTTATTTATCATCCTTTTGAAGAAAATATTAGTGGCAGGTATAAAACTGGGGAGTAAGGCATTGTTTGTAAGACTCATTTCTGCTTTGGTAGCTGCAAAACAGAACCAGACTCTTATTTTTTTCTCACTCCAAGTGATCAGCTCCTGAATTGTACGCAGTACAGCAGAGCTGTTTTCTGCAGCAGCTCTGGGGTAATGCAAGTACTGTAGAGTTGTTAGAGCTACATGGAAAAGAAAGAAAATGCTGCAGTGAGAGAGTAATGAGGAAAACACAGAAACATTTAACATATTGCTGATCGTTCAGGCTTCCTGGTAATTTTGATCTACTGTATTAACAAGCAGGCATTAGTGACTTTCAGTGCGCTGAAATGTGGCCTTCTGTTAATGGGAGAGGTTCATTGAAATAAAATACAGAGTTTTCAAACTATTGACATGAAAAAAGTGATTTGAAACAGTGTTTCTTTTCCAGTTTGGCCAAAACTGACACAAGGAAGCAAGATTTAGCAGTGTCTTCAAGAAATAGGTACTATACTCTTCTACATCTATTAGAAGGCCTGCTGTTTATATCTTGGTAACCAAACTATGTAGAAATTTGGAATGAAAGGCAGCAGGCTAAAAGCTTTAATTTGAAGAGGAAGGCTCTTCCAGATAGAAGTAACCATACAGTAAACTGAATTTTAAAGCATTTGATTCTGGAGCAGTTAATCCTCAGAAAGGCATTCCCTGGTCAGTTCTCCTTTCAACTTGTGTGTAGATGAAGGGAACTGCAGCAACCTTGCTGCACTGGTAGCAGAAGCAGGTGTGCCAATAAACAATAACAGTCCTAGGAAATACAGCATTTCCCCTCCGCCAGGCAATGCTGCCCTATTACAGACTACCAGTGTAATGATGAGCAGATCACTTGGATACAACTTTCTACGATTCTGTATTATCAGGTACTACTCATATGGGTGAGCCTTTTTTGGGGTGTTTGAAAAGCATCTCAAAACTCAGCAGTAGAGCTGGAGCATTTGGAGCTGCACCTGGTGGCAAGAATTGGTGCCTTGAATATGTAAAGTGATACCTGAGTAAGTAGGTTAAAAGGGCATAAGTCACATTTCACAAATTCAGTACCTAAAATTAGTTGATTATTCTTGGCAATTGATGCCTTTCATTTCCTTATGTCTCACTTACCCCTTCTATACAGAGTGAGTAACACCATATCAGATTGCAGAAAAACTGCAAAAAATTCTCATTACTCTTCACAAAGCTGGCAGACATAGTGATAAAAGCCCCAGTAGAAAAGCTCTTAAGAAAGAGTACTCTTTTGTGCAGTGTTTCAGTGATACGCAGTAAATAATACCTGTGCTTCCCCACCAGATTGATTCTGAGTCTTTACCTAGTCAGAAACATCATCCATCACTCCAGTAAAATTAAAACCAAGAAGAAGGAAAGCAGAGCGTATATTACGGTGTCATACCGGCAAACAATTTTCTTACAGTCTTAGCTTTCGTGTGTTCGTCTCCAGAGGGAGACGTTCAGGATTTGTGTTGAAGAGTCGGTCGCACGGTGGCAGCCTGGACGCGCGGGAGCCGCTGCCCATGGTTTGCGCAGGGGTCGCAGGAACTGCTGCCCACCCTGCCCTTCCGAGGACTTCTTTCCGAAACGACGTTCGCAGCAGAATTTTAGGTAATTTTCACATCGAATTGTCGATTATCATGGAAGCATGAATACATTTCCGAGATCAACATGACCCGCACTGTGTGAAGGCTGCTTGACTGACCTGTCATATGAGCCGGAGGACAAAAATATTCGTGCTTTAGGTGGTTTTGTGCCACAGCTGCCAACTGTGGTAAACTTTCAGTACAGCTTTACACCTTCCAAAGAACTGGGCACCTTTTAGTACTCGTTACACCTTGGTTGCTGTGAGCAGGATCTCCCAGGCAAGTGCCCAGAATAAGGCCATGCCTCTACTTCCTTATGTGTGGCACAGTGTGTGTGACCCAAGAGCCGACTGGAGGAAACATGACAGAATTGTGGAATTCAGTCCTTTTTCCTGGAAGTAATTTTCTCTTGAGCAGCTGTTTTAGGTTGTGTCATGGCTGAAGGAAGCAGTAACAGAGGGGAGAGGGTATTCAGAACACTGAGGATTGCAGTGGCCAGGGAAGGGTTCTACCCTAAAACACTAAGTAACAAGTAGCACCAACTTTAGCCTTCTATGGCAGTTGCCTAATCTCCATTCTGAAAATATTCTTCAATTCTAATTAGAGTAGAAAATTCAGGATTCTCATATGTCTCAGAAAAATAAATATAGCCTGTAGTTAGTCATTTCCCTAGTTTGCGGAACTGTTATCACTGACTATTTTCTAGGGAAAAAAATTACTGCATCTTTAAACCAGTACTTTGGCACAGTGCCCTAGAAGACTACTGCCCATACATCATCTGTATATTTTCTAAAAGGTGTACAGTGAAATCAGACAGAGCTTCACATCACAGGATGTCATGCTTCACATGCAACTCATTAATAAGTGGAATGTAGTGTGGAAGAAAGAAACAGAGTGGAATGTATATAAAGAAAGAAACAGTAAAATAAAGTGCATTCATGACCTGTAGTATTTAGAAAAATTCTAGCGCAGCTTCCAGATTGACTACCACACAGTACCTCTCCAAAATACATGTCTAACAATGCCAGCTAAATGTTCTTCTAGGGTTTTTAGCCACCATGTCCAGAAACAGCAAGAAGTTTGAAGGTTTTGCTTGGATAAGTAGCTATCACTGTAGATTTTAAATTCTCCTCTACACTGTCAGCTCCCTCTTTTCTTCTACCAGTAATGCTTAGCTATACAGACAAATCTAATTTTTTCTCCATTATTGGAGAAGAGCCTAAAGAGCAGTTACAGTGTAAATTTTACTAACAAATTTTGATAATTCACATAAAAAATAAAAATACTTTCACATTTAAAAATTAAAAACTCCCAACGGGTAAAGACAAATCAAGGTGCTAAAACTGTAGGGCTCACTAGCATGTGTTTTACAAAGAAAATACAGTGGCTTAATTTCAGCTCTTATTTTTAATTGACTTGAATATTTGGTTCTGGTTTTGTGGTTTTTTACTGGATAATACATGAATCCACACAAACTGTGAACTATATAATGACGGAGTCTTTAAAATTTTAAAGTATGTCCTAATGTGCAATTAAGTAATTAAATAATAAAGGTGCTCTTAAATTGCTCAGCAGTGATGGTCCCCACTTTTACTGCTAATACACAGAAAGTCTTTCAAACAAGTTTCCTCATTTCAGTGAGGAAAGTGTATTTCAATGGCAAGCTAAAAATCACCAAGCCCCTTCTCTGTAGCACGACACATACTTAATCCTAATCCATTGTAGCATGACAGCCATTACTCACCTAAAGCCTCTGATAAAACTTAAATAAATCTAGTTTTGGCAAGGAAGAAGCTTTTGCAATTTACCACAATGATCTATAAATCCTAATTAACTCTAAAGTGCACCGCTTGATTAGAAATCTACTTAATCAAGATGCTTCCCAAGGAATCAATTTACACCTAATGATACTGGGTGGCAAGGACAGCTGCTTAATTGTAATTTCAGTTAATTGGGACATCCTCAGGTGATGTGGGTGGCAGCCTGTGTGTTACAGGTCAGTGCATCCTCCTCATGGCACCTTGCAGGGTGCCCCAGTCTGCTCTTACTTACCCAGGTTCACAAAAAGGTGCCAAAAATTACCTGACACCACTTGCCATTGGATCACAACCACCTTCCCATAACTCTCTAAGACTTCCCATGGGCCAGACTATTTAAAACAGGGAGATGGTTAATATAGTACAGAAAGGTGCTTAGCTACTTGGTCAGCCTAATTTTAATGAAAATATTCAGCCCCTACAATAGCCAAGATTCTTCCTTCTTAAAAAGGCTAAGAAAAGATTAACAACACATGGAAGGTAGTACACCATCTTTTAAATCTTAAAATGTGCAACTACATGTTGTTCATTAAAGCACAGTCTCATCTGAAGTAACTGCTGAAAACTAATTTAAACATGCTCTCCAAAGTATAGACTGAATAACCAGAATTCAACATTTAATACAATATATAATACTAATACCCAGAACCTGTTAGGATGGAGGATGGTATGCTGGCTTATTAAAATGAGAATTGTGATTCAGAAAGCTTGTATCTTCCTTTTTACATTAATTTTTCTATTGCAGTATGGAGTCTCTGGTACATTGTTTTCATAAGATGCAGCTTTAATAAGAGACAAAGAACACTTAGTGCCTTCAAGGAAGTTCTGATGTTCTAATTTTGCCATTGCATTTGTACAAAATTAAGAGCATGAAACCTGAGGTGCTGAAACTTCATTGAAAGTAGGTGGTTGCCTGTCCATGCAGTTATTAAAAATGACAGAATGGCTTGGGTCAAAAGTGACCTTAAAGATCACCTAATCTAACCCCTCTGCCATGGGCATGGACACTTCCCACTGGATCAGGTTGCTCAGAGCCCCGTCCAAACTGGCCTTGAACATTTCTAGGGATGAGGAATCTACAGCTTCTCTGGGCAACCTGTGCCAGTGCCTCACCATGCTCAGAATAAAGAATTTCTCTCTAATATCCAATCTAAATCTCCCTTTTTCAGTTTAAAACCATTTCCCCCTTGTCCTATCACTATAGTCCTTGGTAAAAACATTCTGTCTTTCTTATAAACCCACTTTAAACACTCAAAGGCCAAAATGAGATCTGTGGGGAGCCTTCTCTTGTCTAGACCAAAAAACTACAACTCCACAAGAGGTACTTCAGCCCTCTGACTATCCTTGTGGCCCCCTCTTGACTCACTCCAGTAAGTCTACATCCTTCTTATTTTGGGGACCCCAGGGCCGGATGCAACACTGCAGGCAGGGTTTCACCAGATCAGAGCAGAATCTGCTCCCTCATCCTGTTTCTCTTTAGGCAGCCTAGGATTATTGTAGAGACCAATGTCTGAATTCCAGAGAGCTGAGATTATGACTAAAGCTCAATTAATCTATTTTAGCCTGTACTTGCAATTAAAACTGTTAGGCTGATTCCCTCTCAACAAAGCATCATCTAAAATTGGAGATACAGCTCAAATGAAGGAAAGGACAAATAAGAGAAGCTGCACATTACTTCCACTGAGCTCTGCTAATGGAAGCAGACAACACCCAACATCATTTGGACATAAAGTAAGCTAACCAAGTGTTAGAAAAATATACCCTTATTGACTGCTTTTGAGAAAACCCTGTGATCTGATGGCATATATGCCACCTATGACAGCAGTGTCACCACAGCTTTCTTAACTGCAGTCACTGGAAACTTCCTGTAAACTAGTGACTTAGCATTTTTGCAGACAGCTTCAGAGGATTCTTCTCAACAGTTTCTTTTTATTCATATATATGAGGATCAAGGCCACAGCCAAAAATAATCCTGCATTGCTTTCAAAGGTGAGAAAGAAACACACTGTTTTCCTTGTAACATTAAGGAAGACAAAAATTTGTAGGAGAGGAAGCAACTTAAGAGTATGCACTAAATACATTTCACATAAAACTGTGCTTGTATTTCAGCATTTCAGATAGCTATTCTGGAGATTTTGCTGCATGTGAGAAAAGAAACCACCTTGTAATGCATTTTAAGTTTGGGGTTTTGGTTTTGGTTTTTTCCCAGAAAAAGGGGATTTATAAAATCATGCTGGGGGAAGAAACCTTACCTTTTTCTCCACTATCATTACATTTATTCCCCATAGACCCTGCAAAACCACAAGGAGCTTAAAGCCTATTTTCCAATCTCAATGCCAGCAGCAGCCTATTACAACACCTGCAATGATGATAATGAAAACTGTTTCATAAAACTCTGCGGCAATTACAGCTGTGTACACTCTGCCCTTAATAGCAGTTTTAAAAGTACATTAATGATGCTCTGATCCTCAAACTGGACTGATTAGTCATAATGATGTTACACAATGATTCACACTCTAGATGACTCATACAGAGGGTAATTATTCAGCAGGATTTCCATAAGTCTGCTGTTAAATGAGAGAGCTCATTACAGGACTGAGAGTTCCTGTTGAATGAATGAAAAAGGAAGTGTGGAGAAAAAAAGAGAATCAGTACTTCTAATCATGTAGTATTAGATGCCTACACTGACTAATTTGCATATTTAATTTGAGACACAGGTTTCCTCTTAGCTGTGACCATGTGTTTTATTAAGGAAATGCCTTGCAGTTTTATTATACAAGTAAAATCCCTCTTTAGATGTTTAAGGTTGACTTTGTACATGTATGCAGATTATTAGGCTTTAAAAAAAAAACAACCTTGTGACATAGCAAAATATTTTTGCTGCTTCCATACAAAATAGCATTTTTTTTCTCTGCTGGTAGAACACATTAAAATTTTTACTGTATTAAGTGCCCCCTGTAACTTTTACAAAAGTCGTATACAAAAAAATGCAAGCAAAAATTCCAAAGTACACTCTGACAGCCAATGCTCTGCGAATACTTTATTACACAAATTACATTCAGGTTCTGAAAATAGTGTTCTAACAGTGGTACCATCTAAAAATAAGACATTCCAGAAACACATCAAGTTAAGAAGAAGAAAAAAATTAAATAGAGACTTTTTTCTTTCCTTCAATGCAATATCATGTTAGTGATTTAAAAAAATAGAAGAAGACTTAGCAGCTTCATTTTCTTGTGGCACTGTATATTCTCTGTACTGCAACAGGTTAAGGACATGGAAGAGGAAAGGCACAAAACAGAAACTGGCAACCGAATAGTTACGGAAAAAATATTTTGATGAAGCAGATAGTAAGACTTATTTACAAGATCCCCATATTTGATGATAAAATACTACTGCTTTAAATCAGTCCTGCAATTAGAAGACTTTGCTTTATTACAATGTTCACATAAAAACCAATGGCACTGATATGGAATTTCCATACACTCCTCTACTTAAAAAACATAATTGAAACCAAACAAAAATTAAAGGAACCAGTGTACAGCCCCACACAGACTAGAACAGTTGACAATTAAATATACAAGATCCTAAACGTGCTTAAGGGAAAAGGAATCTGACATTCTAGGTTGAACCATATAATGGAGAACTCAAAGGTTAGTTTCAGGATGATGAAGGTGCTCGTGGTAGTGGAGATGCTGAACACTCTTCCTCAGAATCAGTGCCATCATCTTCATCTTTTTCTTGATCACTTCCTTCAGTACTCAGCCGGTCAAACCCTTTTCGGCTGTAGCCTTTGTGACTCACAAAGAAGTTCCCAAGGTTAATTCCTCCACCACCTTTCCCTACGGAAAGGAAAGGATTTTCATAAGGTTTGCTTTAACTGTAAGGGGGGGAATAAAAATCTATCTACTTATTAAACAGGATAGTGGTGATTATTTTAAGTGTCCTTCCAGAAACTGTTTTTAAAGATTCAGCACATAAGACACAAAAGCTAGCTGTATATATTAGGAAAGAAGAAGGAAATTAATCTTTGAAGTAGAAGTTTCAGACTATGCTTTTTTAGCATGCATTATTTCATTAACTCTACACAGGTTATTGGTGTTCCTACCCATTTGCCCTTAGTTTCAAAGTCCTTCATTTCATTCACCACATCCACAGTAACTCATTATAGCTCCTGCTCTCCCACTTCAGTGACTCATCCTCTTTAGTGGGCAGATAATGACAGATAAAAGTTGTTGTAGAAGACATTTTCAAAAATCCCTGATCTTTGCCCCCAGTCTTTCCTCTGAGAAATCTGTTATTCAACATGAATACAGAAAAAAAGCCTCCAGTTTCTGTTTAAAAACATCTACAGTGACTACTTACCTCTAAGTCTGCCTAAAATACTGCCTGAACTAGAATCAAGTTTGCGTTCCCCATCAGCTGAAAAATAAAGTAAATTTCAAAAATAAGCTGAACTCTCTATGTTCTGTGATCAAATAAGTACCTTTATTTTCTGATAAAAATCATAGACACTCAACAAACCAATCAGCAGCTCTAAGAAGCCATTTAAGGCAGTACTGCAATAGACTAGAGTGTTAGCGTATTTGAGATGCTATCTAGCACATTTGGTATGCTAACACTTTCTAATACAAAAGTCAGGAAGCTGTATGCTGAAATCTTCAAATAAAACACATCCAATTCAGTTGCACAGCCATAGTGGATTGCTGAATGGCCTACTCTGTCACAGTAGGTCCTGACCAGTGGCAGAACTGTGTTGTGTAGTCCATGAACATTTTCTTCCCTGGATGAAAGTATCTTGATAAAACAAGTTTGTGATACAAAATAACAAGTCTAGTGATCAAATGCCTATTGCAGTCTGTCAATTTATGAAAAATAATGTTATTATACAATATGAATTGAGAACCATTTACATAACTTCTAAATATCAATTAAAGCTCTTTTTAGAGCTGTAGATTAAGGTGTGTTATGGAAGCACGTCTAACTCACAGAATTGACTAGGCAGGAGAGAACAATAATACATAATCTCTTGTAATGTTATCTGCTTTTGTTTTGCTTGTATTGCTCTAATACCCATATGGAGTCTTTTGTTCTCAGCAGTTTAAAGATCTCATACTAAGAAAATCAAACGATGCTTGCAGTATTAAAGTTTCTGAATTCTAGACAATACAACATGAATTTATTCTAGTCATTTCTGAGATACCAGTTTTTGCCTTGACACCAATTAAAGTTTTTGATACATGTTCTGAAGAAGTGCTAGCTTAAGATGCACTATTAAAGGCTCAGGGGGCTGCAGGGGCTGTGTCCCTGCCAAGCCTTAAGTTTGCATGCAGCACAATTGCAACTGTTCAGGATGGCAAAGGCAAAGGGAGCTGCTCTCTTCATACCCTCAACCCCACAGAGTTCATTGATATTTGGAACTGTAATAATAAAAGCCTGTTCTCTGGAACAGTTACTCACAGTTACCTCCATAGACAGTTGTCTTCCTCCACCGAATAAATACTAAAATTGCCAGCAGGACAACAACAGGGATAATAAGAAGAGTTGTAATAAGAACAAAGGAAACTCCAGTGCTGCTGGCCTGTTGGCCCAAGTGTTGTTTATCCATATTCTTTAGAGGGTCTCTTGATTCTTGTTTATTTTTCAATCTGGCTTCAACAATTGTTTCTGATTCTTTAAAAAGAAAACAATTTCTGTATGTAATCCATATGCATCAAGCTGTTGCTTGAACAGCTGTTATAGAACAAGGTGTTACAGGAAACAACAAGCTAGGATACCTTAAGTGCTTTGTAACAAGGAAACAAAAGACAAACTCTTATGGAGACATTTTTGGCTTTTGCTGATGTTATCCCAAATAAAAGAAAGAGGAAGTCTGAATGGTACCACTCACTAGCAAAGATTCCCTCCACTTTTCTCAAATGAGGAAAGGAGATGTGTCAAACAGTTTTGTCCTAAAAAGTATCTAAGCCAATGACCCATTTTTGTAAACAACCGTGAAGTGTAACATCAATTAAATACCTCCTTTTGACAAAAACATTTCCACAAGAAATACAGAACGCCAGTATACATCATCTTACCATAAACAAAAAGTTTAAAGATCTTTCTAATAAAACTGTGACAAAGGGTTAAATTTTCAGAACTGTTACATTCCATGAAGGAATTTTGGAAATCTGGATAGCTTTTGAAAACTGAATTCAGTCATTCCTGACTAATTTGTTAACTCTACCCACAAGGAGAAAAACTATTTCAGAGAAAAACCTTTATGATGTTGCATATGCTTTGAGACAACTTTTAATAAGTAAAACTGTCTAGCTATGTATTTTGAAGTCAGACTGAACAGCATGTCTTAACAAGTAGCTGCATCACAAACACTTTCAATCAACTCCGTTTTGATTCTCTGTTTTGTATCAAAACCAAAATCATGTTCTACTCTGAAGGAGTGGCAAATGGTTCAGTTTACATTCAACATTAACACAATGATAATAGTATCATAGTTATCACAAGTACAAGGATAACGACACAATGAAAACATGCTGTCTGTTCAAGAAGTAGTTACTGCTAAGGAAAATACTCCTCCATCATCTTTCCCACCTCCAGACAAAGTTAGAGTTCTCCATATATTTTCCCCCATGTCACAGTAGTACAAGCACTATTAACAGCCTGTCATCACGAGGCTGTGAGAGTGCAGGCCACTCCTCTCCATTTATTAAGCAGATGACACAAAGTCCATTGGCTATTTTCTCCCAGTGGAGCTGAAAGATGTCAATTTCAGCCTACCTACTCTAACCAGTTTTAGACATTGTTACTTAATATTTTTTTCTTACCCTGGTGTTACTATTGCATTTTTTCTCTAAGACATTAGAACTGTCAGCTAAAGAAAGCCAAAAGGCATTTACAAATCCCTAGATATTCAGCATGCTGTAATGTCAACACTTCCTTTTTGAGTACTTCAGGCAGGCTGATGTACCAATGGAGAGAAAATAAAAGGGTAACAGTGATGGCAGCAAGCATTTAATTGTTTTGTAATGTTAGGCTTCCTTATTCTACTTTATTCTGTGTGCTTTCAATTGGCAGTTGGGATTTTTTTTTACTTTTCTCTGTCTGTGTATACATGGCTGAAGCAAACTACATAAGCTCTGAATTTAACCAAAGAAAACTAGTTAAGAACATTTGAACATTTTAAATGCCTTTATAAATAGTACCATAACCTGGTACTGTTTTCCTGAAAGGAAATGAGCTACATAATAGAATACAAATGGTTAAAATTACTTTTCGTCTACCTTAATTGGTATTTTACCCCTTTCAATCTCCTTATATTGTTCCTACAAAAGGTATTTCTTGCCATATGATGTGACTGACAAGGCTGTGTACTGAAAGACTACACAGGAATATAAATCAACTGCTGTTTCAAATAACCCTTTTTTTGGTGGTGAAGGGCTGTAGAGCAGGGGAGGGTGCTGAGGAGTAACTGTCACCGTTGTATTTCAGAGCTATTTCTGCATCCAAGGAAGCTGCCACAGATACCAATCTGGACCACACCAGATGGTAGAATGGAATTAACCTAGCAGTAAAATTTTTGTTCTGTGACAGTGAAGCACTTGTCATCACTGAAAATGAAATGTTTAGGTTGGCTGTGAAATAGCATATACCAGGTAACAGTGTTACAAGCTTCTTTCTAGTGCTTCCTATAGGAACTCACAAAACCCAAGTCAAACTACTCAGCATTTTTTCCTTTCAGCTTGGCAGAAGCAGCCCTAGTCTATGTGAACATACTGATACCTTCATTTTCATTATGAATCAGACGAACCTTTTTTCTGCTGTACCTCAATACCAGCCTTTTTAACTGACCGATGTTCCATTTCTGTAAAACAAAATCATTCTTCAGGACAACAGATATTTCAGAAAGGCACTCAGTGATATCTTCCTGCTAGCTTTCTCAAATGTACAGTACAATCCTACAGTAAACATTCCAATCAACACCTGAATTTCACCACAAAGAGTCAATATAAACTATTCAGTATCTCACAAGGCCATAGAAAAAAAAGGAAGAGCTCAGTTCATGAAAATTGCTTGCAATAATCAGCTTTTATGAAACAGAAATATTTTCTGTGTATGCCTAAAGGTTCAGAGATTCCCACAAAAATAAAACTGTTTATTTTAATTAAAATCATAAAGAATTAAAGGCTGGTTGAATCAGGTTTTCTTAGTTACTGCTCTTTTATACTTCAGCAAAAACTAAAAAGAAAAATTTGTACAAGGACTTCCCTCATCTAACCTGTAAAAATTCCATTACTTTTTTATTCTCATGTTTCTTCAAATAAAAGCTGAGAATTGTTCATGTTCAGTTTACTAGATGCAGAAAAAACATATCTAATCAGAATTACAATTTATCTGGTCTAGTCTCCTCTTATTAAGAGCAGCTGATACCAAATGTCCCAAAGGAAAATCCGATAGTTATAAACAAGACAAGTAAGGAATAACTGGCTTAGTCATTAATAGCAGTGGACTCTTACTGGATGACTAACATCCCGAAGCCTAAGACTTTATGTCTGTCATACATTTTTTTATCCCAGTGGATTATATTTTTATTCCTGGAAAACATGTAACCTCTCTCAGAATCCTACTAAATTGATGTCTGACTAATCAGGTTCCTCTCCCTGAAGTGAAGTTGCTTGCCTTGGGGGCTACAAGATTAAAACTAGGAAGTGTTTCCTCTGTATGGAAATACGACTTCAAATTATACTGGATTAATTTTCTAGTGATAAATGCTCCCAATGAAATGAATATAATTTTTAAGTTGACCTGTGATATTTCACATTCATATTTCATATCTTGAGAGTTTTCCGCATGATAACCTCACAGGAAGCAGCTGAGTTCTCAAAAAAAGATACATTGAAATCACTAAAATAATTACTAGAGTAACAATTTTGTTTAAGCAGGTACTGACAATGGATGTGTAAGGCAAATACATGTTAATTCCTTCTGTGACAAACTCATGTGCCCAGGACTCTTCTTTGACAGAGCACACAACAATGCTGAAGAATGGTCTTTTAATGAAAACTGAGCAGCAGCACACAGGTGCTGCAGGTGAAACTTGTAATGCACTTAAATCACTCATTATGCCACTAGGCTCTTGGTCAGGAGTACCAGGTAAGTGATACTGACCTGAAGGTACAAAATGTGAAGTTAGGACATTAAGAACAAAAAGAACATACTTTCCGCAGATGCAAATTTCCACACTGCTTTGGCATGAACATCTCCAACAAATACTGTTCTATCTTCTGAAGCAACAATATCATGTGGCATCTCAAAGCTCTGTGAAGATAAGCAGTCACAGATCACCCTTAAGTGTCTATGCTTTCAAGAGGCCTCCTTAACCCCTAACTTGAGCCTAGTCGTATTCAATCCTGTTTTAGACTGAAAATGCAGCAGGTGCTGGTGTGAAACCCCAATGTGTGAAAAGAGAGGCATTCCATTTCTATTGAATGTTTACCTTCCCCAGGGATAACAACACAGAGATTATTCCATGTATTAATGCCAAAAAATTCTATTAGTATTATTTCTATTCATATTATTACATTCCATTTTATCTGCAGAAATATATATTTTCAAAAATAATCTTGGTTTGAAGCCCACACATTTAATTTTTGTTAAAGTTCATATGCAAAACAGCTATTTGCTATATTCAGAAAAAATAACTCTCAATATAATTTAAAGTTCGATTGCAAATAAAGAGTGTATGTGGTACCAAGAAGTGGGAATATTAACATTCATTCTTTAGTCTAAGACAATACATAGAAACTATTGCAAAACCCCCATAATTTTTATGTACAATACTGCATGAAGAACATTTACCCTTAACTTACTCACTAGTATTCTGTAAAGAAGAATATAACCATACAGCTGCATATTACTTCTGCTTAGGAATAAGCTCTATTTCTTGGCAAATTAGTAGCATCTAAATATATGAATATTTCAATTCCTTCATTATTCCCTTAAATTAACTTTCAAGAAGTGTACTGGCAGTAATAAAGTAGGTTTATCTTGGCTGAAGATATTATCTGTAGGAATCATCTAGAGGTTAGTATAATTTTCACATGTGTACCACATGAAGAAGCTAATACCCAAAATTCTAGTGTTTTTATTTAGTACTATAAAGAATTCCTTTGGAATATCTTACATTATAAAACATCTTATTTCCTGCAATAGTCTTATGTAAGCAGGAAAAGTAGAATGTTACCAATGTTCTCATAGATACAATTATATGCAACAAGCACTCTGTGCAGTACTCTACCTTTCTAAGTGGAATGAAAGTATCAATTATTTCTCCAGTAGAGAAGTTCATCACAAATCCTTGCACTGATTCTGGCTCTCCAGGATAAGGAATTCCATTAACTGCAAAGAGGAGACCACCTGCAACAACATTAGATTTGCCTTAAGAACCCACACATAACAAACTGCAGCGAGGATGGAACTGTAATAGTTGAGATGAAAAAAAGGCTGTCTGAGAGACGGAGAGACAGAAGGGTAACTCAACAAGAAACTAAACTACAAGAGGGAAGTTAAGTGAGGTGTAACTCACCGAAACTTTGTCATTTAAGAGATGCACATTTAGTTCAAATAAAAAGAACCAGCAAGACAATATTTTTTATATAGTTTAAATGTAAAAGGAATGTGAGGTGTTAAAAAAAATAATCTGAAGAATGCTTTTCTATGGATGGTTGACCTTATAGCAGAAAGTTCTTTCAATGCATCAAAAGCAGAAAGTCAGCTGGGGAGTAAGTGGGACCACAAAAGGAAAATATGTGAAAGGGGGACTCAGGGATTAGAGGCCATTGGCAAAGAAATAGGTTTTGTCAGTTTTTTCTGTTCAATATGTTGGGAAGTTTCTAACAGTCAATTTCTTTTTCTTAGTAAAGAGATCAGAGGAGACAACTCAACTGGAAGCACAAGGTATAAGACAAGTCGGAGGTTAGTAATTTACGAGGTCTAGATGGCATTCACTCAAATTCAGAAGGAAACCAAATGTGAAATCAGACTTCAGGCCAAATTAAGTAACCCAGCACTGCAAACAGCCACTTGTCCAGAAGATTAGCAGAATGCTGAAGTAGTGCCCATCTACAAGGACTCAAAAGGGTGCCTGCCAACACACATTACCAATTCTGGTATTCATCTACAGTAAGATGGTAGAATCCATAATGAAGAATAAGACATAGGTAAGTGTGGCCTGTCAGAACAAGTTGGTATGGCTTTCCTAAGCACTGTGCCTCAGCTCTGAACAGGGAGAAAAAGCACACAGGTAAGCAGATTCTATAGACATACTAGTGCTTTCAGAAAACTGTTGACAAGGTAGTGTATCAGAAGTTATTGAATGTGAGTTATCAAAGGGCTGAATGAAAGATGCACTAATGAACAGGAAGCAAAGAGCTAAGCTTATGGGCAGAGCTTATAATTCTTCAGGACACAGAAGTCTGAATAGTGTAATGTTGAAGTGATCTGAGTCAGAAATTTTATTCAATATGACTGAAAAATGGGGTGAACAATGACATCTAGCAGTCTGAGGAAGATAACTGAGTTCTGTGGAGAAGTCAAAAGCTTCACAATACTAAGGAAGTCCAGAAAGACTTTTCATACAAATAAGTTGTTAAACACATGACAGAAAAGCTTCTGCGATGACAAATGTAAAGTGATGTTTCTTCTAAAAAATAATCTAGATCATGCCTATATGATGTTTGAACTTGGAACTGGCAGGTACAGCTCAGGAGAGACATCCTCAAGCCATCCCGAAAAGATTCCTGAAATCTCTGCCTCCACATACAGTGTCACAGAAAATTTCAGTAGAATGTCTGAAATCATGAGGAGGAGAATTAGGCTACACTATGCAAAAACTTAGCATGCACACATATTGAGTACTGAGTGCTCTTTTACTCTCTACACCTCAAACAGGTGCCAATAAAGCTAGAGATGCTGGAAGAGAAAGGCAAATACAATACTCAAGGGGCTGAAGCAATCAAATAGCTTATGGGGAGAGACTAAGGTGACTGGGGTTCTTTGCTTTGAAGAGGATAAGGCAAGATGAAGTGGCACCAGACTGGGGGAGCATGGAATTCTTATTCAGCTCCCAAAATTCTGAGATTGAGCAGCACTCAATGAAACTAGGTCACTTTTTATATTTAAAAAAAATAATAAAGTGGATAATTAACTTCTGCAACCTGTAAGGGTGGAAAGCAAATAAATCAGACAATACAAGTCAGTTCAAAATCAGATAAGAACTTACCGGCAATATGTCTGCAGAGAGATACTACAAAGAACAGATCAGAGGTTATCTCCTAAAAATGCTAAATAAAGGGTTAGTGGATGCATGGTGAATAGGAGAGGAATGATACAAAAAGCATCCAGGCTTACACACACTCTCAGAATGCCTCTTTCCACTGTCAGAGACAGATATCAATCATCTCATACAGCACAGCATTTTTTTACAATCTTGGCAGATCCAAAAGAGAGAAACATGATATTAAATTTGTTATTAGAGAGTCAGGAGCCCAACATGCCAAAATTCCTCATCCAGTTCTTAACATCTACCTTACCTTCAGTATCAATATTAAAAATCTAATCCCAAAACCTAATATAGTAATTGTTAACCAGACTGTGATAGTAAAAACCACAATGTTTTCTGTTTGCTTTCAGTTCTCTGGTTTCATGAAACCAAGAGCCCTTCTTGATCATTTGGTCTTAATTTTGCTCTCTTCTATGGAATTCAAAATAAATACTTAGAAATGTTATTATTCATAATAGTTCATGATTTACTGATTAACTGTGCAGTCACTAGGAAGATCATCTACTTGTTGACATCACCATTTAGGGAGTAATCAGTCATTTTTTAGAAGCAGAGATTAGATCCAAGCTTCCCTCATCCAGAAGCAGGTAAACAAGCAGTTCTCAAATTTTCCATTGCATCAGGACTACTCTAGAAGATAATTAATATTTGTCCTCAGATAACACAACAGCACTCCAGGAAACAACACTGACATCCTGGCACAAAGCAACTACTTGAAATATGAAGAACAAGAAAAAAGATTACCTGGAACATATGAAACTGCAAACAACTCCCTTCCAAATGCTTTGTGTTTGATCTCTCTTGTGAACTCACCAGTCTCCAACCTGAAGCACTGAATTCGACCATTTTCTCTGTCTGCAACACACAGCTGACTTAAGTCAGCGATCAGGGCTAAGCTGTGAGGGATACAAAACTGCCCAGGCCTGGATCTGCCTAGAGAAGTCTCTGCAATTAAAAAAAACCCAAGTTTGTGTTAAAGTACACACTGAAACTATCAGTTTCATTTAGAAACAGCAGTATGCCTCACAATGCAATGTAACCCTGGGAAAAGCATAAGGTCAGCTTGTCTTCTTCCTAGCATTTACATAGATAACTCATAGTACCCTACTGTGTTTTCTTTATAAATCCCAAATTTAGAATTTGTAATTTCCTGAGAATATTCAGCATAGTTACAGTGATACATAAATCTGAGCCAGGCAGAAATATAATTATTCATAAATCTTAAAATAGATGAAAACACAGCATAAATCTGGCAAAAAATTATTCCTTTCTTATGTGTTTAAGAAAAAAATTTGGCTTTATGAAAGTCAGAATATTTTCTTGACAAAATAGGACACATCAATATTTATTCTGAAAGCAAGATACCAAACCCCTACTTTTTATTTTTAATAAATATATAACCACTACAAGTAGCTGTAGAAAAAGCCAAGAGAAAATTTGGATGCAAGGACAAGGCTGAAATTCATGTAGGGCCTGGAAGGTATTTCAGTTACAGAAATTAATTTTTAAAAATTAATAATAACATCAACAATTTTGTGGTTCATGACAAATTCATGGTAAGAGCAGTATGGGCAAAACACCAAGAGCCCTGACTGTACCTTCTCCCCACTGCATCACATACAGTCCATTTGGAGAGAACTGAATAATCCGACTGTTGCAGTAGCCATCAGAGACATAAATGCTGCCAGTGATTGGGTCCACAGCCACATCAGTTGGTTGACAGAAATGATTTTTGTCACTGCCTGGTTGCAAAGGCACTCCTAAGATCAGTAATGGCTCTTTGTCATTGGCTCCTAGTTTGAACACCTTTTTTCAGTCAAAAGGAAAAGAAAAGAGGTTTCAGTTATGGAAGGAGAAANGGTGCCAATAAAGCTAGAGATGCTGGAAGAGAAAGGCAAATACAATACTCAAGGGGCTGAAGCAATCAAATAGCTTATGGGGAGAGACTAAGGTGACTGGGGTTCTTTGCTTTGAAGAGGATAAGGCAAGATGAAGTGGCACCAGACTGGGGGAGCATGGAATTCTTATTCAGCTCCCAAAATTCTGAGATTGAGCAGCACTCAATGAAACTAGGTCACTTTTTATATTTAAAAAAAATAATAAAGTGGATAATTAACTTCTGCAACCTGTAAGGGTGGAAAGCAAATAAATCAGACAATACAAGTCAGTTCAAAATCAGATAAGAACTTACCGGCAATATGTCTGCAGAGAGATACTACAAAGAACNGAAGATAATTAATATTTGTCCTCAGATAACACAACAGCACTCCAGGAAACAACACTGACATCCTGGCACAAAGCAACTACTTGAAATATGAAGAACAAGAAAAAAGATTACCTGGAACATATGAAACTGCAAACAACTCCCTTCCAAATGCTTTGTGTTTGATCTCTCTTGTGAACTCACCAGTCTCCAACCTGAAGCACTGAATTCGACCATTTTCTCTGTCTGCAACACACAGCTGACTTAAGTCAGCGATCAGGGCTAAGCTGTGAGGGATACAAAACTGCCCAGGCCTGGATCTGCCTAGAGAAGTCTCTGCAATTAAAAAAAACCCAAGTTTGTGTTAAAGTACACACTGAAACTATCAGTTTCATTTAGAAACAGCAGTATGCCTCACAATGCAATGTAACCCTGGGAAAAGCATAAGGTCAGCTTGTCTTCTTCCTAGCATTTACATAGATAACTCATAGTACCCTACTGTGTTTTCTTTATAAATCCCAAATTTAGAATTTGTAATTTCCTGAGAATATTCAGCATAGTTACAGTGATACATAAATCTGAGCCAGGCAGAAATATAATTATTCATAAATCTTAAAATAGATGAAAACACAGCATAAATCTGGCAAAAAATTATTCCTTTCTTATGTGTTTAAGAAAAAAATTTGGCTTTATGAAAGTCAGAATATTTTCTTGACAAAATAGGACACATCAATATTTATTCTGAAAGCAAGATACCAAACCCCTACTTTTTATTTTTAATAAATATATAACCACTACAAGTAGCTGTAGAAAAAGCCAAGAGAAAATTTGGATGCAAGGACAAGGCTGAAATTCATGTAGGGCCTGGAAGGTATTTCAGTTACAGAAATTAATTTTTAAAAATTAATAATAACATCAACAATTTTGTGGTTCATGACAAATTCATGGTAAGAGCAGTATGGGCAAAACACCAAGAGCCCTGACTGTACCTTCTCCCCACTGCATCACATACAGTCCATTTGGAGAGAACTGAATAATCCGACTGTTGCAGTAGCCATCAGAGACATAAATGCTGCCAGTGATTGGGTCCACAGCCACATCAGTTGGTTGACAGAAATGATTTTTGTCACTGCCTGGTTGCAAAGGCACTCCTAAGATCAGTAATGGCTCTTTGTCATTGGCTCCTAGTTTGAACACCTTTTTTCAGTCAAAAGGAAAAGAAAAGAGGTTTCAGTTATGGAAGGAGAAACCTAAGACCTAGATGGCCTAGGGAAAAACTCCTATCACTGTGTATAAAATACATTTATATACCAAACATAATCTTAATATATTAACCATAACTTTTATTATTAGTTTTTCAATAGTCCTGATTCTAGGAAACTTCTGCTTAAAATACAAATTTGTCATTACAAAGCAAACTTATTTATTTTCACTTTCCAGATAAGCAACAAGACAGCAGAAAATTGCAGAGGGATCTTGAAAGGCTGGAGGGAGGGGCTCCATGAGAACCTTGTGAAGTTCAACGACGCCAAGTACAAGGTCTTGCACTTGGGCAATCCCACAGGCTGGGAGGAGAAGGGATTGGGAGCAGCCCTGAGGAGAAGGTGTTGGTTGATGAGAAGTTAAACATGAGCTGGTAATGTGTGTTCTCAAGGGTCAGCCATGTCCTGAGCTGCATCCAAAGCCCCATGGGCAGCAGGAGAGAGAGGGGATCTGACCCTCTGCCCCACTCTGGTGAGATCCCACCTGCAGAGCTGGCTCCAGCTCTGGGGTCTCAGCACAGGAAGGACAAGGAGCTGTTGGAGAGAGTCCAGAGGAGGGACACCAAGGTGATCAGAGGGATGGATCACTTCTGCTATGAGGAAAGGCTGAGAGGACTGCGATTGTTCAGCCTGGAGAAAAAAAGGCTTTTGGGTGGCCTAACTGTGGCCTCCCGGTTCCTGAAGGGAGCCCACAAGAAAGATGGAAATGCACTTTTTAGAGGTGTGTGTAGTGATAGAACAAATGGGAATGGCTTCAAACTGACAGGGAGTAGGTTTAGATTAGATATTAGGAGGAAGTTCTTTACCACGAGGCTGGTGATGCCACTGGTGAGGTTGCCCAGAGAAGCTGTGGCTGCCCCACCTCTGAAAGTGTTCCAGGCCATGTTGGATGGAGCTCTGAGCAACCTGGCGTAGTGGAAGATGTCCCTGCCCATGGCAGGGCAGCTGGAATGAGATAATCTTTAAGGTCTCTTCCAACTCAGACCATTAGTCTACAGTCTGAGACTATGATTCTATTATTTCTACATGCTATGTCCTTGTAGCAGATAATTCAACATGACTATATTCCATGAAGTGCACTGGGGTGAATTTCTGTAGGCACATTCTTAATGCTATTCTAAAAAGGCCTAGATAAGCAATGTATGCCAAATCTCTAGGAAAATAAAAATATTTTTTAGCAAAATATTAATATCCTGATACGAAAGCATCAGAAACATACCTGATGAAGAGCTACATCAGTGACCCAGTAGTTACCATTTTTATCTACGCTCAAACCATGTGGTAAATAAAATCTGCAAGCACAAATGTGGAAGAATGAAGTTAAAAACATTTTTTTGTGGAAGAATGATATAGATCTGCGTATTTCATTTTTCATCTACAGATCAAAACCAAATGCTGTACATATTAAATACATGTAGCATTTAATGAAAAATACAGCTTTACAGCTTAGAATTTTCTTGACAAGAGTGTCTCAGTTATGAAATTCAGTTGATCTTAGATATCTCAGTCAGGCTACCTTAGCATCTATAAGGACAACATACTATATTAATGAGCTCTGCACTTCTGTTAATCTGGCTGGTAGATGCAATTGTATGAAATGTTAGAAAACAGAGGTGATAGACACAGCAAGTTAATTTTATTATTTGTTGACTTTGTATTTGTTTATTTATTTACTTGAAGATACTCAGAGGCTATAATTACACAACTGTATATTGCACAAACATAATATAAAACACACAAAAATGGATTTAGGGACTCTTTGGCATAAAATATACAGAAATATTACTTCTATTAGTAAGAGCAAAAAAACCCAACTTACAGACTTTTGCCTGTGGAATGAAGCAGTTTTGCATTACTTGGATTCAGGACAATAATTGTGTTCTGTTCAATTGGTCCAAGTCCTCTTTGCTGATAGATAAATTTGCTGTCAAAAGAACTGTACAAAAGCAGTTGAATAGGAAGTCAGCATTAGAAGGTTCTATTGATGAACAATATACACACAACTTAAAGCCAAGTTTTGTAGTTCAATTCCAGTGTGGGGTTATTGGGTTCTTTTTTCTTTAAATATAAACCTTAGTATACCACTGTATCATTTTAAGACTTAATAGTGTTGTATGTCTGCATTTTCTACTGAGATTATGACTTCGAAACGAAAGGAGCACCAAATCAACACAGCAACAATTAAAGATAGTCCTAAAGCAAGTAAGTAAAAACCCCTTTTCAAATTCTTCTATTTTTTTTTTATAATTTCATTGACATGGCAACCCAGGAATGAGAAATTCAACAATATTGCCTAAGAAAAAAATATACGGAATCACCAGGACATACCTACCAGTAAGACCAGGTATACTTTGTACCATCTAAGGCAGTCTGTGCATGTTTGCATGTCTTCTGCTTATTTTGGTAGAGTTTACTACTACAAGAGTCAGTTCTTATGGTTCTTATCCTTTTCACAGTGTGCTTACACAAGACTATAGGATATTACGTGCATTCCTCCTAATCCCACAAAATTGCACTCAATTTTCAGGGTACATGGAATATATTCATAAAAAACATTTTAACATGTCACAATTTCATACATTAAGAATCAGGATAAACTTTTCAGAGGACATTTACTAGGCATGAAATTATCATATGCTTCAAAAAAATAAAAATATAGTTGTCTGTATCCTTACAGAGATGTTGGCTATTACTCTAACCTGTTAAAATATATGTTCAGCTTTTAGTGAAGGTAAACAGAGTGTAAAATACTTTGAACAACAGTTCAGGCTAAATGTTAGAGCAGGGTGTTTGATGTGAATGAAAAATGCATGAATACAAGATCCACTCCCTGCTCCCACTTTGTATTTTTAAATCCAAATTTGTTAATCCCAAGAGAAATCCAGCCACGATTGATGCTACTTGGTAAACAAGAATATACTTAGTAGTCACAGAGAAGGCTATGAATAAGCTATTAAAACTATATATTGTACAGTTCGAACAGTCTCACATCTCCATAACATAAAATATTTATATGTCTAGAATTTTTAATGTGTAAAAGCAATATTGGCTTCATTTACAACCAGAAAAATCAATACAGAATGTGTTTAAGTTTCTGCATAGGCTATGATTAAGAAACAGGATTTAGATACTGCCATTGCATACAGTAACTATCTTTAACTATTTAATTTCTGGTAATAATAATGCCTGATGTCAAAATAATCTTTTTGACTATGAATGGTTAAGCCAAAGGTGAAAGCTACCAAAACTCTCCCCACAGTTCTGCCATCATGTAGAAGGAGACAATGGATAAATTATAATAACACACAAAGACCTATACTCGTGTTGCACCTTCTTCTTTTGAACATGATTCAGCAGGTGCTGTTATATTCTTTACCATTCATGACAGTAATCTGCCATGAATCTCTTAATTTTAAGGTTTTATTTTAAAAGGAGTCTAACACTCACAAGGGTGCTATGCTAAGGTAATCCTCTAGCTATAGATTACCACAACTGTACCATCAACAATGGACAGACTAAACTAATCTTATTTTTAATCTACACAGGTAACTGCAGAAAATCTACACAAATAATCACAGAAAAGCATCTTAGTGGCAGATGGCAGATATGATCAAAACAAGCCCCATCGAAAACATGATTGTATCTCTGCAGAACTGACTATCTAGACTACTTAAAATAATTATTGGCTTTCCTTTTTATGATTTTGGTTCTTAGTAACAGTGCTATCTAGATGCCTAAGTATTTTCCACTCTATTTCAAGCTCTTCTGGGAACTAAGTGATTTCAGTGTAAATAAGAGATTGTATGGTATGCAGAGAAATTCTAGTGAACTTGAGTTTATGGGAGTGATCTTCTATTCATCACTGTCAAACTTCTTTTCTAGGAGGATGATTAGAATGCTACAAAACCAGTCACTCTTTTCTTCCCAGTGTTTGAGATTAATTTCCAGGCAATGTTCCTTTGTTTTAACTGATAAATAAGAACACAAACAATACTGACTACTTCTGGCTTAAAAGCAGCAAGACCAAAACCACACAATGAGAACAACTAAACATGGTAGTCGTATTGCACTAAAATACAGTTTTATGATAGGTTCTGCACTTTGATTCTGAAGGACAAGTAAAATCCACTGCATATCTACTACTTCTAATTTCAAACTCCAATGTAATTCCACAGTTATGTTTCTACTTCTCATCTGACCACTTCACACTAATGCAAACAATTTCTTGCTAAATCTAGCATCCTTCTTGTGAGCTGGCTACATAGTAAATTTACACAGACCACCTGATCTCATAACCTCGGACAGCACAACCCTGAAGTATATTCTTGATCAATATCCATCACCATTGTGGTATTGTGCTCAGCCTACCTACCTTGATAAGAATGGAGTAACAAGAATGTAATTGATATTCTCTAGTAAGTTCTTTATAAAATGGATAAATAGCATACATTTTTTCATCACAAAAAGCAAAATAACTTCTGTCTGATTCACTGCTTAGCCAGCTGAACAGTTTTAATTCTTTTCATTCTACACAACACATGCCGCTTATAGTGAAGACTGTTCTGAAACTAAAGAGACTATGCTATAGAAGAACCTTACTTATTTAAGAGGATTATTTTTAAAAATCATATGCTGAAGGAATGCTACAGCCACTGCAAAACTGGTCCTGTATTACAGGGCTTGTCACCGCTTAACTTTTGTTCTCTAAAGTAGACTAAAGTTACCTTTTGCAACAGCATAGTTCATTCAACCAGCTACATTGAGCTGAATGAGGATCCAGCTTTTGTGGCATTTGTTAATAATACATGGGAAATATTTGTGCATAGCCTAACAGCACAGATTATTTTTCTTTTATTTGTTTCTATACTAAGCTGGTGAAGCATTGAAATAGAAAATAAATTCTGGGCTTTTAGGCTACTGATTTAATCATGTTTACAATTTGTTAAGGAATATTATATTCTATTAACTGTGCATTTGCAGCTAATGATAAAAGTTAACTTGGAAGTCTGATAACTTCTTACAACCCTATACAACTGTCATGATAAACCCCTTCCAAACAACATTTTTTTTCCTTGAAAAATGAGAACACTCATTACTCCTTCCTTTTTCATCACAATGCATGAAAGGGACCTCAAACTTAATGCCCATGTATGTACCCAAAGGTAAAATGGGAAGGCGACTGGGTGAGCACATTTCTGCGTCCCTCTTCTCCATGCCATAAGATGTGGAACAAGAGCTTAACAACAGGCATGTTTTCAAAATAGATTTTAAAACCATCATACTCTATATAAAAGGCCTACAGAGTTCTAGTTCAGCTGACTTAAGCATCCCTATCAACACTAGGTTTCCTATAGATTGACTAACTACGCGCCACAAAAAGAAGAAGAAAAAAAGTAAGATTTGTGAACAAAACTCCTCAAGAACTAGGACTTAATGATTAGTTATTTCTGTGGAAGGCCACATGTAGTGTTTCTGAGCACTGGTGGTACATACATGTATTTCCAGACTACATATCACAACTCCAATCTTCTTCTGCAGCCATAGCATAATGAAGCTGAAGTTCTATCGTGTCTCTCATCTTGCACATCTGCTGTTTTAGGGAATGTTAATTTGTTTTGCTTAAAATCTGTAGGCTTTCCCAATACTGCTTGATCTCAAACTCAAGTTCTGTGCTCTGGATTGTTGGTATACTTCAATTGCCAGACACTCAAAAATACATATTTCAGAAGGACCAGCCTATTTTCAAATATTTTTACAATTTGTTATTCAACAACGCAAAGAACAGCACTTATGTTCCTGAGTAGGAGGATAAAAAAACCAGCTTTTACAGAATACTTGACGTCTAAGGAATAAAAGTTGTATAATGCATCCTTTAGTCTGTATTTATATACAGCTGGAGATATCACTGACGCATGAGAAACAAATGATTGCCTTATCCGCTGCATTATGTTTTTTAGCTTAAAATCTAAATAACTTACTTTCTTTCATAAAACACTATTCTAAGCATAATTTGCTATCACAATGTTCAGAATACTGTCCTATTTTTCAGACACTATGTTATCTTTGAATTAATTAATCAGGATTTGAAAACAGCCCTACCCTTTAGTCTTATAGATATATATGGAGAACATGCTTAAAAAGAAGACAAAACAAAAAAGAGGAAACTTCTTTAAAAGGGTGCATTTAAAAAGGGTACATAACATGTGACAGACTTGTACTACTTTCTCCCAATACTCTGTTACAATTTCAAAAGTATCCCTATAAACACATATACAATTTTAAAAATCAAAGACATAAGAACACTGTAAAAATAAAGATAGTACTCTTTATTGGAATGTTCTGTTCTTAAAATAATACACCTCTGACTATATCATCTTACAAATGCTAGAAGAACTACCATTCTAGAGTTCAGACACTTTTCAGTTTGAGTGATGCTAAATGCAGCAAATTTTATCAAATGAGTAGAACAAAGTTTGTTTTGAGAGAGTACCTTTTTTTCAGTGCACATAAACACAAGGAAGAATTGACATAGCTTCACATGTCTTAAACCCAAGTACTAATTGTAGTATAGCACACTAAAACATTATTCACTCAGGCTAATTATTCCTGCTAAGAGACACTGAGAGGTAGGGATAATTTATCTCAGTGAATATCATACTAACATGGTCATACAGTTTAAGGACCTAATGTACTACGTTCTTTTCCTCTGGAGACACGTTCATACTGTCTAAAGACCTAATAATTCATCATCTTGAATTGTCAGTCACCAT
>VWZV01016323.1:1837-20242 GCA_013397155.1 Irena cyanogastra
GCCATGTCCAATACTGCTTGTTGTTTGGGGTGGAGGGATGAGGGGAATTTCAGCTTTATGTTCAGTGTTGTAAAAGATAGATAATATTTTAATATGTTTCATTATAGCATAGTTGTTCTTTCTGCTAATTCTGTGCTTATTGAGTTAACGTTTATTCTAAGGAGTGCTTCAATAAATGTTGGTCAAATGCACAAATCATTGACCAACAGAGATTTATTGTATCCTATTACAGGATTTTAGCAGTTTTGGAGGAAAATATTTAAAATGTTTCTCTCCCTCTTCTCATATTTTTCCCTGTTCCCATTTAAGGTATGGGCATTTTTCAGGCATAAATCGCAAAGTTCAGTTAACATATCTTCCTCATGGCTGCCCTAAGACTTCTAGTGAAGAGGAAGGTATTGTATTACTTTTGTACCTAATCACTTAATGTTATATGTATATAAATGGTCATGGACTACTGGTATAACATGTCTTGATGTTAAGAAGAGGAAATCCTTTATTTTCAAAGANTGTTGAAGAGATCTTTTGATGAAGCTTTTCATAGACCAAATATTTTTTGTTCATTTGGAAACAAAAATTAACAATATATTTCACTACTAAGCTCTCTCCCTGTGTACAATTAGATAATAGAAGAAATGAGCCATCCCTGCTTCTGGTTCTAAAATGGGGAGGAGAGTTGACCCCTGCAGGCAGGGTTCAAGCAGAGGAGCTTGGAAGAGCTTTCAGGTGTATGTATCCAGGTGGACAAGGTAAAAAGAAAATAATAATAATAATAATTTTCAAAAAAAATGAATTGAGTGTCATAAATCACTTTTGGNAGAAGAGTGACATGATAAGAAACTTCAATGATTCACCAAAGTGTTATTTGTCTTCTAACCCTGCTCTTGTGCAACGAAAGAGTAACATGACAAGAAACTTCAGTGATTCACAGAAGTGTTTTGAGCCAGTGGAAGAAAATCGCACTCTACTATTACTATCTTTAAAACATTTACAAACTGTAGGGTGTTTAGCATTCAATTTGTTTTAATTTTTCTGTCNATCCCTGCTTCTGGTTCTAAAATGGGGAGGAGAGTTGACCCCTGCAGGCAGGGTTCAAGCAGAGGAGCTTGGAAGAGCTTTCAGGTGTATGTATCCAGGTGGACAAGGTAAAAAGAAAATAATAATAATAATAATTTTCAAAAAAAATGAATTGAGTGTCATAAATCACTTTTGGAGATAATTGAGTGCAAGATGAGAGTTTGAGCAAAATGTTTGTTTGGTAGGAGATTATGCTGGATTTCCTGGATGTGGATTACTTCGATTACATAGCACTTACCGACATGATCTCAAAATCTATGCTTCCGATGAGGGACGAGTTCAGATGACTGCAGCAGCTTTTGCAAAGGTACAATGTGAAATGGTATTCTCAGTTCTAAAATTTGGATATTCTCGGGTTTGTGTTTTCTTTTGAAGTCTGGGAGAGATTTGCAGTTTATTAGAAAAAAGTAATTTCAAAGAGTAGTTCCATGTGAAAAAGTATGCAAAAAAATATGCCAAACATTTTAAGTTCTTTGAGCAGATGAAGACAGTTTTTAATTAAACAGCCCTGTCTGAGGCACTTTGGTCCTCTTCTCCATAAGATTCTGTGAACAAGCTAAAATCTGCTCACTTGAAGTCCTGGGCTCTAATGCAAGTATTTGTCCTCCGTGGATCTGCTATAATAGTCAGATTTCAATTACTAAGGCTGCCATCTACCTTTACTTCCCTGACACTTGTGAGTTACAGTCCTGTGCTCAATAGCTCAGTAGTAGCCTCTGTCAAAGAATTGTCCTAGGTGTTTTCCAGAAATCTTGGTTCCTTGTCTCCTGCAGTATTGTCATAGAGGTATGACAATATAGCCTATCCAGGGCCAAGAGTACCCACGGAAACAAGGCCTACAATTAGGTGGCTTTCTCTGCTTGTGTTAAGAAGGTTTCATCTATTTCCCCTTTTAATTTGGGTGGTCTGTAATTGAGGCCTGCCATGATACTGTGCTGTCTACCTGGCTTCCAAAAGGTCTTAAATCTACTTACAGCAAAAGTCCATTCGTGTGAACTATTCTACAATATCTCTGTAATTTGAATTAACTTCAAGCTCTACAAGTCTTCAGACTTCCTGTTTCTCCTATTTGTTTCTATGCTGCATGTGTTTGTACAGAAATATTTCAGCCATCTAACCTGCTTTCCCTTGGTCAGCAGGCTTGAAGAGACACCACATCATTTCCTTCTTTATTCCAGAGCCCAGCTAGAAAAGTCACAAAAGTTTCCAGCCTTCATCCATTCACCTCTTGTTCAAGGCCTTTGATTGTTCTGTGACTCACATGGCTTGGGCTTTTGCCTCTGTGGAGTCTCTGTAAGACCCTACCTATCTGCTGTTTATCCTGCCAGGTGCTATTTGGTTTGCAAACCCTTCCCATAGCTCCTCTCTAGTAACACAAGTCCTTGAGCAAAGCATGTCACCCCAAGTCAGGCAGCTGTTGCTTCCAGCTTCAGGGAGAAGGCACCTGCACTCTCCACAATCCACAACCTGAACAGCTGGTGTTGTGGAACATTCTCTGTGACGTGTCGCCATCACTGTTACACCATCTGTATCAATCATGCACACTAGCTGTGTTTAGGACCCATTTCTCTGTAAGTACATGCATTGCACCCCTGTTTATCTAACCTATAGCCAAGTGATGCCATCTTGAATTTAAGTTAGTGTTTTCGGCATTTTTTTTAGATTATTTTTTCATCTTTATGTATTTGCCTGAATAATGGTATTGTTTCCTTCAGGGACTACTGGCCTTAGAGGGAGAGCTGACTCCTATTCTTGTCCAGATGGTAAAAAGTGCTAATATGAATGGTCTGTTGGACAGTGACAGTGATTCTTTAAGCAGCTGTCAACATCGTGTTAAAGCAAGGCTCCATGAAATTCTCCAGAGAGACAGAGAATTTACTGCTGATGACTATGATAAGGTTAGCATATGATTAGTTTCCCATTAAATAAAGTAAATAATTATGAAAATTCCTCTGCAAAAGTACTGAGCAGTGATTTTATGTATCTGTTTTGGAAAATTATTTGAGTGCTTGCAAATAGTTTGAACTGCAAAGGTAGCTGTACCAATTGTGACTGTAGATATTTCGTCCTGCAATTGTGATAATCAGAATAACTACAAACTTTGAAGTAGGAATTGACAGGGATCTCGTTTGTAAACCTTTTCCACTGTTCCATGAAAAATATTTTAATTATTCAAGAAATGACGTTATATTGTTTGCATTTTTTTGTAATCTTTACTTTGACAGTGCGTGGTGTAACAAAATGTTTTCCTACCTACTGCAGTTGTTTCAATTGTGTATCTGCTGCAAGGTCTTTTTTTTTTACTTAGAATACTAAGATACTGAAGACTAGTCGAATACTTCCAATGAAATGAAATATCTCATAGACATCCTAAATTAGCACATAGTGATGTAGTTGATGTTGACTTAGTACAGAACACATAATTGTTCCTGGTTTTAAATATATTGTTTGTTATAGTTAAGATACTTCTTTCTCTTTCGATGGCTCTTACTCTATCTTGTATAACAAGTAAATACAAGCCCTTAAATGAGGTTTAAGCTTAAACTGCTATTTTTAAAAAAGTATTGAGAGCATATTAATTAAGAATAATATACCCTGCATATACTCTATGTGGATTCATTTAAATATGTAAAGTATCATGCAAACCATGATGAAACCCACTCCTGGCAGTAGATTTAACAGTAATTGGAAAACGCAGGATTTATTGATGTTTGTTGTGTAGATACAATAAAGTTTGAAATTGGCTAGAACTAATAGAGTACTTGTCGGTCACTGAAAGTTACTAACCTTTGGGATTATAAAGCAATAAAAATTTCGGAGCAGTTAATTTATTTGTGGGGATTTTTTAATTTACCTGTGATTTGGGAAAATTGTATGGGTTTTATTCCTGTGCCTCCCTCCCTATTATGTATAAATAATCAATTTCTTGATTTACATCATAATAAGGAGATAGGAGCTGCTTAGTGTTAGGTAGAGAGCAGAAGTTTTCCACATCCAAATTATTCTATCCACTTTAGGAAACTGAGAAAAGTACAAATGAGTAGGTGTTTTATATATAAATTACTGTTTTATATCATTGGTCACTTGGAATTCTGCAGACTTTTCTGAAAAAAATGAGGCTAAGCCTCACACATACATTGACTGTATTGTTTTAGTGACACTCAGCTTGATGGTGATAATTTGTAGCTTTTACCATTTCTATAACTGATTCAGTTCTGAAGAACATCTCATATGTTGTTGCACTCTCTGCATTTTTGTGTTTGTGTCCTGCAGTCCGGTAGAAACAAAAACCTACGACAGGAACAGGCAAACTTTTTTTAAGGTACCAGTTACTATTGCAAATCGGTTCCTATAGAGCAAAAAATATTTTGTGAGGCATGTAGGCTAATGACATTTCTAAAAGAATTTACTTTTGTAAGCTATTGAATACAGAACCTACTTGAAAAGAAGATATGGAAGCTTGCTAACTATATACAAAGTTTTAAACATTTTCCCAATTTTCCTGTCTTGGAATAGAAGAAATGGTTTTATGAATTCTTGTAATTACTCACATTTACTATACAGAATTACTTGCTCTATGAATTTCTTATTACCTTTGAATCTCCAGTAAATAGTACTATATTTTGATGTATTTTCTTAATGCCTCAGAAGTAATAGATAGTTGATAAATTATTGAAAATATTCATAGCAACCTGCTTGAGTTCTTTTTCTCCGATACTTGGTATCTTTGACACGTTCCATCTTACCTCACCAGGTCTTTCAAATCTGGTCTGTTTAGTTAATTTTGCGTTTATCTCAAATTGCAGCTCACTCCATCTGGAAGCATCTCACTGATAAAATCAATGCAGGTTATTAAAAATCCTGTAAAGACATGTGACAAGGTCTATTACTTGGTCCAGAGTTTGACTTCTCAGATCAGGCAGAGAATGGAAGACCCAAAGTCTGCAGGTACTGGAACATTTTTGTACTTGTATTTAGTTTATCTAGTTAACATATATGAAAGAGAATTGTAATATAACTTTTCTTCACTGAACTCACTTTTAGCAGAACATTAGTCAACCAATAATGGATTAAGTATTTTCACAATCTGATTTCATGTGCATAGTTTTGAAGTAAAAGCATGAGGAACATGTGGTTGTATGGCAGGTAAGGGCTCCATGGTGCTCAGAAATTCCAATGTTTGCAGAAATTCTTGTCTTAGTTATTTGAAATTCAGCATTTCCATGAAAGTAATAGGAAAAACTGATGGGTGCTAAGGCTAATTTATATAGGTACATCTTACATTTAAGGGCTAGTGGTGCATTGCTGCTGCAATGTATTTTACTGTCATAGTGGAGCTATGTAATTGTGATGTTTTCAGCACTAAAATTAATTTTATGCCCAGCTGTCCCTTCTTCTTAATAGTAATGCACTTAACTTATTTTGATCCCTCTATAATTCAGTTGTTACCACTATGTAATTAAAATGTCCTTTTGTTACTTGAATGGCCTTAATTACTTACAAGAGATACACATCTATCCAGATATTCAGCTGTACCACAGTGAAACTCTAGAACTGATGTTGCGCAGGTGGGCCAAGTTGGAAAAAGACTTCAAAACAAAAAATGGAAGATATGATATTAGCAAAATTCCTGATATTTATGACTGTATAAAATATGATGTACAACACAATGGATCCTTAAAATTGGAAAACACAATGGAATTATATAGGCTTTCAAAGGCTTTAGCTGACATTGTGATTCCTCAGGTAAGCATTTTCAGTTATTAAATAGAAGAAAATGTAGCGTGAATGCTTTTTAAAATTTTTGTGAAAATATCTACTTTGTATGTTCTTTTGAAGCGCCCACATTTTGCAATAATAGAGGCTTTTAACATTATCTCTTATTTTCTTGTAGCAAGCTGACCAGGATTTTTTAAGAAAAATTTGATTCATGATTAATTAAGCTGTGTTCAGGGTGAATTTTTCTTAAAATTTAGGGTGCGAACATGCCTCTTTCCTTTACAGCAGTGTATTAAAATAAAATGGTTTATCTCCACCATTCATCATAGATTTAACAGTTGCCTTTGTGAATAACTCTGTTTTCTGAAATTGCTTTTAATTTCATTTCTCTTGCTTATAGAAATTTCATTTTTGGGCTCTTCGCAAATGACAATGTTAATCCTAATCTATGCAATTTAACTCATTTTAAACAATTTTAATTTAAAAAGACCTTTCTGCATTTTCAAAATCCTAGCACTCCATTACGTGAATGTAGACATTAAATTTCATAGAATTTCAGGCCAGAAGTAGACAAGTTAAACTTACATGCTCTGCAGGCTGTTAAACTTGGGTTAGCTCTAAAATCTTGGAGGTGGCAGGACATGAAATTGATTTGTGATAACAGGACAGAACAGACTAAAGCTTTCCCCAGGTGACCCTGCAGTTACATAACAGTGTTGTAACAGAGGTGTTTATCCATATTGTGTGCAGCATGTCAAGGAAGTTCTTCCTCTCCTCATCTCTCCAACTCTTTGACATGGAAGACAAAAATAGTAGTGATGCTTAGAATGCACTGTGTTTTGTGGGTCTGTTAAGCTGAAACTTTGAACAGAAAGTTGGAAAAGAGCAGGTAAAAATGAGGACACATACTGAAGGNAGAAAAAGAGCTTTATCATACCAGAAGGTAAATCTACTTCTTTGGTTTAACTAGTGAGGAAAAACCTTTTGTCTGTATCAAGTCAAACCTCAAAATGGCAAACTGCTTGTTAGTTGAAGCTACATCACTAATCATATGTTGTAAAAATGTTTAAAAAATTGTTTGTATCCAGAGCAAACTAATAGATGACTAATTTGATTTAATATAGAAGCTTTGAATTAGAAGGCATATTAATCTTTAACTGAATTTTAAAAGTAAATTTATTTTTACACAGGAGTATGGTATTTCTAAAGCTGAGAAATTGGAGATTGCCAAAGGTTACTGCACTCCTCTAGTCAGAAAAATTCGTTCTGACCTTCAGAGAACTCAAGATGATGACACTGTAAATAAGCTTCACCCTCTGTAAGCCAGTTACTTTTTTACGTGGTTACATTAATTACCATAAAAATTAGAGCTATTCTATAGGTTTCGTATTTGAAGTATCTTTTTAATATCATTTATTTATTTATTAACAACTATTTTAAAAATAAGGACACATCTTATTATGGTCTAATAACATTTTTCCTTTTTTTAAGCTACTCCAGGGGTGTTATGTCTCCAGAACGTCATGTTCGTACCCGGCTGTATTTCACCAGTGAGAGTCATGTCCACTCTCTGTTATCCACCCTTCGTTATGGTGCCTTATGCGATGTAAGTTTCTCTGTTGAAGCCCTGATGTTTTGAGAGGAACCTGAATCTTCCTCTGACTGTATCAACTGAAACCTTAAATGTCTTTGAAACGTTTACCACATTTTTACAAACATTTGATTTTCTATTGCTTATGCAGAAACATATTGCAAAGTGCACATTAATTGGCCTGCTAATTTCCATCAAAGTAATGCTGTGTTTCATTGGCTGTATGTGTTAGAATCACAAATGGATGTAGAAAGGCCAGATACTTTTTTTTTGTCTTCTATTGTCATCAATAATTCTTCCAAATTTTATTCTTAAGTTGAATTTACTTTTGCACTGGCTTACTATTTTTGACCATTGACATATTGTCAGGACATCCCTACCTAATTTCAAGACTGCTCATAGAGTACAAAGTTCCTCTTATACTGTGAATTTTCTTACTTTCTTATACCACCAAAGGTGGTGCATTAGTCTCCATCTGATAGTCTTTTACACTGAAAAAGACAAGGTCTCCAGATTCTGAAATTACTTAAACTGAGCTCTTGGAGTAGATCCTATCTGCTTGTAAGATACAGTTTGACTTATACACTATTTTTCAAATTGTTGTATTGACGTACTTGCTTCTGGTAAAGTCAGTGATGGCAAAAGCATTTATAAACCTCTGTTACGCTACAATAGGTACACTCCCAAGTTTAAGTCTGATAAACTTTAAATTTCTTTCAGGTGGATTACTAAGTGGTTTGTTTTCTACAGCATGAAAAAGGTGACAATTCATTTAAGTAGTTTGGGATGTGACAGTTGTACTTCCTCTGTATAGTAGAAAGCTTTGTTTACTCTGTTTGACTGATATCTCTGTTAGTGTGGTATCTAAAAACATTTTTCACAATATACTAGCTGAAATTAATTCAATGCAATATTAGCAGTTCTCATCAGGAGAACTGAAAACAGTGCCTCTGTCTACATATCATTGAAAAAACATGAGAGACACACTGAAATAACATATGAAAAGTTCTGATCTTCACTTTTCAGTCATTTGATAAGCAATTTTAAGTCACTCATGGAGGTTCATGATTGGTTTTTTCATTGTACCTCTGCATTTTCCTTAACTGTGATGAGCTTTGCGCCTCTACTATGCAAATCTGTAAATGGGTGAAAAGTGAAATTAGTCTTTTTAAAGAAAATAGCTGAGTTTTGCTTGTTGATATTTTTTTTCTCCATAAGGAATCAAAAGATGAACAGTGGAAACGAGCTATGGATTACTTGAATGTGGTCAATGAACTCAATTACATGACACAGATTGTTATCATGCTTTATGAGGATCCAAACAAGGTATTTAAAATGTATAAATATCTTCAGAAATTAGTAGTGCTGAGCTATGTATTAAAGTATAAACCTATTATTTTACTTCAGGAACTTTCTTCAGAAGAGCGTTTTCATGTAGAGCTGCATTTCAGTCCAGGAGCTAAAGGCTGTGAGGAAGATAAAAATTTACCATCTGGATACGGATACAGACCTGCCTCCAGAGAGGTAATAATTATGCCTGTCTATAAAGCTAAATTTAGGTTTTTTGGATATGGACATACCTAAAATAAACACTGTAAAATTGTTACATAAAAATTAAAAATGTGGGGTTTTCTTTTGGTAGAAAAACATGCAGTAAAAGATAAGTAGTTCCAAGATTTTCCATTTTGAATGGGCACTAAGGTGAAGGACAGAGATAATTTGGATGGTCTAAGGCTTTGCCAGAATTTTTACTAGAAATGCAAAATACTGTATAAGAAAAGTGATATCAGCATCAGAATGTCACATGAATAATATTCTGGGAACTGGAAGACATATTTAAGATAGTAGTTTGGCATGTTTATGGATACAGATTGTTGAGGAAGGATTGATATTTTCCAAGATATATGGTCAGGTAAGTGGAGATATGACTGCTTTTTGAGAAAGGAATGAGAGCAAAGCTTGGCTGGAATTCTTCTAAATAGAAGAAGAAAAAAGAAACAGATTATTATGTAGATTATTAAAATCTATAGCAGTTTTTTTCAGTAATATGTGATTTACATCTTGCATTTTTAAAATCATCATGTTTTATCTTTATGCAGAATATTTATTTAAGAACCACTTCTGTCTACATGTTTGAAGGTGTATAGACAAATTGAGAATGAATTATGTATTTCCTGTAGAATGAAGGCTCAAAGAAAACCTCTCATAGAAATGATAGTGATGAGGAGGTACACGCTCCTAAAAGAGATGAAACGGATCGATCAGTACTGATGTTCAAGCCAATGGTATCAGACCCAATTCACATACACAGAAAGTCACCACTTCCAAGATCCAGGAAGATTGGTTCTGTTGAAGTAAGTGTTGGTGTTCCAGATAATTTCTGTCAAAGACTTTAACTTTCACTTGCTTTTAAGAAAACAAAACCAAATGTAATTCTGCTTTTGATTATACAGAACCAGCATGATACATCTCACAGAAGGTTTGCCCTTACTCAGTGGGAAATCCTCCATGGCAATAATTTCTCTGAAGGGATATTTCTTTTAATTATTACTATTCCATTATAAGACTTACTTTGGTTTTTTTAAGCCTTTTTAGAAAAGTTGATATTTGAAAATGAAGACTCTTTCAATCTAAATCTAGATCTACAACCTAACATACATTGCTTTTCTATTCATCCTTACAAGACAGCTATTACTGGGAATTGAGCAAACTTTCAGGGTGATTATGCAGAGGGATTAGGGTGGTAGGGGAGGTGCAGGACATGAGACTGCTGTATTTGCTTTCACATGGAGTGAAAGCGACCCACTTGTCAAGCTTTTGAAGAAGGTAAGAAAGTGGAAGCTTTTTTTTTTAAGTGCCTGATGTTTGTGTTTCATGAATTCTGTAGGTAACATCTTGAACAATCTAGTTTGCTGTTGTGAAAGCCATGACATTTAGGTGTGCTTCACAGATATGGCTTAATGTCACAGAGGTGGGGGGATGCACAGCTGTATCACTGATACCATTGGGATGGTTGAGTGGAAATTCAGATGGTGCATAGAGGCACTTCTGTGATATTAATGCTAGAAGCAGACTAACAGCTTCTTATTGCCTCATTTTTAGTTGCTTAAAACCATCAAAATGAAGATTCACACCGAAAGCTTTTTCTTTCATATTTGTGTTGGGAATGAATTGTCTGTATGCAGTAAAAGTATTACAGATTTGGAAATCACTTGGTTATTGGAAGTACGAAGAGAAAAAGATGCATGCCTCCCTTCTGTAAGGATATCTGTATAACTTCACATGACTTCCATAAATTAACAGACATAATAAATGTTAATGTCTTATAGTTTCTATTTCCAAGTTTTTTCATAAACAAGTGCTCACAACATCAATATTTTTGATTTTTAAAAACTGTTTTTGCGATGATCATGCAAACTCCCCTCCTAGCTATGAGTTCACTTATGCACAGCTTAATAGTCTATTACTTCAGACTTTCAACCGTTTTCATAAATTATATGGAAGTTAACTTTCACAAGGTATCAGAAGCACAAATTGCCAAATTTTGACTGTGCAGATGTGCAGATAATATATGTTAAAATGGATTGTATTTCAGCATTCAGAGCTTGCTTATTTGCTGGAAGGAAATAGCTAATTGAGAGAAAACATACACTATAAAACATTTTTTTCTTATAAGTAAAATAGGAAGTTTCATCTGGCCTACTGAAATCTGCAAAACTAGTATTTGGAATATGTAAACTCTACAGTATTTTGGAGCAATTTAAAAAAGTCACTGCAACTTAAACTGCAACTGCCTTGAACTTTTTTCTTTTTTTTTTTCTTTTTTCTTTTTTTTCTTCCCCCCCCCCTTTTTTTCCATCCTGTAAGGCAATTCTGTTTTCACCTGTCCATTAATTTGAAAGGACACTGTCAGATGTGAGATTATATGTAAGTTTTAATCTGGGTTATAGTCAGCAATATTTACAGAAAGAATGCAACTGTGACTGAGTCACAAAAAGAAAAAAAAGCTGAATTATAGTGGTAAAACAAGAATGTAAAGGTCATTGACATTGGGAAGCAAAGTCTGTATTACAAAGAATGTTAATTGCTAATGATATGTAATGATGTAGACATGGGAGGTACTTAGCCTGACACTATCCTCCCTTGAAGTCCTGGTAAGGTGTCTAGCATCAGATAATTTCTAGGACATTTTTAATTTTGGAAAACTACTACTAGTCAATTTGGTGCTGCTACCAGTGAGTCAGCTGTAAAGTCTCAAAGGAAATCTTAAAATTTAAAAAGAAGCATTCAGATAAGCTTATAGACTAGAAATGGAAACTACTAAGTAATAAATAGGAAAGTCTAATGTACTTAGGAGAGGAAAAACTATTAAAAGGTACATCAAGGGTAACAAGTTCTATTTGCAACATGTGAAAAATTCTTAAAATTATGAATCAATTATTGATAACAAATGTTTTCTCTCGTATCTACTAGAAATTTGATTGAAGTGTTGTAGTAAAAGATATAATTGGATTAAAAGATAGAAGTGAAACTGATAACTTTCTAATATTGTATTATTACTCTTCTCTCTTCGCTGTTTAATAGTTTTAAAGGTAGTGTGTAAAAGGGTGCAAGCAGATTGGGTTTTTTTCTTTTCTATTCATTTGGCTCTGTTGAATCTAACTTTGCATGCTTTGCTGTTTTTTGCCCCCTTTCTCACTTCCAGGAAGAGAGCCCCCTGAGTGTGTCTAGCCCAGAGTGTATTGGTACCTGGCTGCATTACACCAGTGGTGTGGGTACTGGGCGTCGAAGACGCAGATCAGGGGAACAAATCACTTCTTCCCCTGTCTCCCCTAAATCACTGGCTTTCACATCCAGTATTTTTGGCTCATGGCAACAGGTTTTTAAACTTTACTTCATTAAACATTTTATGCATTCCAAGCAACAACTGTCTTTAAGGACATCTAATCCCTTGTTATGGATTATGTTTCAAGCAATACCTTCTACTTTTTAAAATTACATCCCAAAAATGTTTGGGGGGAAAAAGACCAAGTGCACGTTTTTCCACTTGAATCTGTTATATGGTTTCATAAATGTTTGGTTTCATTATAGGAATTGCAAATGTTACAACAGTAAAAAAGACTTACTGTACTGCCTAAAGAAAGAGAATTATGCTTTGGTTTAGTTGTCCTTTAAGACTTTAAAACCAGCATTGCTTAATTTGGTGGTAGGTAAATTTAAGAAAAAATAATAATTGCAACCAATACCACTTAAAATAATTTATTTGGTACTTCATGTTCCTATTCAAAACTTGTTTTGCATATATCATATTTTCAGTGGCCTGGTATTAACTATTGCAGGAAAAAAACTCTAGCACTAATAATTCTTGCCTTCTATATCTGGAGGTATCTGAAACTCCCAACACAGTACATCATCCATTGACTCGTACAATATTTTGAAGATTGTTCATTGTAATGGGGGGGTGAGGGAAGAGCAGGGAAAAAAAGAAACAGTAAATGTTTTGGAAGTGCCAGTGGAGATCTAAAGCTATTCAGAATGTCAAGATATTGTTTACAAGTAGGACAATGGATGGTGTTCTGTAACCATGTCCTTTTACTTTGAAATTTTTCCTAATTTAATGTAGAAAATTCTGAAATTACATATATTGGAAAAGTTTATATCAGCAAAGGCTGTGAGCATCTGAAGATTATACTGATTGAGCCTGTGCATGGTCAGTGATCATATGGTGTCCTCAATAGCTTGTCTGTCTTTCCTTCCCTCCCCTCCTTTTTTCAATACAGGCGCAGTTTAGGAAATTGCATTTGGTAAAATGGAGTAAAATGTCTCAAAAGTTTGTTCTCGTATCAGTCTTGGTCTGTGTCCTTTCTCATTCTGAATGCTTGCTTTGCACTCTTCATTGCAAGGAACTCATGTGAAATGGACTCCCTTCAGAAGGGGATATTGCATGATCTCTCATGTTTCCTTTACATATTTTTACTAACACTTATCATACAGCTTATTAACACCTGTCTGTCTGAAACAGGCTGCTGTATCAAGTTAAATGGATGTTTCATGCTGCTGTTCTACTTTCCCTTATTTTTCTGTTTCTTATATCCAGGTCCTATCAGAAAGCAATAGTAACTTACGAACACCAAGAACTATTCTGGAACAAAAGCAGAGTGGTCTAGGTATGTGCCTACAGTTGAAATTTTGGTTGATGTTATCTTTTCATCTCCCTGCTGTTCTCTATAGCTGTATATTCTTTGAATAGCTTTTTTTGTTAACTGGACCCAGTAGTACTTGTTATCAGTAACATATGCTGAGTGTCTGCCTATGGACAATTTTTTTGCAACAAAATTTTTAAATAAGTTATAACTCAAAAGAGCAAATTGTTCGAGACCCTTTATACTACTGATTTTGAACTCCTCATAACAGGTACACAGGATTGTTTTTTCAAGATAACGTAGTTTCTGATTGAGCTTTTGGATTTTGCAAGAATATTTTGGATTAAAATGGCCTGCTATGGAAACAGTTAAAACACTTCCCTTTAAAATTTCTGTTTCCTACTGTGGGCAGTTGAAACTGAAGATGTTTTTCTGAGGGGAGGGGCATGGGGAACAAACATAAATTTTCTTGGTAGTATTAGGGGTTTTGCACATACTCCTCTCCTAAAATTAATTTCTTCTTTTCAGCATTAGTATGAGTCATGCTAGAATTCAAAGGCTTCTTTAAAATTCTCTTAATTCAAGTGGTGCTTTTCTATTGCTTTATTAAAACAGGCATACATATGACTCACATGCAAAAAATTGAAATAATGCACTACTGTAAATCAATATTGCTTTTTTTTCTGCGTGTCTTTTCATGGGAAACATTAAGTATAAATAATTGCACCACCTATATGCATAAACTTAAAAGTAGCTTTTCCTTTATTTGCAAAGATACCTGTTTTTTGTATGTCTAATCCTTCTGTGATACTTTCCTTCCCATTACATTTTTCCCATAGTAAAATGCATACATCAGGTGCTCTTGTTTACTGAAGTCCTGGTTTTTATTATGCACTTGCTAAAGTTAAATGAATATTCTTTTGTGTGACACAATATGGCTTGTGGAAGTTGATGTATTTCCATGTAGATTAAGGTATTATATTTGGTGTGAAAGGCTTTTGCCACAGACCAGGCACCAATTTATTTTGGCTGATTGGTCACATGTGCTAGTAATGTTCCCCCTCACTGGACTGTTCTATAAGTCATGAAAGGAAATACTGCTGGTTTTCAAAAAAAATCTGCTGCTACTTATCTAAAATGTAAAAGATAAGTTCTGAGTGAAAAATCACTTCTCCTTTCAACTAGTAGTAAAATGTAAAGGAAAAAAATGCAACTTTTTTCCCATTTAGTTCATTGTTGTTTGTAAGTTTAATTAATGGTTTACTATGATGAAAGTTATTTTTATATTTATGTCTGTGGCTTTCAGTGATTTGTTTAAACTCCCATTCTAGGGGCAGCAATGCATGAGTTGTAACAAAGTACTGTCACTTGCATGGAGCTGCGCAAAAGTCTTCTCACGAAAGTTTCATCAAGTTAAACTTCATGAAACTTTCAGTTTTTTTCAGTTTGTAACAATGTTAGTAATGGTAGCTGAAATCTGAAAAGAGTATTTCCAATTTGGTAAAGATTTTGTTAGGGTTGGAAGTATTCCCGCATACTAAGTCTGTAGAACTCCATGTATACTTCATAGCAGCCTGTCATCTCAAAGGTTGATTTGGGTGAAAGCAATGAGCAGAATTTTTCCAGTTTATATTTGTTTCAGGAATACAGGTTTTCAAAGACACAACTTTCACATCATCATTATCATCGTCAATCATTATCATCGTCATCTTCATTTTGTTTTGTTTATGTTTACATTGATGCTAACTGGTAACTTTTTTTTGCCAAAAGTGAAAACAGGACAAGAACTCACTTTGTTAAAGCCAGTCCTCTCTTTGCACATATAGCAGTGTGCTGTTTCATGAGTAGAAGCACAGTAAATTAAGATAGTTTCAGCCTACAAGTCCCCACTCTGACATTACAAGCATATTGTGAATCTGTCCAAGGCACTGCCAAAAGCTGCCTTTTGTGTGGTAAGAGCCATGTGCTTGCATGCTGCATGCATCCCCAATGTGAATGGACGAACACCTGGTTGTTGTATGTATTTTCTCTAACTCCCATCAGGGTCTCACTGTGCGGGCCTGTTTAGCACCTCAGTGCTCGGGGGTTCTTCAAGTGCACCTAACCTACAGGATTATGCTCGTACTCATCGTAAAAAGCTGACTTCTTCTGGCTTCATAGATGGTATGTGCACACTCTCGCACATGCACGCACAACCCATGTGCCACATTGAACTTCTAAAGATTTTAATGGAATCCTAGAATCTTTGGCCTTAGTATTAATTTTACGAGTTTCTATTGCTTCTTTATTGCTCATAGCTTGCTTATGTTTAACTTAATAGCATAGTTAATTCTTGTTTGTCTTGAACTGAACACCAGATCACAGACTTGGAATGTGTGCCAGGAGATTCCAGCAAGTGCATTTTTTAAGTAAACGGAAAGTTTTGTTTTTAAATTCTTGAATCATTTTAAACTCTGTTTTTTATCACTGCTAATTGATCTTCAAATTAAATAAATTATTTGGAGCATATACAAGGAATGAAATTATAAAGTATTAAGTTAAATACTGATGGTGAAAATTTTAGGATTCCTGACGGGTTTTTTTCGGTGGGGTTTGGATTACAAAGGAGCAGGAGATTCTCAGTTTTGGATAATCTGGCATAGAGAAGAAACTCTCTCATTAGATTTTCAGAATGTAAAGATACCAAAGCACACCTTCATAACTCTGAGGTAAAACAGTATTCATGCTGTTTTCCACCCCACTTCACTTCTCAGTATTCTACTCTAACCTGAATAACCTTGTATGCTAGAATCACCAGCTCATTCTGCTTGTTTTCATACATGTCATTACACATCTTGTAGTTACCAACAATCGAAATTTTCTTCTTTTTAACATCTATTTAGATTTTAGCTCTTTTCCTTGGTCCCTTCTGCATGCCACTCACTTCTAATACCTTCTCATCTTTTCTTTTTCCTTTCTTCTTACTTTTCTATTTTAAAATCTCCCTCTTTTGGTAGCTGTTACAAATTTCAGGTACCTGTTTTTCTCTTTCTCAGACACCACACGCGGTTCTGCTGTTAAAAGGTTTTCTATCTCATTTGCTCGACACCCAACCAATGGTACGTTTTGCTTTTATTTTAAAAACAAAATGGAAAACAAAAGGTTTCTTGCTTCATCCATTTTATTTTTATTTCAAATACGGGGTGTACAGTATCATCCAGCCGTCTGTCGTTCCTAACTTCAAGCACAATTCCAAATATATTTGTAATCATTAGATACCCTAAATCTTTTCTTTACCATTCATTAGTATAAATACAACATCAAATTCATTACTTAGAAAAATCTGCAAAAAAAAAGTGCTGCTGTTAATCATTATCTCTCTAATAAATTATTCTCCTAAGAAGTTCTTGTGTGATCAGACTGTGTGGTACAGACAATGAAATCTGATCTTATTACACATACACTTCTTGACAGCTGCTGTTTCTTCTTTGTCTTTCTCTTGCTGAGCTGATACTCTGAGCCTGCCCGTTCTAAAATAAATCACTGAATTGACAGCTGGAGTTTATGACTATCTTCTTGAAGGAATGCTAAATTACAAAAACAAAAATGGAAGCTTTGGTTCTATTCCTGCTAAATTGCTATATTTTTTATGCAATGAAAATTTATTTTACCTTACCGTACTTCTCTGTTCATCAGATGTGCAAATTACTTAAATATTGCACTAAAAATCACAGCAACAGAGCTGTGACTTCTTGAGAAACATTGACCTCTTGAACTTCAAGAGTGAGAGTTAACTGTCTTCAGTTTGCAAAATTTCTTGTTTAACACACAGGACAGAGGTATATCTTTTTCTTCTGCAGCAAAATATTTTGCTGTTCCCTTTCTACATGATTGAATAGGCCCCAGATTTATCCTGTTCATGAAAAGTTGATTCAGTCTTCAGGATCCACTGGACCTGAATGTAGCTTTTCCACATTTCTTAACTGCAGTTTGAAAATGTGCATGACTGCTGGCTGAGTTCAGTGATAATGATATTGAAATTGCAGTGGAAAGCATCTGTATTTTCATGTTAGATTCAAAATATATTTACTTAGAAAGAAAGTTTAAAAAAAATACTTGAGTTTTTGTTTAGCTTTGCTTAGAAGCAGAGTAGTATTTTGTTACATTCATTTTAAATCCATAGTGGCTTTTTGCAGTGCTTCTTGGAGGAAAACTGTAGTATGGCTATATTTATATCTTTAAGACTGTGATCTAAAATGCCAAATCTAATGCTTTATCTCAAATAGAAAAGTCAGGAGTCCATTTTTTATGTTATGACTCAAACCAAACAATATTCCCAAAACATACAAGGTCAGAAAATAAGAACTGCATTTGAGAATCTGTACCTAATTGTAGGATTACTTTCTGTTCCATTTAGTCACTTTTTTGTGATTTCATTCTTTAAAAAAAGGATCTAAATAGCTTTTATTGATCACACTACTTGTTCTGATTCATAAAATGCAGCAGTTTTACCACAAGTCTTGGCAAGATTAATGCATGCAGTATGAGCTCCTATGAACTCTAAGTATAGTGCAGGTTACCAGGGGTTCTCTACTAACATAACGCCATATTGATGTTGTTTCATCTGTCCTCTGGACTATCATTTTAATTATCCCTGTCCCTTTCACTCTCTTTTTTTCTTACTTCTATGTTGTTATCACACCCTCTTAACTCATTTCAGACTACCCCCCCATCTTTAGTTCAAGGAACATGGTGAAACAAGTATCTTCTGAAAGTGCTATGTTATTTTCTGGGCCTCTGCAGAACACCCACACCTCTTTAGGTGCTGGTCCATTTCCTCTGTGGAATTTCTAGGCTCCAGTGGTATGTCTCTACAGCTTTTGAATCTTAAGACAG
>VWZV01016326.1:277-16686 GCA_013397155.1 Irena cyanogastra
TGACACAATGAACTGCATAGCCACACTTCAGTATGTCAGTATTAGCTGTACAGTTTACACACAGATGGCATAATATATCTGATGCAGAAATTCTGAGAATCAGCCATAAAACTCTGAAATACCGCTGCACTGTACATGAGAACTGAACTCAGATCTGGGATCTGGTTTGTACAGAACTGGTTTACAATACCATTTTGCAATAGTGGTGTTCCAATCATTGTTCCAGCCCTGAAAGCTTTTAATAAGAGCCTCTAGGTTAAAGAAACTAATACTAAACTTTTCATTTTACTTTCTTTTACACATTTAAAAATATATAATTCTTTACAATTTGCCAGTTCATTTACTTCTATCTGTTAAATATCAGATCCCTGCAGCCTCTTGGGCATGAACTCATACCTCCTCCTGTAACTTCTCAACAGTCTTGTTCAGTTGCAATCGTTCATTCTCCATTTCATTCTTTATCTGCTTTAATTGCTCCTTCTGCTGAGTTTCATCTTTTAATTGCTGACTTAACTGCTGTCGTTCCTGTGAAATGCAACGGATGTTCTCCTGCAGTAGATTAAAAAATACATATAATGAAATGTAGACCATCTTTTCTAATGCCTTAAAGGTATGTTACTTATCACAGTAATACCAGCAGCTGCTGTAAAATTAAGACGCATTTCAGGTTTTTTGGTTTGCTAGCTAGTATAGGACCAACACTGATATGTCATGCTAGAAACAACTGAACGTCCATTTATACCTCTTTTCTCAACTCAAGTATTAAAACCATGATGCAATGGGGATGTTGCTACCAACTATCCAAATGCTGCAGTTTCCTCAGTGTCTCCCTGTTCAGTACACTATACTCAATTTCAGTATTTGAAATCTGCCCTATAGGACAGCTTCAATGGTCAATTTAAGTATAATCTCTAATCTGAGTGCCCTTCATGTACAAAAATCCTTGAGCACTTTTCAGTGAAATTGGCTGGCCTGTCACAGTGTAACTGCAAGCCAGGCAAACAGCCCGTCAGTTGCCAATTTAAAGCCAATCTTTAGTGGCAATTAATTACTTTGTGAAGAAGCTAAAGTGTTATTATATCAAAAGAGAACAAAATGGGAGAAATGAAAAGGAGTAATTTGTTTTCACACTAACCTAAAAGATTATTCTGATATTTCTCTATTTTTCCAAACAATACTAGTTGAATGTTCTCTTTACAAAATTAGTAATTCATCTTAGCTGATAACTGAAAATTAAGAATGTATTTCAACTTACAATGCTTTGTAATGCTAATTCTAGATCCTACCATTATCTACCACAATGAAAAGATAAACTTCCTGTTTTTCCACCCATTAAAAAGATCCCATGTTCTGATTGTTTAATTTAAAAAGGACAGATTACTTGATGCTGCCATCCATAATGTTGGTATAATTGTTAATTTTTAAGATATTACAGTACCATATATGCTATGGTTAAAGGGCATAATAATCAGGTCATTTCCCTTCTCAATGGTACAAAAATGTTGAGATAGACTTCATTTCCTGAAACATTGCCCTACATAGAGGTGGCTACCCTAAAACAGAGGTTAGAACACAACAAAAAATGCTACAAAAGTACTCCTTACTTGTGCATCCATAAACAAAATTTCAATATAGAGGATGATTTTAGATGAAAGCCCTAATGCAAACTGTCTATTACAGTTAAGTGCATACCAGCTTTAACTTTTTTGACTAGAAATCGAGAATGGAGGAGGAATAGACTCGGCTCTTTCTAGTAACTGTTACAGTTCTATTAGTATTGTCATTGTCTTTCTTATACTAGACCACCATTACAAGTAATTTGTGTTATGTAAAAAAGCAAGATGGGACAGTCAGGAATTACATTTCCACTGGGATACACATTATTACAGTGCCAGAGTTTGTCGTCCAAATTGTCAATGGTAACACAAGGCCAAATCAACCTACTGCACAACATTATTCATTAGAACAACTCTAAAGACAGAAAGGCTGAATTGTTCTAAACAAAAGGCCCACTGATTACATCCTGAGGTCTGTTAGTGTTCATATCCGGTGGACAAGAGTGTAGAATCAGAAAGAGGATTTAATTTAGTGTGCCAGAATTTAGACATAAGTTGTGAATAAAATGTCAAGACAGACTCTCCTGTCACCTTCCCTAGAATTCTTTCATTTGGAGACCCAGCTTGGAGGCAGCATTATTTGGCACAATGCCCTGAAGGATGCATAAGCAGAAAAAAAAGAACATAGTTTTCAAGCATGTTGACCCAAAGCTAATCAAGATGCAGGAGATGTGTACGGTGTATTGATCCATGTTACACAGCAAGGTCAAGTCAGACTGTGACAGAAGGGAGTCCTTAAGTGAGTGTGCTAAATGCAAGCCAGAGATGAGCAATGCGCCCCTACAGTGATTGTGCAGACTATCAGTGATACAGACAAGCAAACAAGGAGAATCGGTGAGGGAGAGCAGGTAAACAGATTTAAAACGAAAAAAAAAATTTAAAAAGACAACAAAAAACCAAGCCTGACCAAAAGTCTCAGATGAAACAGTTATTCATGAAGTTACAAGAAACATCAGCTTAAAAACATCATTTTGTGAAAACAAAACTCACCCATTTTGTTCAAACTTTATGTTCTTGAAGCACATTTAATTTTAAAGACATAGAAGTATTTTCTTGCTGTCATTATTTTTTCTTTTTACCATAGTTAACTACATCATGAGAACATGCTGGTTAACACAGTCTTTCCTTGGCTTTTAATCCACTTAGATACAAGTTTCATTTTCAGATTTTCAGAAGAGAAATGTAAAATTTATGTTGAAGAGAACAGGGGAAAATATCCATTAAATTAAAAATGTGGCACTAGCCATTTACATGTACCTCACTTTTGAGTCTGTCTTGTTTGATAGAATCCCTTGAAACTTTCGCTTCTAGAAGCAAAACTAAGAGAATTCTAAACTGATACTGTTGAAATCACTCCTTTGGTTCATGTAAAAGGTGAATCACAGAGAAGAAAAATTAAGTTTGTAGCTTTTGCAGACACAAAATACGAGGTAAATAAGAACAGTTTCAAGATTTATGCACATTCCTCTCATTAATAAATAGATCTGAATTTTCATGCCATCTGAATCACCCAATCTTGACTCACACACAACACTGCAAACGTCTCTCTCCACTGCTCTGAAGTAGATGCATTCCTCACATGTTTAATTTCTGGGCTAATCTGAGAGAAAGCATAGCCTTTCCTGGACACTGCATGGACTAAGGAGCAAGGTGGAAAGAGGACTTCATTCAGAATTTAAGAGGCTGCATATCCTACTGATACATGTTAAACATCTCTGGTTTCATGATTAAATATTCCAGTTCCATACAACATTTGCAATTAAGACAGGCTCATAAATATAGAAAAGCAAACATCCTAATATTTGCCCATTAACAATATTTTTGTTTATATTCAAGTACAGCTTTTTATTCTTTTACATGTAAATACCTTCATGAGTTGCATGATCATTGAAAATAATAGATTTATGAAATCTTAGGCAGTTTATTTGGCAATTCATTTCCCTGGAATTTTGCTAGATCCATGGAAATAGAAAAAAAAAACTTCACCAAGAAAACTATTTTAATTTGGTGATGGTTTCAACTTTAATTTGATAATGGTTTCATTACACATTTGAACACTGAAGTGAGGTCTAAACTTTACAACAAAGTGTGCTTCAAAAAGAATGAGATGTAACTATACAGAAAGCAATAGTGACTCAGGTAAAGAGAAAATTGAAAATTTAAATTACCCAAACTCTTTCTTTTCTTACCTTCGTATCTTCTAGCTGGCTTTCCAAAGCTGCTTTTAATGCTAACAATTCTTTTCCCTCCTTTTCAGCACATTTCAAAGCTTCTTCTAATTCTTGCTTCTCTTCCTGCAATGATGCAATTCAATACATTCAGAAACAGCGGCCAGGCCTTTAATCTGACAAGTAAACTGAGCTGTAAAATCTTCTCACTCTGGCCAGTTACTGATTTCCCCAGTCCCAAGGTGTGACTTGGTTTCACTTTGGTTTTCAATGGGAAAATCTTTCCTACACGTCAGCAAACTCCATCCTGCAAGCTGCTTCATCCTGCAACCTGCTGGTTTTCCTTACCCTTTCCTACGGCATTGTCCATCCTCCTCTTGGCCAGTTTTTATTCTACAATGAATACATTGCAAAGAGGAAGACTACTTAAGGGGCTTGTTTTCTTAACTTACCTCACATGTCTTTAATTTTTCCATTATTGAATTTTCTTCTCCTTTCATATTATCAATTTGTTTGTGCAGCTCCTCAATTTTCCTCTCTAGCTCTGTAAGTGATCTCTTCAATTGTTCATTTTCCTCAATTAGCTCTTTGACTTGATTTTCTACACTATTTCGCTCCTCTTGTGCAGTATTTTTTTCACTTGCAAGGACAGCAGCACTCTAGTGAAAACAAATTATGTCATGTTTAAAAAAAAAGAATTTATGCTGTTTTGCAACAGGAGTTCCATAAGGCATCACAGCAAATACAGCTAAGATATAACATTAAAATATCAACAGAGACTTTAATATTTAGCATTTTTCTCCTTGGGCATATCAACAGATAAAGTAATGTATGACACCTGAACAGTCTCATACTTGTCACGTCATATTTTCACCTTAACCTCTTCCTCTTTATGGCCCTAAAATATTTCATTACCAAATCCCATTGTTAGGTAATTCCAACTGAACTAAAAAATTCAACAGATAGAAAAAGCCATATGGACCTTTAAGGAAGAACGTATTTATGAAGAGTGTCTTCCACAGCAACACAATATTTAGGTAGCCTCACCCCACTCCTGATTCCAAGCACTAACATGCAATACACTACATTCACGCAACTACTGGTGGGGCTGCAGAGTAAATGACAGATAATATAGAGATCTTTACACTAAATAAACAATGGTGGTTCAACTTGTATTGAATATTGAATGAGTTCAACTTGTATTCAAAAATATACTTTTATTTTCAGAAACTCAAATCAATACATAGCACAAACACAAATTATAATAATGAACAACGCATCACAACTTGTGGCACTGGATGTTTGACTTTTTTTTGCAGGGCAGCTGGCTGCAGCATGTTACTTTTCAGAGCTAATCATCACCGTACCACTTACGCTCTAAAACACCCTACTATTTACTATGGAAACCATGAGTGGAAGTATTTGTCTATATTGTTATACTATCTATACTCACGTAACACAGACCAGGTATGCACTCATAAACATTTAATTCTGTAAAGAGCAGGAAGGATTTAATCTTTGCTCTTCACTGACTTCTCATTCAGAGTCCCCTCCAAAGAACATACAAGAGCCCAGGATATAATGGGTAGTTCTTGTTTCTGGGCATTCAAGGGCTGATACAAAACTCGGTACAAAGATCTCTGTACACTCTGTACAAAGATCTGGTTCTCAAGTGCAGCCCCACTTCTACACCAAGACCTTAAACAACAGCAAGAACATCAGAACAAACACAGGAATCAGTCTAGACCAGGATTCTCTCTCATGGCCATGGCTGATGCTTACAGGCAAAAAGAGGAAGAACAACTATGAGGCAAGCCTTTCCTCATTATACACTCCCAGCTTTCACTGGTTTTCTTCCATGAATGTATCATCCATTAATTTCTTTAATCCTTCTCAAATCCATTTATAATGTTGGCCTCTACATTATCTGGTAACAATAAGTAATTACACATTCATTACTGAAGCACAACATTTTTTGCATGTAAAATTGTGTTTATCTGGGTGAAAACAAAAGAAATTCTATCAAACTACTCAGAAACTATTTTGTGAAATATTTTATGAAAGCATGAAAATCACTTTTCATTTATGATATTTTTGATTGTCACTCCTGATTTTCCCCTCTCCTTACCCAAAAGGAATAAGCAAAGTTATATAAAAGAGTGTTTACAAAGAGTGCCCTCACTAGACTGTTTTCTAGCAACCAGCAGCTTTAAAATCATGCAAATTAGATAAAGCAGTAACTCAGAAAACACTCAGACTGTCTACAGGGTCAATGAACTTATTATACAAAAACTGGCAGCATAAGCAGGCTGACAAGCTCTGGTCTTTGAAAATCCTGAAAAAACTTGTTCTTTTAAGTACATGACTAGTTAAAAGCTCTAAAATAAATCTCTGTCAATGCTTTAAGTTTTCATATACTGGAATTTCAATTGTATTTATATATTCCTTTAATTTTTGCTTTCTGCATGGAGCAAAGTTTTACTAATTAGCAAGCACTCCACCAGTGGCTCCTTTTAGTCTCATTTCTCCTTTCTGGAGCTGAGTGAAAGCAGCTGAGGCATGCTGGGGAGCTCAGGGAAAGGAATGTTGATTTGTCTGTTCTTTTTCATCCAACTGCCTACATGGGACTGCACAGTAAGAGAGGACTGCAGTAGACCCACATCAGACCTGGAGATTCCACTACATCAACCGTAGTTTGCTCTATTTTCCCAACACAGGAAGCAGTATTTACTTAAAAGTGGATGCACACACACACAAAAGCAAACAACCCAACAATCCCCCCTCCCAGAGATCCATACACATGGATAAATAAACACAGAAGTAATATCTATCTATATATATGATTTAACTTAAGAGGTTCAAAATTAAGTTCAGATTACACTGATGCCATCATATGTAGAGATCTGCTCCAGCCTGCTTTTTGTTGTATGTATCTTAGGATACAGAGCCTAACATTAAACTATTATTTGCTCTCCTTTTTCACTATGTATTTCAGTAAGTTAGCAAGAAGTTAGGTGAATACATGTAAAATGTAGAGAAGCGTAAAGAGCAAGTTGCAAGTATTGTCTTTATTAACCTAATTTAAAATCTTGGAAATAAATTGTATATATAAATAAAACCTTGCTAAAGTTCCAGCTGTTTGAGTGACCAGCACTTAGTCAGCAGATCTTCACAGGTGTCTAATGACTTTGGCATCATTACAACGGTTACATCTGCCCAAACAAACTGTCGAACATGTTAAGGACAAAATTCCTTTCTTTCATGCACACATACTTTTTCAAGATGGTAGAAAGCTCTCTCAGTATATATGGGGAGCTGCATTGTAGTTCGAGAGTGAACATTTTTTTTGCTTATATTCTGGGGACACTACAAGGAATTTGTGAAGGAATTTTTTCACAATGTGGTTTCACTGTACACATTGTTTCAACATCTTTTCAACTTGTTTCAGACAAGACTGAAAACACTGGAGCATCTATTTTATCAGTTCACCTGATACAACTGTACTACACATATAAGGCATGGAAGATCACCCTGAGGATATTGTTCAGGAGGATACTAGACAAAACAATCCAAAAGTATCTTCAATTTGATAACGAATTTCAAACGAAGTCAAGCCATACAAATACAGTTTAGACGTTTCTTGTGAAAAAAAAAAAAGTACACATAGCATCAGTTCTCCAAGAGTCAAATTACACAGCTGGATTTAGACAGTAAAAAGCTTATACTCCTTTTTCCCTAGAGTACTGAGAATTTCATGCAGAGCTTCTTCATCGGCACAAATGAAGTTTCTGGATTATAAGAGCTTTTGGCAACTTATGCCATATCCTATAGCATATTACCACAGAAAGTTAAGGTATCAGAAGTTTCCACAGCTCTTGCCTTGTATTCTCCACTGTTAGTCTCCTCTGGCACCCCACATTAACTTCTACCTCCCCTCCAGGCCTGCTCTTGGGAAGACAGGTGAACACAATAGCAAAGAGCCTAGGGATCACTAGGGAGCATACACAAAGCATACAAGCACAGAAGTGCAGTTCTGACAGACCTTGTAGCAACACCATTAGGGGAGAACCTGGTGGAGAGAGATCCCTGTCCATATATTGAACACTTACATAAGGTTCAGGCAGCATCCATCAAACCACACACGGCCACTGCTGACGCACAAAAGCATTGCTGTGTCCTTTGCCCACGGAACCCCTGCACACAGGCAGTGTGCTCCTGCAGTCCCACACAGCTGGCGGCCAGGTTACTCACATACAGATCATAGGTACAATTTAACATTGTCATTAGAGATGGCTCACTATACTCTGCATAGAATTTCCCTAACAAAACATAGAAGTAAAAGATATGAAAACCACTTCATTGAAATGACAGTGAAATTATTATGTATGTTGATATAGTCTGAATGGCAATTGTTGTGCTTCACAGGATAAAACTGAAAGTGGCAACAAGAAGGACAGTTTAAACTGTCCAACAGTATTTGACAACAGCCGGGGTAATCTCTGGGGTTCTGCCTACATGAGCAGGGATGCATATTTTCACTGAAAATAAAATGTTTTCAGGGACTGGCTCACACACTCTAAAAAAGGAGTTGAAGGCTGTTTGTGAAAGCATTCAATTAGTGGGTTAGAGTGATGAGGATGAAAGAAGAAGGAAAAGTGAACATTGAAGGGGTAGTAAGCACAAAAGAGGAAAAAGCCAGACAGGGAGAGATCGTGCTGTGGATCCACTTCCCTCAGTCCATATGTGACTTGTTCGTAATGGTGCTGCACATAAACAGTGTGACTTAATTAATGGTCCTCAAGGCTTAATGACACATCAATTAATGACTCCTGTTGGTGCCCATTCATACATCCTTTACATGTATTTATTCAGGGATGCTGGAAAAGTTTTGGAAATTATTTTAACTAAGTTGATATAATTTAACCCATGGTAACAGAACTAGGTGAAGGTCACAAAGTAATGATTTAAGTTGAATATAAAACATTAACAGATGTTGTTAATATAAGAAGTTTAGTTCAAAGAATTGTGGATCAGTCTCTTCAGAAAGTTTAAAGGAGATTATGCACATAAACATACAGAGCACGAAACACACAAAACTGGTTAAACAAGATTCTTGTCAACAAAACTTGGAATGAAATACAGTATATTCAGACATATTTGCCATACAAAGGAAAAAAAAAAACCAAAACACCCCTGCAAAATCTCAAGCCCCTCAAAAAATAGGAGGAGAAGGGGGCCATTTTGTTTGAAGTGGGCTCTTTTGGATCTTAATGTGAATTCTAATTCTGCAGTTTATTCCCTGTGATACAGAAAATGTTTATTTCTTTTTAGTCTCACTTACTAGTAGTGGCAGCATGTTTTAGTAAACCATCTTCTTACTGTTACTATTTACTGCATTATATTACAGAACTATATTTATGTAAGTAAATACCCTATAGCATTTTGCTTATTATGCTTATTTACTTGCATTTGTTTTGTCTTTCCTTTCAATCTGCCTGTCCTTGCTCTGTCTTCCAGGCCATTCAGTGCCTTCTAGTACTGAAGTGCTTTCAAGTCCCTACATCTGTACTGTTTTACATTCAGATATTCATCTCAACCTCTGAAGGAACAATACCTTTCTCTTAATAACCACATCATTTGAAGACTTCTTAACCACACTCATATCACTTTCTTATTTATTACCTTTGAATCCACTGAATATTTTATTATACTTTCTCAAATTTGATCATGTTTAAACTCCTGATTAAGACCGTGTAAGTCTTATCAGCAACATTAAGCTACAGAGATTAGGGAAAAGGAGCTGGAAATGGGTTGTGAATTTCTGGAAAAAGCTGAGAATAAAGAAAAAGAAGCTTGTCTAAAATAAAGAAAACACAGTTGTACAGAAGTTCCCACAATACAAAGTCCTTTGTGACTGACTAAAGATAAGCTTCTGCATTCTAATGTTGTCATTGTGCCACAGTATACATGCAGTAACTTTACTTATCAGTCCAGCAGTGGACTCAAACCAAATAAAACAAGTTATCAAATCCTAAAAGAAAGATTCACTGAAAAAAATCATTTTCGGACCACAAAAATAGACCATACATGGCAGAATATAATCCATGGTGTTCAATAACCATTGACTTTTTAATAGTTCTCATACATTTTAATACTAAAGCTTAAAGGATTAGTCAATTAGCTTGAGAAGTTAAGAGTTTACAGCAGAAATAAATGAGGGAATAAAGAGAATGGACAATTTCACAGCTAAGGTACCCAAAACCAGCCCTAGAGAATCCGGAGTCTGTTGTCTCCGCCAAAGACCTCCTGAGGCAAGTCACCCAGCCAAATCTTTCCAGAGGATCAATAACTATATGCTCCTTAACTTCCCTGATGTTTGAGACACTGGGGCTTGGTTTCCATAGATTTGAGTGCACTTTTGCAACTTAAGTCAGCAAAAAATGTACCCTGAATATATCAAGGACTTTATAATAACTAACAATGTCAACCTAGGTACTTTAGTTTGGACGTGCACTTTTGATAGACGCTCGCAGCAAGATAGGAACTCCTCAACATGTAGCAGAAATCTCAGTAAAGCAAATATATTTATACAGTATTCTACTCTGAACTTTGTAGCAAGCAGTGAACAGATAGTATAAAAGGCATCATAATCTTTCCCACCAGTCATCATTCTGTAAACCCAAAGAAACTGGACAGAACACCCATCAAGGTCCTTGAGATGAAAATGAAAAGTTCAGTTTCAACCTGAAAACAGAATAAAAATACCTCTGGATAGGAATGCAGAAAATATTCTGTGGCTCCGCACCTTTTCTTTACCACACCCTCAACACTGGCAAAGACATGAGAGAGGTTGTGTAACTGATCATTAAAAAATAGTTTTGGCTGACTTCAGTGTTTTAGCTGGTGAAACTCCCCTTTGGCAGCAACTACGCACTGTGGAATCCTCAGAGTCCTTTCACAAAATAAAGGAAGACTTAAAGTATGTGGAAGTTAAGTATCTCATGTGCCACGTATTAGAATCATTAAATTTTGGCTAAATCCAATGTTTATCAGGCAAAAGACAGCAAATTCTTCTAAAAATCTTTACATTCCTTTTCAGAATCCAGTTCAATTGAATATCAGGAATTGCATGTCTAGTTCTGGGCTCCCCAACCCAGGAAGGACATTGAGGGGCTGGAGCAGGTCCAGAGAAGGGCAGCAGAGCTAGGGAAGGGTCTGGACCAGAAATCTGATGAGGAGTGGCTGAGGGAGCTGGAGGGCTCAGCCTGGAGAAGAGAAGGCTCGGGGTGACCTTACCGCTCTACAACTCTCTGACAGGAGGGTGTAGCTGGGTGGGGGTCGGTCTCTTCTCCCAGGGAACAGCAACAGGACAGGAGGATGAGGCCTCAAGCTGCACCAGGGAAGATTTAGGTTTGACATTAGAAAGAATTTCTTCTCAGTCATCATGATTAGACACTGGAACAGGCTGCCCAGGGAGGTGGTGAAGTCACTGTCCCTGAAGGTGTTTAAGGAAAGACTGGACGTGGCACTTGGTGCATTGGTCCAGCTGACATCGCGGTGTTCGGTCATAGGGTGGACTTAATAATCTCAGAGGCCTTTTTCAACCTAACTGATTCTGTTATTCTGAGAAAACTATTCCAACCAATTAACTGTTTGTTCTTTAACAGCCATACTTAAAGAATAAATCTCCATTCAAAATTATCTGGAGCACAAAGTGGAGCTTTTTAATGGAAGCCACAGATTTTCAAATATTTTTTTTCATATTCGTAATTGTGCAATCTAAGTAAATGACAGGATAATCCTCCAAAATCTTCTGAAAAAGGGAAAGGGTGTTGCTGCTCACTTCGTTCTATTCCTGGTGTAGAACACTTCAGGTATCAAGATACTGGCTGTTGAAACCAGCTCTGAAGACTCATGGGCCACCTTTTTAGGTTGATGCTGGACTAGTTTAACTTCCTGAGCTACATGTAAGAAGTTTCATGTGGCTTCAGGGATTCATATCTATCCAGCTCTTGCAGATGATCCAGAGGGGGTAGCAGTGACAGAGATATCAAATATCTTTCTATTGTCTTTTTGTATACAAACAAAATAGTTTAAATAAAACTAGACACTGATTTCCTTAGGTAACATGCAGGTGATTTTTCCAAAAGAAAAATCCCAAACCATTCTACACCCAAAGACTGACATCGAGGAAAAAAAAGACAAACATAGTAAGTCTCCACATAGGGACAAATCTTTAATTGTAATCATTATTAGGTCTTCTTAAAGGGGGCTTCTGAAATCAGTATTATTCAGCTACAATCATCTAGCTTTCAAAGCTCACGAATGCAAATAAAAGGTCTTTATTTCTGCTTGTACCTCTGCTTGTAGTTCCAGCACTTTTACCCACTATTTACCTTTAGGCAATTTTTGTAACCCAGACACTATTTTTTAAAGCAGTTGGAAGCCTTGGGATGAATAGTAGAGTAACCACAGGATAGCATGGATAATTAAATCTCGTACCTCTACAAAAAGAGTACAAAAATTCCTTAAAAATGGAATGTTAGACTACCAACCCACTCAACCCATCCTACCTACCCCCCCAAAAAAGGTAACAACAAAAACAACAAAACTTCTGGAAAAAAGCCTAAATGGCTGCACTTACTTTTTCTACCTGACACTGATTATATTAATTCTTCCCATCATCTCAAACTGAGGCCTAGCCAACTTCAACACATGACTATGCCTTTGGAAGTTAACTATTATTAGTTACCTATTAAAAGGATCAGTGATTTTTTTTCCCTCTCTTAGCAAGGTACACTGCAACCAGCTTAAATTCTCTGCTGTACTTCAAGAGATTATTCAGTAAGCATGTGCACAAATTTAAAAGTGAGTCAGACTGGCATCTCATTTCATTTCAGCTAGAGCCACTCTACAAACTCATTAAAAATTCACTGGTTACAGTTTAGAGAAAAGATTTGTTTTCTTACAAGGTCATTTTCACTGCTTGAAATAGTACCATGTCCTTAATATTACTTCCAAAACTATTTAGGTTTTCATTTATGAGAAATGAAAATAAATAAATACCTACATTTGAAGACTGAGAATGCAGCCCCCTTTTACACAGAGCATATTAAACAAACTTTTCCAGTTTAGGCATGACCTAACATTTATATAAGCTATAAAATCCAGGGCCAGGAAAGTATTAACCTCTTAACCAGTACCTGTATCAATGTCATGTTATCCCCCTGGCTATGTATCATGACATACTCAGACTGGCTTATACTAACAGTCTTTTGAAGGTCAGAAGTTGTTGGATAGACTGGAGTAAAATATTAACTAACTCTGTGTTCACTTGTTCCCTCCTGTTTGACAGAGTCAAGTACTTCCCATACATACACAAACAAACATATACTGTCACGAGAAAAATCACCTGAATACATAAACTGGCTTCTGCTAACAAGGAGTAGAGATTCTCTTGATGGCATTAAAGAAGTCCCTGTCTGTAAAAGCTCTTGCAAAGCTTCAGAAACAAAGAAAATGAAAAATCACACAAACAATCCTTCCCAATCCAGACTTACTGAAATAGTCCTAGCAGAGGAAGGTCCACAATAGTTAAATGACTATTACAGATAAACAGGATTATTTTTTTATTATCCTATAGAGTGGTCCGATCCAACTCAAACAGAACTTTGCAGGACAGTTTTGCTGAGAGGCTTTCTTGACTCTATCTACAGTATAAAACACACTCAGCTGTAGTTTTCACGGTACTACTGCCTGCACCCAAACCCACACATGTACCCATCAAATAAATGGAGGAGCAAACTGCATGGAAGTGAAGGACTGGAGGAGGCGGAACTTAAAGGCAACTTACATATTCAGAGTGCTTTAGAGGCATATTTTATATGATTGTTGACAACACTAATATTCCCTAATTTGTTTGGTACTTCATTAAATGGGTCCTGAAAACATGCATGATGCTATTATCAACTTCCTTTCCACAAACAGAACAGACACATTGGGCAAAACAAATCAAATCTGTCTTCCAGATTTTTCATATGCAGTTCTAAACTGGTGTTTCCAATAATGATACCTATTTAAGGAGTGTCTGCAGCTTTCCTTCCACCATCGCCTTCTGTCTGTGTGCCCCGCCTCTCTTTCCCCCACTCCATCTGTGTTTTTACCACACTGAAAATCAATCAGAATCTTACTAGGCTTTTAGAAGGCTGGTAAAAGAGGGCAAAAATGAAAGTGGGAGAAGGGTTAGGTCATGAAAGATGAAACATTGACTTAGACCAGTCACATTTAACTTTGTACACAGTTTAGATCCATTATCAACCAGCTTCTAGAACTGAAACAAAAAAGTGTTATTTCAACATGGCAAAAGCTGCCTCAGACAGGCAGAGGAAAGAAAATACCCACCAGTGGCATTTCAAATCCTAGATCACTTCTCTATATCTTTTTTAATTGTTGTGTATCTTGCTTGAGGTGAACATACCAGCCTCAGACACAGCATTCAGGATGCAGATTCAGATGAGATGATGTATGGATAAGAGCACATAATGATGTTTCCATGTCCAAGTAATTCTTATTGTATCATTTGTTTCTTTTACTGCTATCAAGACCATGGGTATTTAGCATGACTCATTATAGCCCCAAGATTTCACCTTAGAGGAGAACAAAGTATTGGTTTTTTTCAGATATATATATAATTTTATGGTTACATACATTAAATCACTTAAAGTACCAAAGTGGTTTTGCAATGCTCCACACTTATATCTTCACTTTTCCCTGAGTAACTTGGGTAACCATTGTTCACTGTACAGTATTATTTCAAAACAGGTCCTCAGAATATACTAGATTTAGTTATGTTTCATTTTACATTTCAACTATTAATTCCAAGCCATTTCTGCAAAAAAAGGCATACGGAGTATATCTCAGTATCATTTGGAATGTTTAAGTCAGTTTTTAAGTTTCTACTCTACATGGGGGATTTTTTTAGCTTTGAGGAAGACACATCATATTATCAGATAAAGTAGAAAAAGATTCAATAGTTACTTCTCATTACAAAGGTCTTTACAGTTTGTGCTAGATTCACCTAAATTAACAAGATGGGAAAAAACCAAAACCAAAGCTTCTTCTCATGTAAAATACCAGAGATTTATATTTTTTCTTATCTTAAAGGAGGACCATTTTAATTCATAACATGTGCAGAAGTCAACCACTGTCTTTTGCTGTTCCTACATTTGCTCTGGTAAAATTCCTTCTTCTCTTCAATTATAACCTAATCATATGTAACACATACATGTGTTAATGGTAATGTGATCACCAGCTCCATTGCATTCTTAAATGCGTTGATAAATTAATCAGCTCTAAACTCTGAGTGTCTGTATTATTGTTCTGAGAACAAGGTCAGACATATGACATGCCAAATAAATCAGTCAAGGTCAGGTTTAGATAAGCCTCTTCCTAACGTGATGATTACAGCTTTTTCTGAACAACAACATTTGTTCAGCCAGCTTCTCTAAATACAGATGTAAATTTGAAGTGCTGTGCAGTTTGCAAGTGCCCTCCTGAGCTGATACAATTTGAGTGGAAACAAAACAGTACTAGTTGCAATGTGCTATAATCTTTTACCTCCAGCATTACATTCCAAAAGCTATTTCCATATTTTACTGAAACAGTGGCACTTCATCTTCAGTGACTGAGCACTCATGGTTAAAATAGTACAATCCTGGACTTTTGTGTTGTAGAGTCAGATTAAATCATAGAAACTTTTCTATGACATTAAAACTGGAGTAGAATTCATATTAATCTCTGTTCTAGCACTTGCAGTTATGGAGAAATCTATTCTTAATCAGAAAGACGTTAATTTTTTAATTTATTATTAAATTAAAGGCAATTATTATCCCACAGAGGTATCTCATGGAAGAGTAAAACTTTTCCTATTGTTAAATAGAAATAGTCTGGTCTCAGTCTCAACAATCAAGCAATGAAGTCAAGAATAGTCACAGCCATTTCAAGACCACCACAAGCAAAAGACATAACACAAAAATAAGTTAAAAAGGTAAACTGTAGCAAAGGAAAAGAGTATCTTAATATCTGTGACTTTATTTCAAATTCTCTATTTAAAAACCCAGAAACCAGATAACGACAACAGTAAAAACCCAACAAAAAACCCCCAAACTAGCACCATGTTAGTGAGCATGAGAACAGAATCAAAATGACAAACAACCCTGCTCTGTTCTTCTATTGGATAACCTTGAGTATGTTTCCAGCATTATTTGCAAACAGATCTGTGTGGCATTCTAATCACACAGACTAAATACACTGCACATTTCTTGCCAACCTATCTGACGCCTCTAGCAGATGAAAATTCTGTTGATTTAACACTGGCATAAAAACTACTTCCTTTCTCCATGCAAGTACTTCCTTAACAGCCTATAGATCACAAAACATCTTTATTCATTGTACCAATCTGAATGATTTAGAAGCAACATAAGTACAAACACCCTTGTACGTAGAGGTCCTGATACAACTTGATCTATCAAACATCCGTATCCACATTTTTCATATGACAAACCACTATTACAGCATTTACACTCCTGTTTTGTTCATCAAATACAACAGAATGGCCCTTCCCACT
>VWZV01016365.1:3530-25713 GCA_013397155.1 Irena cyanogastra
TATTTTTACACATAATTTTTGAGTCTGGCCTACATAATTTATTGCCTTTGACATCATTTTGCTTTCCCTTTTTGTTAAAAGTACATTTTTTTCTAAAAGTCAGCAATACCTTTGTCTACCTGTCCTGTCTGGGAGACTGAAAGATAAAGGTCTGTAAGAGAGAAGAATGGAAAGAGCCAGAAAAGATCAGGAGGTTCAGAAAAAATGAGGCCCAGCTTAAAAGTCTAAATCACACGCAGTTGAACACTCCAAATAGAGAAGAGGTAGCCCAGGTTTACCTACAATACCTCCAGAAGCTCAGAATAAAATCCCAATGACCCCTCTCCCAAAGAATTCCCTCCCTTTATCACCATGATTCTTTGGTTTTAGGATTGAGCAGAAACCCATTCACAGATTAACACTAAATTGAAAGGCAGGGAAATGCACATAAGACAACATTTCTCAGGGTACAAATAGTTTCCTTTGTAGCCCATTCAAACAGTATTAGCTGAATCACAAATCAAAGCTAGGGACTCCCTTATAGTGGTTTAATTAATCTCTGTTGAAAATACTAACGAATTCCTTGAGCTGACAACTTTGCTCAAATGTATGTGAATTTCATAAATACATTCAGTCTCTTCCACTAAATTCTAACTGAAAACCTATTTAGAAACCTAGTGCGTAACTAAAAAAAACCTAATGTTAAATACCTAAATTTTGTATATTACTGAAAGCCAGATAGGTATAATAAAAACTGAAGTATTCCTGAAAATGTAACCCAGTTACAGCTTTATTAGTTTCATCATTTCAGCTATAAAATAAAAGGTAATTTAACCTTTAAATAGCTGCTTTGTAAATGCAAGAGGTATGACTGTGGTCTAAAAGCCAAAGGGATTAAAGCAACAGTGCTGTGGGCACAGGTGGCACTCCTATAAACTATGGACTACATCAATACTAATTTCTAATTTTTTTTTATTTTTAGCTAAAGAAAATGAAGAAGATCCACTAGTTTTGATTTCTTAGTGACCAGCATTTGAAAATTTTTAACTTTTTACTTATTTTGATTTACATGGATTTGCTTGTGTCTTGAAAGTATGTGTTCAGGAAAGACACACTCAAAGATTTACAATCTTGATCAAAAAGACAAAAGGAAAAGAAATAGCAACCAGGAAATTTCTGTGGATATACATGAAACAAATGATTAATGATCTGAGGAAATAATTACCAGGTATTGTGATGCATCTCAGCATTACATTAACTGTTAAATTTGAAAAGAAACAGTCACTGAAGCAAGGAAAAAGAAAGAATTTGTGGCAAGCAGACTGTGAAATGTCCTGCTTCATCCCAGTCATCAAGTGTTTTAATTTACCACTGCTACTTCTTTACCTTCTATAATTAATTGCTGAATGTAAAGGAACAAGTTCCTTTTGCTTTGTATACACTTAAAGCTCTATGTGGTTTTTTTTCAGATCATCTACCATCTACTTTTATACTAAAAGCTCTTGGAAGAATGACTTATTGATGAATAATGGAAGACAGCAAGTATTGAAGCTGGCTGCACAGAATCGATGTGTTTCAGAAGACTGAAGAGACTAGTCAGAGATTGGTCTACAATTGATTTGGTAACAGAATTTACATAATTAAATGCTTTCAGATAGAACCAATATGTACACAATACATGGTAGAACAGCTGCTGAGCAAGTTCAGCTTTTGGGAACACAGCCACTTTTTTATTAAATAAGGAAAAATGTATGTACGCAGAAGTTATTCAAATATAATAAAAAATTATGAGAATAATTCCAAATATTCATCTCTTGTGATCAGTGTTTCATTCTGAGTGTGAGAAAAACATTACAATGGACAATTTGGACATGTTCAAAATCTACTATAGAATCCTTTCATATTGTCCTGGGTTGGCTATATGATGCCTTTATCCCCAATTATCTGCTCTGTTTAGGCTGGATAATAAGTTTTGCACCTTTAAGANCTGTTAAATAAATAATTTTTTCCACTTTTCTCTTAAGGAATTGTTTTTTTTTCCAAACCAGTGACTGGGAGGGACCATTTTGCATCAGCTTCTCTCAAAGTAAACCCTCCTGAGGTTTCTTCCTAAATTTTGGCTCTGAACTGGAACGAATACACAGATGCATATTGCTATGTACTGTGTCATATAATATGTAGCTTTTTCTTTTTTTTCACATATTTTTGTCCTGTTCTTGGATATAGTTTGGAAGTTGTGCAAAACAAACAACTAAATGTATTAAAAAACTTGAGGTGGCACAGCTTGAGACTGCAGAATCAGAAGAACAGTATACATTGTACCAGAAAAAAAAGCTGAAAAATTAATTTTTCTCTTTATTGCACTTCAGTTAGAACTAAAAAGTTCTCAGGGTCCTCTCCTAAAATGCCATTCAGTTCATATTTATGTCACCAAGATTTCAGTCTGCTCAGCTGACTTCAACTTTAGAAAGTCTCCAATTCAAGGAAAGGCATGTTTAGAAACTTGGATATTATTGTTTTGATGTATTCCTCTGTGGAATTACTCTCATCATTTGGAATCCAGCACAAACTTAGCTAAGATACATTACAGCATTTTGGCTTACAAGGCACTTATGGTGACGTTAAAGGGACAGTAATACTCTGTATCAAAGATAAAGTAATTCGAAGATCCTTTCTTAATCTAAATGTCTTTCCTAAACACAAATTAAACAATTGTTGAATTGAAAAAGGATTCCCAAAACTCACGTGTGATCCCTCCCTCACTCAGCCTGTTATGGGAAAATGCAGAATATAATTTTCCCACTCATTGAAGACCAAAGGCTCAGATTATCAAAATTGCAGAATTCGTATTTACTTTGAAGTGTCTAAAACTGGGCTTTAAATTCTATCTAGTCCATTTCAGTCCAATTTATTTCCTTGTGTTGGTATTACTGCTGCTATTTATTTCAGGTGCTTAGAAGCATATTATCAAGCAGGAATATAGTAGTAGTCTTTGAAGACACACTTTGTTTCTTTATCTATTTTCATTTTCATGCTGAAGTCACTAGTCCAGCATAACAAGTAGGCTGGAAATAAAAGGTTTTCTACAACAGAAACTTAGAGAACTACAGAATAGCAATGGTGCACAATGCAATTAGATACAAAAAGCAAAATCTAACCAGCAGTGACTAAGCAGTTTATTACTTATCATGAAATATATAACACCCTGAGATACACTGCAAATTTTTGGCACTATAAGCAGGCAGCTTACACTAGTTAGTTTGCTATGAAGGACAAAGAGCATTATATAGCATGCATTTACTACAATCCTGTTTTTAGTTTAGAAACTACACAGTGCATCACTCTTACCTCAGATTTCTCCAGTTTATTTTGAGCATCAATCTGAGTGACAATTTCATTCATATTGGTCTCCAAAACCATTCCACCCATGACCATTTCAGCCAATATATTATGGACCTAAAAGAGACCAAAAGAGAATTTAGAAATGTGAAATATGCTACATACAATCTGGAAAGATGGTCTAGGTACCTCAATACAGGGAAATGTATTCTGTAAGTCACTTAATTAATGTTAGCATTTAATTTAAAGCCAGTTGGAAACAAAACTCATCACTTCCTTTCACTTCCCATCACATGTTCCTTTGTCCAGTATCTTCTTTGTTCACAGCTCTGTTACAAACTCATCTGCTATACCACCTATCAATGCTAAGAAACTTTCACATTCCTCTTTCTCTGTTCCAGTTTAGTATCTAATTAATAGAGTTCAAATGAGTATCAATAGCTGTAACACCTCGAGGAAGCAGGTCCTACAAGACTAAACAAATGGCTCACAAGTAAATATGTAAACACTACTCTTGACATTCCTGAGACACCTGATAAATATGCAGTCTCCAATATCTACAGCTAAGACTGACAGCTAGGACTCAAACTGCAGGAGCACATAAACCCACTGGGGACATTACTGAAATGGGTATGTTTAAATTTCTCTCTTCCCTGCAGCCCTGACTTGAGGATAAAAGCCCTGGTTCGTGAATCGCAGCTTCAAAGTCTGCAATCAAACCATATTAAAGACTTGTTTTGTGGTTTGTTTGTTTTTTTTTTTAAAAAGGCATCCTTCTGCATACTTACTAGTAAAAATCCAGAGTTACCATGTAATGTATAATATTTTAATCCTATATTAGTATTTAAATCTGAGGACAAGGGATATTTTTCTACTTTTTGGAAATAAACATCTACAATCTGCTATCTCAAAAGCATAATACTAACTACTATTTTGGACATTCTTCCAATTTCCCCATGGATCAAGGATAGAAGTAAATCTCTAAATCAAATAACCTGGAGGTAGTACATCAAAAACAGTTCTTGGTTTTGCGCCATATGAAAAAAACCAAAAATTGAATTTGTTTCCCTGATAAATTTTAAGTTTATTTCTGAAAAAAATTATAATTAATGTATCTAGAGAGGCTGAAAACAGCCCTTCTTCAGGCCTTTTTGGCCTCTTCCAAAACTTTTCTTTCTATATACCTCTTATTCCTTTGCCTCCAATCTCTAGAATATTTAACTTCTTCCTCAATGCAAACCACCCCATACCTTGGGTCATCCTTCTTACCTTTCTCTGCATTTTTTCTTACTTTCAGAGTGCAATAGTGAAGTCTAACACACAGTATTTAAAAATGTTCAAAGCACAGGTGGCTTTAAAGAAGCTTGACTAGTTTTGTCTCTCTCCATTTTTCTTCTAAAGGGATGGTTTTTTAAATAACAGCATATAATTAATTTTATTTGGTAATCTCCATATGAAAGGAAATCACAGCTTTGACTAATAAAGTCATGTAACTGTTGTAATCCATTGACTTCCTCCTCTTCAATACATGTTTGCCCATATGCAACCAGCAGCAAGATAAAAATAAACAGTAACTATTTTTTCTTTTCAAATTAAAATTCATTGCAAATACATAGTAAATGTACAAATACATATTATTGTCTCTATCTTCTCTTATTTAAAAAAATCCCCACTTTCATAAAGAAACAACAACAACAAAAAAATCTTAAATAAAAATTCATTAAGTGGAAATGAAGTGCAAAAGAGACCTCAATAGTGTATTCAAAATAGTATTTAAGTAAAAGACTGAAGGTACAACAAATAGATACCTTCTTTTCCAAAAGGGATCTATTCTGTTGAGAACATCAACTTCTTAAAACTTGAAATTGCTGTTCAGTAGTAACATTTCTAAAGTGTTTTTACAAAAATCAAGAGTGCTTCCTATTTATGTTCAATGCACTCTGTAAAAGCATGAATGCGTGCTCTAAAGAAGCAGGAATGTATCAAGAAAAAACCCTCTCAAGAAAATTCGGCAAACACATTTTCTTGTCTTCAAGAAATTTGATTCTGGATGGTTCACTCTTCTGGTTAGATAATAAACTCTTGCAAGAGATCATGATACTCCCAGAGATACTTCAATAGGTGCCAAAAACTAGTGAAAAAAACAAAGTATTCCCTTACATCCCTAGCTGAATGTATTCTATTGTTTTAGTTGTATAATAGCTTTTAGTGATGCCTTTTCCATCAGAAAGCATTAGACACTCGGACTCAGTCCAGGACTGAAATAAACCTGCCCCTCCTCCTCACAAGACACGTGAAAATGTCTTGCTCCAGCTATAGCAAGTTTTCTAGCTGCTTGTAATACGGATGAAGAGAAGTTAAATTCCCTCCTGTATGAACTACACTCCCCAACACTCCAAGTCCCCATCTGCTACAGCACACTAGAAACACCCATTCCCACCTATATTCCATTCTCCAAATGAATTTATCATACTGTATCAGAACAAGCATCTATCTTGGCTCCAGGTTACTGTAAGCCACTGCTGAGTCCTGTACAACTTTAACTTACAGAAATAGCACATAAAATGTTACTAAGGAGGTGACAGTTGTTGAGATTACATAGTTTAATTCTTCTACATGCCACATCATCTTTTTACAAGAAAAAATGTTGGTTTAGGCAGCTCTCACAAGAGAATTGCAAGAAAGCAACTTCCCACAGATCCATCAAGAACTGAAGACAAAGAACAACTCTCATTCAAATAACTTAGCCAATCCTCACTCTTCTCAGTACCAGACCACTCAAAATACAAATATTTTGAAGATTTCACCCCAAACAGCACCCATTATAACTAACATTGTCTAGATCAAACAGGAGCAGCTTCTGTTTTTCCCTTTTGCACACTTGAAATATATTAACAAGCCAGGCCACAAATATCTGAAAGAAAGTTAATGCATTAAATCTGAAGGCTCAGTGCATTATGTCTCTTGACAAATTGATGCAGTTTAAGGACAATTTAACACCCTAATTTAATTCTCACAGATACATCTTCCTGTTTCGTTCTCAGACCTACAAGAATACTGATGAACTTAAACTGAAGGGAATAAACAAAGGAAGAACGGAGATGACATCAAACTAGTCACAGCTGCCCAACTAATGCTACTGTACAGCTGGTGGCAGCCTTGCCTTACTACAGAAATTCATGTCTCTATATTGAATTCTTTTGTTCGTTTACGATCAAGTTAAAAATCACTGCACTGGTTAATGTTACATTCAAAGCTTTCTAACTCAAGGTTTCACTGACTTTTATTGTGAAAATGGATTATCTTTACGAAAATATCTAACTAGTACTTAGAGTTCCCATTTTCCTCAGTTTGAAAATTCTAGTCTAAACATTTAATGGGAGATCTCAGGCAGATTTTTAGATTTTTAGTAAATCAAATGGCACAGTTGAATTCTAGTGTCCGTTTGATATGTAACTTTCAAGAAGAAATATCATCTCATATCCAATACAAAGCAAAATATTCTTCAAGAAACTTAACATTTTGAAGCCCCAAAGTTCTCTATGTACTATTAGAAATAACATATCCAGTTATCCATATTATTAGAATAACATAACATATCCAGTTATGTTTTTCAATACTCTTTAATGAAACATGCTACAGAGCAACAGCTTGGAGTACATATTAGCCAAAGTATTCTTCAGCTACAGGTCAAACTCCTTCCCACAAAATGACTGCAGTATTTTAGTTGTTTAAGCTCAGAAGCCAACATATAAACCACTCACAAACTCTTTTGTACTTTAATCTGTCATTTTGGAAATATCCAACATATTCCAGTCATGGTAATTACTAGAAATCCTAATGACTTTTGATGACCTAAGTATTGGTTAAACACTCACTCTAGGTAATCTGCATTTCACTGTCTGGTCAAGGTGCAAGTGCTTCTTCCAAAAGAACTTCCTGATTTTGAAACAAACTGAGTCAGTTTGAAATAGTTCTTTCAGATACCTAACTTGGTATTCTCTTCAGTCTACTTTTTCTATCTTACTTTCCTTTGACATCTTTTGATGTTGACACAGAAAAATGTTCACAGATGGGAAAAGGTGACTGCACAGAAAGCAACAGCAGGCACAAAATGCAACTGGAGGATTAAATTCTGTATATTAAATTATCAGCATTTTGTGTATTATGCCAAGAAATGTCAAAGTCCTTTTAAATGAAAGGTTACTATAGTAAGAGCATTTCTCTAAACTAGATTAATAAGTAAAACACTTGTTTCTTACAGCTGTGAATACTCAAACAACAAATGTTTCTAAATTTTTGAAAAAAGACAAAGTCTCTTTGATATTTTAAACAGAAAGATCCACACAGCATTTAAATCACATAGTCATAGCATATGAAATGGACTTTCCAATCCTAACTGGAAAACATTTAACAACTTCAGTTCTGAGTTATACAAAACCTAACCATAAAGAAAATAGAACACATTATTTCTTGAAGCTCTTCCTACTCTAAGAATATTCAGATGTCTTAGATTTTACAATTTTATGTACAATATTATTATACAAATCTCCCATGTTATTTTATTGTTCCTCAGAAAGGCATGCTCCATTGCAGCTTTCAAGTAATAAAAGTAATTTTTTAGCAGAAGTAGTCCAGATTTCACTGATAATTGATTCACGGAATCAAGGAATCAGTAAGGTTCGCAGAGATCTCCAAGATCCTCAAGTCCAGTCTTTGACCAAATACCACCATGTTGACTACGCCACAGCATTAAGTGCTTGTTGTTTCTGGAACACTTCTGGTTATGGTGTCTCCATCACTTCCCCAGGCAGTCCACCTCAATGGCTGACAACTCTCCCAGGGAAGAGAGAGCTTGAGGCCATTTCCTCTTGTCTGTCCACGGTTACTTGAGAGAAGAGACCAACCTCCATCCTGCTACAATCTCCCTTCAGGCGGTTGCAGAGGGCAGCGTGGTTCCCCCTGAGCCTCCTCCTCTCCAGCCTGAACATCCCCTGCTCCCACACCTCACAAGAATTACTCTCTAGACACTTCACCAGCTTTGTTACCTTTCTCTGGAAAGTAAGGCAGAGTTTAAAACCAAATATCAGCTGAACCAAACATTTTATTTGATCAAAATATTACAGGATGTCATCACAGTACCTTGTCTACATGGAAGATTAAATCCAGCTCACAGACATTTTCAAAACATTTGTCTAGTGTTTCCACAAATACCTGCAAAGAGGGAAAAAAGCGCCAAAGGTCAATTTTAACAAAAACTCTACAGCTCCATTTGGAGCTCCATTAGTGAGGTTTGAGAAAAGCAAATACAGAAATTAAACACTGGTCAGATCTTAAGGCATTAAAGGCATCTACAGAAATTATGTGGTTAACATTATGTCAAAAGTATGTTATCTATGTAGAGGGCAAAACTGTATGCACAAGCAAATTTAGGTTAAAACTCTGCTTAAAGTCACACTGTTTTAAAAAACAGATACATCTGGAAAAACCAGTAACATACCCTACACTATAACTTTCTCAGTTGTGATTCAAAGTACTCCTTTCCATTTCATTAGAATTCAATAATGAAGAAAAAAACCCCCAGCTTTTCCCATCACTATTTTTAATAATTACTACACTGCAGGCATTTCCTAGTTAACCAGACTGTTAACTTTGCTGTTAACTGTCAGCCTCACTCCTTCCAGCAGCAGTAGAGCAGCTTTCACTTGACTTAGAGCCACTGAATCTAGGATGAAAAAGGCTTAATGAGAAAGTCTTCCTGATCCTGTCAGGCACCATATACATTTAGAAAAGCTTACAGCAGTTTACACACAGGCAAATAATTATTTTCTGCATCCAGAGTATAAAAGCATAAAAATTCCAAGCAGCTGCTGCACTCCAGCCACTGATGCTCCCCGCCAGATACAGCCTGTACCTCACGTTCCTCTGGGTGTTTTTGAAACAGATTCCTTGGCATTTACATCTGTACTTTGGTACACCAAGAGCACTTGATCCCCAAGTAGTCCAGATAATGAAACTATGATTTTACTTGCAGTCCTGAAGTTCTTGAATGCCAATCACCATGTGCCTGTGGTGAGTGCTGTCAAAGACTCTAGTCTTAGAGAGCTGTACTCCCAGTTGCCTTGGTCCAAGGGATAACTCCTATGGACATAGGTTATGTCAAGATCTCTCTAAGTTAAACATAAGATTGAGCCTAGGGTCTTCAAAGTTAAAAATAATTTCTGTAATAATTTCTTGATCTTTTATTAATGGCAAGAAAACAAACTACAACTTGTTGGAAACTTTAATTAGTTTTGTATGTTTCAAGGCCATTTTGTCACAATATGTGTTTAATATTATCTATTAAGCTGTCACTGTATGCAATTTTTTATTCAATTCTTAACCCAAACATCCTAAAGAAGCAATATGGAAGACAACCATGTCATTTTGATTCTCTGTTCCACGTGATTTATGAACCCCACCTTAGTATTTGAGAGGCACCAGATTTCAAACTACCTAGGCCTAGAAAAATAGGCATGAGAAACCATGTTCTGACACAGATCACAGAATTGTTAGTTTGGAAAGGTAAAGATGAATGAGTCGAACAGGTAAGCCAGCACTGCCAAATCCAGCTTTAACCCAAGCCCCTGAGTGCCACATCTAGATGTTTTTAAAACACTAGGCATGGTGACTCCACCACTGCTCTAGGCAGCCCATCCCAATGTCTGACAACCCTTTCAGTGAAATTATTTCTAACATCCAGTCTAAACCTCCCTTCGAACAAACTGAGGCTGTTGCCTCTTGTCCTGTTTCTTCTTGCTTGAGAGAAGAGATTGAAAAATCTCTATAACCTCCTTTCACACAGTTGTATAGAAAGATAAGGTCCCCCCAGTCCTTCTTTCCTCCAGGTTAAGCACCGCCAGCTCTCTCAGCCATCACTCCTTACAAGACTTGTGCTTCAGCCCCTTCATCGGCTCCACCGCCTTTCTCTAGACTTACTCCACCCCCTCAGTGTCTTTCCAGTAGTGAGGAGCCCAAAATTAAACACAGAATTTGAGGCATGGCCTCACCAGTGCCCAGTACAGAGGGACAGTTGCTGGCCTCACTACTGCTCACTGAAGCCAAGATGCCATTGGCCTTCCTGGCTGCCTGGGCACAGCTGGCTCTTCTTTAGATGCTGTCAACCAGCACTCCCAGGTCCTTTTCCACTGGGCAACATTCCAGCTGTACTGCCCCAGCCTGGAGTGCTGCAAGGACTGTTGTGACCCAAGGGCAGGACCTGGCACTTGCCCGTGTCAAACCTCCTACAACTGACCTCGGCCCATCCCTCCAGCCTGTCTGAATCCCTCCAGCAGACCAACACTCCCACCCAAAGTCATCTGCAAACTGGCTGAGGGAACACTTGAATCTCTCACCCATCACTGATAAAGATATTAAAGAGGCGTGGCCCCAACAGTGAGCTCTGGGGAACACCACTGCTGACCAGGCAACACCTAGACCTAACTCCATTCACCTCCACTCTTTGTGGATAAAAGTCCTGCTTCTACAGACACGTATTTATGTCTACCAACCCAGTGAAACAGATCTGCTTGACATTACCCATTCCCAACCGTCTACCTCACATTATCAGCAAAGATTACTTTTACATCTTAATCGCTGGTCTTCAGATGCTCCTCACCCTGTAAAAGAGAGGATTATCACACCCTGCCCTTGCTATTACTACTACTACTACTGAAGTCTTTAAAATGTTGAAATCAAACTACAAATTAACTAATGATTCATGCATTTAGACTATTCTTTAATACCAAAAATACAAATCTGTCAAACGAGGAGCACAGAGCATATTCAGAGGCAGACTGAGGACAACAAGGTTCGGTGATAAGTTAACTAAGAAAATGAATATGCTTCTGTTAAATTATACTGAAGCTAAGCAAAGCAGGGATTTTTCTTCAAGCAGTTGTTAATTCAGTGTGATAATAATAGTCTTCTACATGCGAGCAAACAAAAAAACTTTGTATGTTAAGCAGAAAAAGCTACACATTTGACAACATGTGCAGCAAAACAAATCACTGAAGATGTTCCCTTACTTTCCTTAGGAGAATGAACCTTAGGAGAATGCTGTTACAAGGACAGTGCTGTTTGATATTAGCTGCAAGAAGAAGATTGGAAACAGTGTAAATGCAACCTCTGTCCAATGGTTTTAGTTACAGGAGCTAAGAGTTTGACACTATTCCTCATATAGGTCACCAACTTTGCACATGATTCAAACACTCTGACATCTATCTAGTTCCTTGGAAAACAAAGGAACCCATTAAAGACAAAGGTAACTCAAGAATTCTAAAAACATCCCCCACCCCCCAGACACACGTATTCAGTAACGGCATGCAGGCTCACACATCAACAACACAAAAGTTTAACTTCTGTGAGATTCTTCCAGTAAATAAAGCTTCTATAGCAACACTTGATTCATTGTTGGAGTGATTACTTTTAAACCTTTACCTATTATACAGCAACCCCACCACACACTAAATAAACTCATAAATCTCTGCTTACAATTCATGACCAGTAACGTGCAACAAACACTTTTTAACCTAAGGGAAATCAGCTGGCACTCACTAATCCTTCACAGAGATTTTTCACACTGATTTTTCATGGAAACTGGAAATTTCCCCCATCTTCCATTCATGATGATGACTTCACTCAGAATAATGCCAGAAATGACAAGGTCTACATCTATTATAAATGGTCTTTTAAAACACTGGTTTGCAAGGTAAACTACATTTTTACACTAACATTTTTTGGCCTATTTTAAGATGCCTGCAATAATTGAAATAGTAAATAAAATCACTTCCATGTGAATTTTAGTTGAGTCAAATGAATTGTATGCTGTGGCAAGCAGTGCTAAAATTTAAGTACTTCAGTAATCACTTCAGATGCTGCAGACTTGTAGATCAATAACCAGAAAAGAGAACACATCAATTGTTTTGGGACACACACACCCTCCACACACATCAGTTTAGATGCACCATGTGACGTTACTGGAAGAGTAACATAAATAAATGGGTGAAATAGCAGGAAAATAAGGATGCATGCACAATTAATTACTAGCTCCCCCTTGTGCTTAATTTTTGAAATTATAATCTTCTATGGTAAAAAAAATGCACATCTCCATGTAAGTAAACAGAAAACATGAAAAAAAATAGACAACTCCTACACCATTCTTTTGTAAGAAATATGCCTTAATAAAGACAGATACACACAGGGAATGTAAATTACATGAACTAAAATACCAAATTTTTATTGAATATATGCAAGCCTGGAGCTCCCTCTACTCAGCCATATGTCAAAACATAAAACATCACCTTTTCAATGAAGGGCTTATTTTTAAAATAGCAAATAAAACAAAATGGAATAAGTCATACATCAGTAGGAAGATAATAAGGGCGGCAGAAAACTCAGAACACCTAATCAATTAAATGTATTGGGGCATAGATAATGTCAAATACTAACAAAAGCAGGTAAAAAAGATGAGCTAAAACCAACTGGAGTAACTCATATCAAGAATATCCCCTTCTTCTTCCTTAGCTAAACAACAACAGTAAACATGAGAACAGAAGTAATTCAATTTGCCCTTAGAGAGTTCTCATTCCAGTCAAAAGTCTCTCCATTTTTTATTTAATTAGCATAAAAGCATCTCTGGTGAGGATCCTTTATCGTTAACAACTGAGAGAAACATGTTATATAAACTGCATTGCAATTCCCACATGCGTCTCATGAACATCATTACCTTGAAAGGCTCCACTGAATTCCCCATGCAAGACTGACCCCACAGACTCTGCTGCTTGCTGACTCATTACGTCCTCGAAGTACAGCTATGGGCCATGACACTCACCAATTCTTGGAGCTGACATAGGCTCTAAGGTCCATAACACAGTTAAGGTACCACTGGGAGCACCCCTCATTTTTTCCTTATGGCAGTCGACAGCTAGTTGTGTTTCCACACATATTTTCCTTCCACGCACTAAAACCTTACACTTCACACGCTAACACAAAGATGCTAGAATAGCATGACAGAATTTACAGAATCCAAAAGACTGAAAACCTAAGCATAGCGCAGATGCTGACCTATCTCCCAATCCAAATAAGCAAATATAATAAAAAGAAACTTGTATTTATATTTAAAAAAAAGGGAAGAAAATGGTTAAAAATTAACAAAGTGACTTTGCCTTTCCAACAAAGAAATCCAAGTTGAAGACAGTATCAAACCCGAGGTAAAGTCTATGATTTGTAATGCATACAGCATATTCATTAAGCCTGAGTCAAGAAGATTTACCTGTGAAACAGCTCTGACCTAATGGGGAGATAGTGGCATTCACAAAAGTATCTTAAGTATCAAAACAAAAACTTTCTGCTGAAAAGAACTGCAGACTGCCATATATAATCTAATCTCCTATGCATTTGTACAGTTTACATGACAAAAACCTCCAAAGAGCTATACTGAGTTCTAGGTTCCTTTCACCAGCTTACTTTCCATCATAAACTGGTCCTTTAGGTATCTGTTTACTTAAACAATTCATTGTATTTATGACTCATAACAAAGCCCAGATGCTGACTGCTACTGCTAAGAGGAGTAAACAGATTCTTCTTCTGAACCAGTCTAGAAATTAAAAATATTTAATTAATCCCTATACTCTTAATATTTAATATATCTCTAATACTCTATACTAGAATCGAATGGTTGAATTACAATGAGTAAGAGAATTTGGAATCCTCAACAGCTGTAGGTAATGTGGTAAGACAGTATGATTGATAAACAAAATCATACAGGTCAGAAAAACAAAATATTTCTACAAATGGAAATAGCATTTTTATTATTTCAGCTTTCTTTAAGCAATTATGTTGACATGTAATTAAACACTGTGGAAACAATGTGAAATACAAAGACTAGGAGATTAAAATCTATTGAAGTATTTTTGGTAGAAGAAGGAAAACATTTTAGAGGAAAGTTTAAATTGTCTAATTCAAAAAGTTTGGGGGCTATATAATTATGGGTAGTAGTAAGCTCAAGCAATTTGCTTCAACACCTGAATGCACAATTTAGGTTGCACTCTCTATGTATGAATATGCTTCTTTTCTCTGTTCATAAATATTTTGCCACTTCCAAGTAAAAAGACACACTATGCNCTGAGATCTATTTTATGTAACGACATAAATCACTTCATAGTGTGAAACTGGTTTTTGCCACATCTGAGTTCACTAAGGATCATCAGTGAAATTGTTTATTTTCAAGTTTTAAATTGAAAAAAAATCACTGATTTAATCAGAGGCCTCTTTACCTAGGAGCATTCCTATTATCAGACATTACATTTTTTACTAGTTTGGTAACGGACATATTTAAATACTGTCCCATTTAAAGACTGGCCACAACACCAAATCTGCCTGAATTTAAGAAGCATTTGAACAATGCTTTAAGGCACACAGTGTGATTCTTGGGGTGTCCTGGGCAATGCCAGAAGTTGAATGCAATGGTCCCAACAGGTCCCTGAGTTGGAAGGAAACCGTACCTGGAAGCCTTGCAGAAGACATCCTATTTGAGGCATCAGTGAATTTGAACAGGCCGTGTCTGCTCTTAATATAATCTATAACCTATGACGTCCTTGGCAAAAATGAACTGTAGGAATGGAAAGTATGGATTCTNAATCGAATGGTTGAATTACAATGAGTAAGAGAATTTGGAATCCTCAACAGCTGTAGGTAATGTGGTAAGACAGTATGATTGATAAACAAAATCATACAGGTCAGAAAAACAAAATATTTCTACAAATGGAAATAGCATTTTTATTATTTCAGCTTTCTTTAAGCAATTATGTTGACATGTAATTAAACACTGTGGAAACAATGTGAAATACAAAGACTAGGAGATTAAAATCTATTGAAGTATTTTTGGTAGAAGAAGGAAAACATTTTAGAGGAAAGTTTAAATTGTCTAATTCAAAAAGTTTGGGGGCTATATAATTATGGGTAGTAGTAAGCTCAAGCAATTTGCTTCAACACCTGAATGCACAATTTAGGTTGCACTCTCTATGTATGAATATGCTTCTTTTCTCTGTTCATAAATATTTTGCCACTTCCAAGTAAAAAGACACACTATGCAACAGGCAACTAGGCAACCCTGTACAACAAACTGCTATGAAGAGGTACAGCCATTGTGTACCTTACTCATTAAGGCTGAACTGTTCGGATATTTCAGAATGTTCTATGACCAAAGATGATATAAAAATCCAGAAGGGAGTTTCCTTCCCTGCTACCAACACAGGCACTCCTCTGGATCTACTGTCCAGAAGAGCAACACTGGAGCAGCTGTTCTGAACAGTAGGAGGTGTCTGTGAGAAGCTATGCAGCTTCAAGAAAGGCCTGCAGAGAATTGTGAAGATTTAGAGACTCACAGTGTTTCTACAGTGAAATAACCAACTGATACAGACCCATGTCTCAGGACTGTATTACATTTCACTTGTGTAATAAATCAATTATCTTGATGTGCAAGCTTTTGAAAGACTTAACAGTAAGTTATACTTACTGTTTTNGCAATGCCAGAAGTTGAATGCAATGGTCCCAACAGGTCCCTGAGTTGGAAGGAAACCGTACCTGGAAGCCTTGCAGAAGACATCCTATTTGAGGCATCAGTGAATTTGAACAGGCCGTGTCTGCTCTTAATATAATCTATAACCTATGACGTCCTTGGCAAAAATGAACTGTAGGAATGGAAAGTATGGATTCTGACTAAGAGACTGTTGCACGTTCAGGGGTTAGTCATCCACGTAACACAACCTGAATAGACACAGAGGCCTATGCTGTGCTGCAAAAATTCCTTGGCAAAGGGATAAACTCAGCCAGCTCACTGTAAGGGAGGAGCCTGCAGGCAGCTCCCACTTGGTACTGTGAGCACGCCACCTGCATGGCCTCGCCATGACCTCAAACTGCAGCAAGAAGTTCTCCTGAAAATATCCTTTAGCAAGAGTTGCTTTCCTGTGAGCAAATTATATAATAGCTCAAAGATTCAGAAGAGGGAAAGCTTCTCTCCATAGACAGGATCTGCTCTGCCCCACACACTGCAGGAAAATCCACCTGGGCTCCACTGGGTGCCACAGGTGGCATGCCCAGCACCTGAAAGGCTGTAAGATTCACCATCTACACTCATCTTCTCACTCTGTTCTACTATGTCATTAAACTGCTTGTGCTGTGGAGCCTTTCTTACTGAGATATAGAAAGAATCTAGGTTTATGGATCTTCTTTCTCCTGCCCAATCCCCACCCTACCCATCCCAATTCCCCTGGCGCAGAACACATACCAAGGGGAGACTTTACCCTCCTTTTTCAAGGCACACCTGTCAAAAAGCTCATAAGCCACAAGGAAAGTTTAATCCAAAAAGGTTTTGGACATATTTATGCATTATACATTTATAGTGAATATATATTTTTGCATGCATGTATGTATGTGTATATGAGTCTGGAAATATATTAATATACATAAATATATATATACACATATAGAGCATTGTCTATCAAAGTCCTCATAATCTACACCTGTACAACTAATGTTTGAACTGCGCCACTTGTACCTGCAGCCAAAAAAGGTCTTGAAAAGCTAAAACAAAAAATAGTTTGCGTTCAGGAGGCTCCCAAGTTTCCTCACCTTCCCATCAACTTGGACAACAACTTTTTCAAAGACAGCCCAGAAAACTGCAAATAATCTTGAAATAATACTCAGCACTTCTTGGTATGCTCATGGTATAAAAGCAACCTTCCAAATATTACCAAAAAAAGGCAAGCAAAATATTTACATTCTAAGCTACTTCAGAGTTGAATTACAGTTATTAAGAATAAAAAAAGGAAAAAAACAATAAAACCACGAAGCAGCAAAAAGAACTTACTTGTATGAGGTCTAAAATACCAAGCTCACTTTCTGAGGAATCCACACAGAAGACAAAATACAAGGTGGCATAGTGTCGGTAAATTAGTTTGTTATCAGATCCACCTATTAATCTAAAGAGGAAATAAAACAAGTAAAGCTTAGCATCTCAGGATAAGCTGAGCAAATTCCCACACTTATTTCAATTAACAGAAGGCCTATTATTAACAGCTGGAGCTATCCCAAATCCAACTATATTTCAACTTTTATTTTGTGATATAATTCCAATGGAAGACTAAGTAACAAGACAGACCAATTAATATTTACCACACAAGCAGTTATTGTTATCCATATGGATAAAAACAACATCAACCTGTGGACCTTTTTATTAAAATCAATTCAAACAGATCAGGTATTAAATGTACTTCCATTCCAAACTGGCAGGCAGGCACTGCACGGGGATTAATCTGCTTTACAGATTAACAGTGTATGCCTATGAATCCGTCCCTGACCTTCTCAGAAGAGCATCAAGACAAAAAAAAAACAAACTGTAATGAAGACTAGCATTTGGATTACAAAAAAAAGCCTTAAATTAGGTTTATGACCCATTGAATAACCAAGAACACGTAACATTTGTGCTACAAAATGTTTGATATCTTGAGAAGTAGGGCCAGACTTCAAGCAATAGTTTATGATTCAATGTTAGAGTCACAGAAGCAATTATATTTTTAGGGACTCATTAATCATCATGGCATTGAATGAGAAGAGGTCTAAAGAAGTAGGTTCTTCCACTCTTCTGCCATGGCCTTCCAAAAAAAGGCACATAAAGCACAGGAGATCTACATCAGATCACTGGCATTTGCTTTGAGCTGTAAGAGGCCCACTCCTATAGAAACAAAAGTATTTTTTAGGCTGAACCTACATGGCCATGACTATAGTGATTTTTCCTTAATTCTGTACCAGAACTGAATCACCCATTTGGTGCACCATAACTCATCCCTTTAGTTTCTGTCACAGGGAGAGAAAACACAGATTTTTTTTTTTTTTTAAAATCTTTTAGATCACTTTTGCTTAAACACTTTGCTGTGCATTAATGCTTGGCAGAAATCAGGGATGGGGGTAGGGAAGGGGAACCCTTTGTTTCTGAAAAGTAGGAATTACGTTTACATATCAGACAGCACTATTACAAACAAATAGGACAGTGGAAAGACCTAGCAACTAAAGTTTCTTCTTTTGTGACCTATCTACCCAATTCTTTATACTTGAATTACACATAGTTCTACACATAAACCGTTGAGGCCTGTAAACTATAGAGTGAACCCTGTCCTGAAATTAAAAAATACTGAAAAAATATTGAAATGGTAACCCTGTCATTGAGCAGTAGGAGGAAAGCCAGAATGCTGTTCTCTGTCTCAGTTTATTCTTGTTAAGCACCTGTAATTTTTTTAGAAAGCTCCAAATGCCTTCTGCCTTTCACTTACAGAATTCAGAATGTTTCCAAATTGAGATCATCTCCAGGAATCTAATGATAGAATCACCAACAGAGTAGTTGGAAAACAACAATTAAAAAAAATATATATATAAAAAAATCAGGCATCATTTTGAGCAAGAAAAAAAGATATCCTAGCCGATATGGTACAGCTAAGCATTTAACTGACTCTGCACACAGAAAATCAAGGTGGTAACAAGACCAACTTTCAGTAACCAGAAATTCCCATCAATAAAATATTTAACAGACTATGACAATCTCTATGTCATAGACTGGAGATCATGAGCTTATTCCACCAGTTCTGACCCCTTATTCTAGAACATGGCTTTTTAACTATTTACTCTTGATGGCTAATAAATACTTCAAAATAAAACACATCTTCATTTCAGAATTTCTTCAGCTAAAGAAAGATGACTTTCAAAAACAATGAAGATGATACAAAAAAGATTATTTTGTGTCTTACAGAGACAGAACACATAAGGCTCACTTTCCTCCTACCTTGCTTTTCCTTTATTAATGAAATATCTTGGTGGAAACTGTACTAGTTAGCACATTTAAAACCTATTTTTCTTCTTCCTAGTTCATACAGCAAGCCCAAATCCTGATAAAAAGACTGAGGAATCCTACTATCAAAGGCTGTCTCCTCAAATTTTAGGAGTTCAAGCCAAAGAACATTTCCAAAGTATTTAATTTTCTAGAGATTTAGCTCAGCAGGTCAGAGCATGGTTGGGCTGTGGATTCCTGTACAGGCCATTCACTTCAGACACTTTGTGGGTCCCTTTAGAATACTCTGTGATTCAGTGGGTATGGCAAATGCCAACGCCTCTTAAAATGTGACCAGACATCTTTAGGTTCATTATAGCAAAACAACATCTGCCTGTTCCTTCCCCATCTTTGTATCTGAAACAATCATGGCACTAGATATGGCATTGTGGCCATTATAGCACTAGGAAAAAAATTTTTATTGCCCAAGACATTTTGATATATATAGCTGTGCTTCAGCTGGTAAAGAATATGTACATTTGCTGCAGAATTATATCATTCCTTGTGTATCAACAAATCTCAAGTGACATGGCATTTACATTACAGCTGTGAAAAGTTGTACTGTAACAACACTTGAAAGTCAGTATTTGGCTTTATTTCAAACTTGATACTTACAGTCCTCCTTCTAGAAAATTACAGACATTTTCATCACGTTTCGATACTAAATGGAAAGTTTCTCTGATAATTTGTTGCTGTGTATCTTCACTCTGTGAAAGAAAGTACACTTTGCTAAAAAGGACTGACAATGGTCAGCACACAAAACCATAAAACACAAAGTGTATCAGCACTGTCAATCTACTTCTGAAGCCTTAAATCTGCCAGTTAACAAGACATGTATTTTTTGTGTCGTTTCAGCACAAAAAGCCATTATTTACAAGTTACAGAAGAAGGTATTACTGAGAAATGTGGAAAGATGATTGTCCTTAAGGAACTTCTGTAAAAAATTAATTTAAAAGTATTTTTTTAAATAAACCAGAAATGTTCTCAAGTAGCTTGAATTTTCTGTATCTCCAATGTAGTCTGAACAGTTACAGGCATGCTTTGAAACTACTTTCATCCATAAACAGAGAGTAAAACAAAGTCCCCAAAGCTTGAAGAGAGCAGGGAAGCTACAAATCCCACAATATGTAACATTCCCAGAAATATCTTAAAATACAAGGGCACCATGAGCAACAAGCTCTCCTAAGCCATGACCTTAACTCTTAGCAGATCAGAAACATCACTTCTGAGATGGAATTTTTCTGGCTCAATAGAAACTTAATTTTTAACTTTGAAATGATGGCCATAGGTCTATATTCTTAAAGATGAAATGATAACATATACTTTAATTGCAATAAATTATTATTTTTCTACCTAACTGCAAAATATTATCAACTTCATGTTAGGCAGTTTCTGTTCTCATATATATATCAACCAAAAAAATTCAATCGATTTTATAAGTTTTAGTATTATGAAAGAAATAGTATCTCTTTTACAGATCTGACCAGATTAATCTCTCTAGAAAGCAGGAGATGCATCCCCTCATGGAAAAAAGCTAATATTTGCCTCCAGTACCAGTCCAATTGACACTAAAGAATGCATAAGCGTTAAAAGGCCCACGAACAAATCTACATTACTGAAATCACACATAAAAATACAATCTATATGATTGCACCTGTTTCTATGGACCAGAAAGTTTCTTAGTTTAATTTGCTATTCACATTTTCAAAACTTCAAAGCATTCTGTTTATACAAACATGTTACCCTACTTTAAGCATTGAGAATATTTAAAGTCTAGTTAAGAAACTAGCAGATCAGAATGGTTTTAAAAGAAAAATCTGGTATCCTCTGGCCATTTGTTCATCTCCTTTCCCTTCTACTTCAGCCACACATAAGAAGGACCTGTATCAGTTACACTCCCTTAATTCAAAACCTGGTGCAAACTGAAGTGTCACAGTCATTATTTCTAGTCTGAGGTGTGCAAGTAAGATACATCCCTTCCAATGAACTGTGAGGTATGTAATAGCCAGAAGTGCAAGAAAGGGGCCACAAATCCAAGTAACTGCACTGCTAGAAAACGAGTTATTTGTTTACACAACTTTAGGAAATACCAACTGTTTTCTTGTATTTTAATGCCCAAGCAGACCTCAGTATATTTGCTAGGAAATACAGCACGCTCAAAACATTATCTTAAAATCTCTTATTCTTGAACTAATTCACGAGTTTCTACTGCACCTTCTTTCCACTCAGACTGAGCGTTTGTGCTGTATTTTCAGAGCTGCCTGCCTTCTACCACGTACAAGAATGCTCTTTTCTAGTTCGTTACGTGGTTCATGTCGACAGCAATTTCATAGCACACTGAGACTTTCCAAAAGAAAAGGTTCCGCTTCAGAACTCATCTCCCCCGCTCTGCCAGCCCTACCGTAACACGGAGACACGCAGCACGGCGCCGGACAGCAGAGCTTAAGCAGCGCTGCCACATGAGAGCTCGGAGAGCCAAGCCTGCCTCTGGACCACACTCCCTCACTGTCCCCTTCATCCGTCGGGGCTCCTATAAGCCAAATGCCAGCAAAAGCAGCACCGCCCTTCTCCGAAGCCTCACGTAAGCGGTCTCAGCACCGTCCCTTTCCCCACGGCGCCGCCCTGGGCCCAGCGCAGCCGGCAGGGTCGGCCCGGGCCGGGGGGCCTCGCGTACAACCCGGCCGCCCGGCCATGGCACGGCCCCCGCCCGCCCCGCCGAGCCCCGGCCCGCCCGTACATAGCGCTGGTAGAACTTGGAGAGCCGCGGCTTGCCGTGGTTATTGAAGATGAGGATGGCTTTGATCATGGTGGAGGGCGGTGGGGGCCGGTGGCGGCGGCGGCCGGACGAGCTGTGCTGTGTCCCCCTCCCTTCCTCTTCTCTTTCTTTTGCTCTCCCCCTCCCTCTCTCTGGCAGCCCAGCCCAGCCCGTCCCGCTCTCGGGCCGGT
>VWZV01016404.1:0-16853 GCA_013397155.1 Irena cyanogastra
GCTTCTTACATTAAACTTTACAAACATTTTTGGCTTAAGCAATATATATAATCATTCTTTGTAATTAGATATATATATATATAATACCAAAAGAAACAGCTTGATGGTAGTCCTGCTTTTGAAGGCCTGTGTGCAACAAAGATGAATGCAGTAGCCTTCTCCTCCAATGTATTTGGTAAAAATTAAATTATAGAGCCACTTTTGCTGTTATAATTGACAGGATTCCTTAGGACAACACAACTGGCTAGATTCTCTATAAAGACCTTGTATCATGCATGTAGAAAGTGCTGGCCAAAAGGGGAGGTGTAAAGACTTTTTACAGCTGCATGCCAGGTTTCTGGCAGCTCTCAGTGTCAGAGCAATCTCTGATACAGCCCTGATATAAGATTAAAGCTATGCTTCAAAGGTCTGTGGGTATAACACATTTGTACACATGCACAAAAACACATAGTTCAATTCCTGACTTAAACGTCTTAGTTTTCTTGCTAATCCATATTGATACTTTTTACGTAGCTCTTTGGATATGAGGATTGTAAATGCAAAGTGTTCAGGATGTTATGCCAGCAGGCAGTCAGGAAGATCAGAAGAATAACAAACAGCAAAACCCACATCGATAGATAACTTTGGTTCCTTAGTAATTAACTACAACTGTGATTGAAATTACTTGTTTTGAACAAATCTATTCACATTTCTTCTTTCAAATTTCCTAGAAAAACTGTTTCATACCAGACTTTGTTAGGTGTGGAAACATACAGCTGAGACCTAATGAAAGGATTAGTCTCATACAACACAGATTGAAGTCACTTAGGCCTTTTACTGTGACAGGATAAACTGAGACTAAAACTTAATGCCTTTCAACCTGTCAGGCAAGAGCTCAAAAGCACTTTCTAGCAGTTCCAATCAAAGCCTGCAAAGTTCCAATCCCTTTATTGCAAATAGTAGAAAGTATTTTAAAATATTATTCTGCAATCTAACCCTAAAACTAGAGATACCCAAATGTATTTTGGCATTTTCAGTCAGCATGACTGAATATATCTTCACAGCAACTCCACTTCACTAAAATTGTCCCAGATGTGTGCATCACTTAAACTGAAGTTAGAACTGGGGTTAAAAACTGCTTGCAAGTACATACTAAGCTAACTTGGATTGGTATTTAAAATCAAAAAGACAGGCCAGGAGAGGGCTTGTCAGAACCAAGACTGATGTGTTTCTTCCTTGCTTTTAACTTTAGGATTAGAAAAACTAGCGAGATGCTTTGCTTTAGAATTCCCCTATTTGCTTTTTTCTTATCATTGAAGATCAAAATGTACCTGACCCTCTTACAGTACCTATGCTGCTTTACTTTCCTGATGTTGCCAGATGATTCTGAACTAGAGCAATCATTACTTGTATCCTTGTATAAGTTTGCAGTATAGTGCACTGTTGAAATATTTTCCCCATATTCTATTTTTTAAAAGAATTCTGCTTTACTTTGCAGTGGGAGATTTGTGGGACAATGAAAATAAATTGCTATAGTAGCAAATATGAAAGTAAATAAACATGTTGATAGAGACACTCAAATATTCAAGACAGTTTCAATTCAACAAAATTGTAGCAAAAAAGCCCCAACACACCTTCCCTTTTAATGGCATAAGTTCCTAGTTGCATCATCTGTAATAATTTCTTTTGCTGTTGTATAAAGTGCATCTGTATATTTTCCTTTATGTTGCTCAGTTACAGATTTTTTTTAAACTGCAGCATAATTGTGTTGCCTAATGAATAAATTATATAACACATTTAATCCTGATTGGTATTTGAGTAAAGCTCAAATTATTCTCGCTACTAATTAATGAGCACTTCTGTATCTGCAAAAGATGATTTAACTAATCCAACGTATAGATTTTCTTGAGGCTAATTGTTAAGTTTAATGAACCAGATATCTCCCACTGAAGCAAGTGTCGTGTGTCCTTACACCAAGCAGCTAAAAAAGTTGTAAATCCCCTTGCACAATAGCAGTAGTTATGGATCAAAGCATGTTCTGAACTGTATTCTGCTTGTGTAGTGTCCTTGACTTTAATGGGAATGTGCAAGTAAAATACCGTTTTCTACTATGCTATGACTTCAAATTTGATTCTGTTCTCCGAATTTGTGTTCTGTTTAACTTTAGAAAGTTTTGAGTACCAAAGTAAAATAAATACAATGAGGAAACTCAGATATGAAATTGAGTCTGTCTGAAAAAACAGGCAGAGAGGAGGGCACTGTTGAGGATCTGTTTCAGGGAATGCACAGATTACTGACTAGCAAGCACGAACCACAATAAAAGCCTTTTCAATACACAGTTTCTCTGGAACTTCCACATTTAAAGCCACAGATAAATTTAGCAGGAAAGAAATCCATTAGTAAAACCAAATGCAGCAAAGCGATTGAACACAACTGGAGCCCCAGACAGAGCTGCTATCAGCTGCCATTACTGGCGTGCAGCACAGGATAAGTGAAAGACAGCTGATGGTGCATTATAATGACGTGGGGAAATGGGGTAGAGCCACTCAGCCGTGAGCAGCAGGGCGCACACAAGATTAAAAGAGCAGTTATTTGCTTAGTCACTTCTTTGCTTCTCCTTGCTGACTGGAGTGCCAGATAATCCCCACCCAGATGTTGCTTTTGACATTGACTTTTTTTTTAAAACTTAGTCAAAATGTCAGATATCTGGAAAGGAAAAAACTCCAATCAAACAAAAAACAACAAACCAACCAAAACGCAACCTGAAGAACAAAAAGGAAAAAGAATAAGCAGACTGATTTGAAATAAAACATCATGTCTGGAAAAGTGGCAAGTTAGAAATTTGATGTTACTGAATTAGTGATGTATCACAATAGGTGTGTTTGGAAGGTTCTATGTTATGTCATAAGGATATTGCCACATAACTTCCCATCTGTGCTATTATCATCAGCAACAGCACTAATAGGAAGGGAATATAATGAACAGGGCTTTTTAAGTCTTTGACTAAAAATCATGTTAATATATGTGGATTCTATTTATATTTTTTAAACTATAACTTGCTTTTGGATGTTTCTTAGTTTTTTAGTTTCAGTGCTCCTATTTTTTTTTTAAATCCCAAGGTACATTAGAAAGACATTTCCATAGCTATGAAATTTACCTTTGGCTAAAATCTTGCCATGCACTGCAGTATCAAACTTTCTATCAAAATCTTTCCCTCTAAAATTATATTAGTATCATTTTTTTATTGTTTGCCATGAACCCATTTGAAGTGGACTGAATAAAGGGGGTGAACCTTCCCTGTTAAACTTTAATGGCAATTTCTATTTCTCCCTGGCAATCTTCATTAATCCATTTGAAAAGGACAGAAAACACTTGAGTCAGGGAATAAAGAGAATATTCTTTAAATATTTTTTTGAAAAAAAATATTCCTCTAACTCTCAAGCAGTATTTAATTCAGTCAACTTATACATAAGACTTACTTCTAACCATGTTTTCCTCATTTGCCCGCTTAGATATACCAGCTCATTTTCATTCTTTTTGAGGTCTAGACTCTGAAACATTATTCTCACACACCTTAATCTTGGCCATATTCTGATCTTTTATATTTTCCCTTTCACATTATGCAACATCAAGCACAACAGACACCAAATACTCTATTACAGCCAGAGGATTACTGTTTCTGTGCCACATAAAAAAATCATATGAAAAGCAGATTACTACCTAACTGTATGTTTCATAATATGGCAGTGTTGCCAGCATTTCTGTGCTGGGGTATTTAAGAGGTGTCTCAATGATTCTTAGAAGTCATTTCTGTCTGTGTCAAGGAACATGGTTTCTGTAGTACAGGAATGCTGTTCTCAGCTTTTGCTTCAGGATATGGTTGGGCATAGCCAAGCAAAAGGATTAGCTGAGAAGACATTAGAAATAAGGCACATATCTATTTTTCTGATATTTTGGGAGGTTGGCTCTTAAAATCGAGGAACGACGCAAAAATTGTAGGACTGTATAACAGTAGTACGTTGTTCAGCTCGTCAGTCCTCTATGTGATGGTGGAGTTGCACATACAAAATTGGAAGGAAAAGTCTGGGACCTTTTAGCACATTTGAACTCATGTGGAAAGGGCCTCTGGACAAACTTTGTAAAAGCATCCAGAAGCATATAGAGTAGTAACTGTACCATATGAATTAAAGTGCTTGATACCTGCCATCCAAGAATCTCGTTTAATTTTTTATATTACCCTGACTTTTTTATGTTATCTGACTCCTCCTAAGCAGATGGAAAAATATAGCCAAAGTATTCTTACTCTGAAACAGTTTTCTCCCTTAACCAAGTATTAATGATATTCCCTGATTATCCAGCAGTAGAAGTAAAACTTTACCAGAAGTAAAACTTCTCTTTCTAGCAGTGTGAAATCAAAATCTTTCCTTAATTCTATGTGCTTTCAAAAATTTACTCTCTTTTTTTTTCCTCTCTCTTCTCTTGATTATAGAGCTTTAATAAATGATTGAAAAATGGGTGAATAATTCTACATTTAACAACTGGCATAACAGCCTGTGGTCTTTGCTAGAGTCACTGAGAAAATTAAAATGAACAGGCATGACAATTTTCTTTTTCAACACCAGCATCAATAATAATCAGCTCAAGGCAGAGACTCTGGGAGGTAAGCCACAATTTGTGGCTGTATAAACAGAATGAAACTCAGGAATGCAAAATCTAACTTTATGTCCAAAAGTTAGTGGGCAGTAGGTCAACCAAATGCATTTTCTCAGTAACAGCTGATGAATTTTGGTAATCATAAACTGTGTCTGCAGTGTTTTCCCCTCTTGTCTGTGTATTGTTCCATGAGACAGTTTGCCTTTTCCCATAATATGTAGTTTAACACTGATGAATTCAGCCCATGTGCCACCTTTATCCTGAGTAACAGCTGTCTTGTGTCACAGTCCAGCTTCCCAAGGACTTGGTCTATGATACAGTCAACTGAGATACCACAAGTTTTAATGAATGATTTGAGCTGTGCCAGCACCAATGGTTACTACAACTTCTTGGAACAATGTTGGGCCAGCCGGCTGGACTGTTCTCAGAGTTTAGACAATTTTCACACAGTTCAGAGGGCTGCTCTGACCTGCCTTCTGTACTATTAACAGATTTTTAATAGGACCTGGCAATGTCACTTTTCTCTAGCAAAATACACGTTTCCCATGTCCTCTGTTGCATTCAAATAACCATATTGCAGTGGGTGAATTGCTTGTAAATAGCACTTTAGGGTGGGCGTGAGAAGATTGGTTCCAGGCTGTTGTGCCATACTGTTTCCTTGCAAACAGCTTTTTGGTATCTACATGTAACAAACTTCACCTTTCAGATCCCAACTACTTCACAGCAAGTGGCTTTCCATAAATGAAGTGGCAGAAGAGCTATTCCTCTGCCTGTCATTGCTTTCCTGTCAAAGGTGCATACATTGCAGGTTGAAACTGTGTTTCTCTTCCTAAAATTTCCTCTATATGTTTGTTGCTCCAATACTACTGTTCCTTTTCCCCTATCACCCATTTGTCCCTAGCAGGATTATAGGTCTCAATATTATCTTGCCTTAATTGCAAAACTTAAATTCTTGACTGATCATATTAATGGTTAAACTACCTAGCAAGGGTCACTTTGGTGACATTTAGAAAAATTTTGAATGCTTACTTATCCCCAACTTCAGTGTTCGTGGATGTTATTTTTGGTCACAGAGATTATTTTGTCTTTCCCTCACCCATCTATTCTTCCCTGAACCTGCTGTAACACTGTCAGCCATTTCCCTGTTATAGCTCAATCTTTTACATTTGTTTTGAGCCAAGTGGAAATTAGGAGAGTAGGAGGGGTGCTGTTTAAAATATGTAAGATATGATCTTTTCAACGGGCCACTAGTTTATTTTACAAATACTGCAGTGAAATATACTTCCTTGTGTAAAAATAAATTTAATTCGGATGATTGCTGCAGCACTTGTAAATGTTTAATGAAACTCTTGAAAGCTCTTTCTCATGTATTTGTGTTTATGATTGATAAATTACAAAAAACCCAGTTCTTTCAGTGATCTTGTCACACTCTGCAACTAGGATCAGGTATAAACACCCAGAAAATTGTCATGTAAAAATCCCTAAACACAACTATGTGTGTTATATGTCAAGGGGAGAAAAACAATGTTACAATTTGGTTTTCAAGTGCTTTCTTCTCTACAACTTCAGTGCCTTAAAACATAGTGACACAAAAGATAAGATCAGACTTGGTAACTCCCCCAGATTTTTTTCATGCATTTCCTTATTTACCCTGGGAACAGCTTTTCAGACAGAGGTTGCTCTGCAGAGAGAATCAGTGAAAAAAAAAAAAAAGGCATTTTGATAAATTATAGAAGGGTGATATATTTGGCATTCCTATCTCAAGTCTTCACTTTCAGGAAAGGCAATTATGGGCAGGTGATTTCCCCACATTTCTTCAAACACAGGTGAAACAAATTAAAATAGGTCAAAACACACTATTCACATCTACTTATACTAGAAGCTTGTTTTTTCCAAGCAAGCATCTAGATTCCATCCCCTACTGTCCTTTTGTAAGGATTGCTAGAACCACAGCCTAGTTACAGTTAGCTGTGTAAAATAAACTCTTCTGCCTATGCTAAGTGTTATTTAAGATATTGTCTGTTGTGGGTGGAGATAACACCTGTATGTTCTGGGAACTGTACAGCAAATTATGTACACCTGAAGTTGCTTGGGTTCCCAGCTCATTGTAACAAGTCCCAAATCAATTGGTGATTGTGGCATGCACATACTTAAAGTCAAAACTGGGCAGAAATTTGAGAAATTACCAATGCAAGTTTTCTTTTTCTATGGTGATACACTATCTGATTTTTCCATCCAGGCATTAATTAGCATTACCTTTGCACATACAGTAAGGAGATAAAGGCAAGAGAAATAACCAAGTCCTGATGTTCCTTCAGGATAAGAAATTCAACCTTTTAACCAATGAAATATGTATAAAACAGTCTTTGAACATTGTAACCTTTCCCTTGCGACATGATCACAATGGCATCTGATCAGTTGCTACTTTTTCCAGTCATCAAACCATTCAGAAAATTAGTCAGAGCTAACCTTGCTTAGAAGTGGGGATGCCAAGTGGATTTCTAGAAGGTCACAGTAGCCAGCACTACCCCCTCCTCATCCTAAATTAGAATTACAAAGATTGAAGCCTCTTTACAACAGAGGCATTATCAACACCATGTCAAGCATATGCGCATGGGCTGTAGCACGCCAGGGAAATTGTGTGCTTTATATGTCTTCATTATCTATTTTTGGGTATTTGTATGATTATTGCAAAGACCTCACTGTTTTTCCTTGTTAAATATTTGTTTATGCAACCTTCCCCCTGCAGGCAACTGTGTTCATGGGATCCTTACTTTATAAGGAATTTCAGTCCCATATGTTGCTCCTGGCGCTTTTTGCTGCTCTACTGGCACCTCTGCTGCTTGCCCTTTAACTGAAGTGACAATTAAATCATAGAAAAACAAATCTTAAACTGTAATAGAAATCTCTCCAAGCCTGAGGCTAAAGCAACCAAGATCCCTTTTAGACTGTATTTAAAAGTTGTGGACTACATCTGGCCATATGACAGCAATGACATTAATCCATACGTTCCATGGGAATTTCAAGACTGACTTTCTTCAGCTCAAGGAAAGCAAGTTTTGCCTGATGTACAGAACTGCTTGATGTTAGCAGGAGTACAAAACATTCAAGATTAATTAGAGCTCAAAGCAAAAATGCAACAAAGGGAATTCCCTTCCCTTCTGTTCTTTCCCAATGGAGAGAGGGAATTCCCTTCCCCTTCTGTCCCCTCTCTGAGTAGGGAGGGAATCCCTTTGCTATTCTTACTCGTGATGACGATTCTTTTCTTTTCCTAAGAGCAGTGGGTAGTTTGGTTTTTTTCCTTTTTTCTCTTTCCCCATTAGAGGGTTGAGGACTCCCTGTTTTCCCATCATTTCTCTCTCAGAGGTGAAGAGGGATTCAGACACTCACTGTACCTGTTTTCTGTTTTAATATTTCAGTATGATAATTAATTTTATGTGAGGTGGGTTTTTTTAACTTTTTTTTTACCCCTCTGAGTGCAGCATTTTATCTTACAAAAATATGAAATCAGAAAACCACTTGAAATTTGGTTACTGGCAGCTGTGGTCTAAATATAACTGCATCACTTCAGTATTGCTCATTAATATTTAATATGGGGAATGGGATTTAAAAACAAGGCTGAACACCAGAATCCATATTTCATTAAAGGGGCTTCTCCTCCAGTCTAAAGCACACACCAACTACAGCTTCTAATGCAAGAATGTAGTTATTCTCACTGGAACTGACTAAAATAATCTGTCCCACCACTCCCCCAGGAATTACAGAATACCATGAGCTAACAAATTATTTCAAGTTCAGTTTGATATAGGGTAATGGCCCAGAGAAACCTCCACTAATGTACAGATTAAGCTCCATTTCAGTTGTACGCCACTGAAGCGAGCTTTGTGTTTCCCTTCACAGGGTAATGAGTTTCACCTGTGTGATTAAAACCAAAGAATAATGGATGATGATGTGAATTTTGTTCATTTACTATACTTGTTGTTGGGTTTTAATAATTTAGAATATTGCAGATCATAGATGGACCTGTTCTATGATACCTTTGCTAAAAAATAATGAGGTAATATTAATGTGAAACCTCATTGTAATTTATATCCCAAGGCTGAACTTCTAATGAAGAATGCATTTTCTCTGGTTTTAAATGAAATGCTCTTTTTTTCCCTAACTGGTTTTCAACATCCAGGGCACAGTCAGCAAATTTTAAATGTAAATTTCTAAAGCCAAGTATAGTAATAATTAAAATAAAAGAAGAAATACAGGAAAATAGTTTAAACCCCATAGAATATCTGCAGGAAAAGACAGCCTTTACTCCTCAAAGCTATCTTCTCCTGATTGTTTACAGTTGCTTTCTTTAGGTATGTCCATGATATTACTAAAAATATCATTAATATTTCACACTAAGTGTTTATAGGAAAAGATTGTCTCTTAGGAGCAAATTCTTGTACAAGTAAAATTACAAGCCTCTTGATCCTATCCGCTTTCTGCCCAGAATAGTTGACCAAGGTTTCTGTTCTCATTGATAAAGTACCACTATTGACACAAACCCCCTGCTATATAGTCCTTATACTTTAAGGACTTTAAACAGAAAAAAATCGGGGACAGTGTCACCTTTAGATATGTTGTCATCAGCTATTCACTCATATCTTTAGAAAATCACTGTAGGAGGTATACCGAAATATGGTAAGAGCAGGTTGATGAGACAAGTGGAGTGAGTATAATCAGGCCATTTTCAACACTTCCATTTTAAAAATGTATAATATTTTACATGCTTCTTTCTAGAGTAAATAGATATAAATCTTGCACTTCTGAAGTCAACAATCCTCTATGCAAAAAAAAAAAAAAAAAAAAAAAAAAAAAAAAACAAAAAAAAAAAAAAAATGGGAAATAAAGGTTCNGGTCAGTCAGGTTCAGGGAATCCAGTAATCTCAAAGGCAGCAAGCATCATCAAAGAACTGAGAGCAAGGGAGAAGCCAGATACATCTGAGTGTAGCTTACTAGTTTTGACTTTCACAGTCTTAATTCCTCCTTTTGAGACGGAGTTCACTATGAGATCCTCAATACATTTTTAGCATCTTTCTCAGCCATTCTCAGCTGGCTAGAATTTGAGGCTGAAATGATCTCATTTGTGAGTAGACTAGGCATCTGAGTCAATGTGTTACTCATGAAAGTTGGGATTTTCAAGTAAAACGTCAGCTAAATTATCATCTTTTGCTGTGCTGTTACCTTCATATTTGTGAGATCTCAAGCATTTTTATATCTGGAGCAGTGTTACTTCAGTAGAGAAGTACACTATCCTCCTCTCCATACATAATTGTAATGAAATCATAATCAGGAACATTCAATGTAATTTTAACCTGGTTTAATTTTGTTTTTGAAAATTATAAGAATCCCGAGAGTTATCAGTTAGGCTTTTCATTTACTGCTGAATTACCATTGTTTTGAAAGCCTTTTATTTACAGAAACATTCATAATATCTATTTCTTTTGGTGTCACATCCTCGGAATTTCCCATTGCTGTCTCCAGCTCTTAAAACGAAAAAAAAAATCAACAAAATTGCTCCTTTTTTTGGTGCTTTATACAGTGAGGAAGAGGTAAAAATATGTGAAGGTCACATGGAGGTTATGTCTCTAGGGAAACTCTTGTTAAAGTTGTGCAAATTCTGTACATGCAAATGTTGTGCAATTTCTGTACATGCAAATAGTCAACAAATTTTCAATCTGGTTATTCAATTACTGTCAGCCCTCTGAGGGCTGCTGAGCTAACCCTACTGGCTTCAACATACAACAATTGTTACATGAAAAAGACAGTGTTGTCTGGGAACTAATGTGCTCTGAGTTTCTTTGCTCCTTCTAATCTATGTTTGTCTAGTCACATTTTCTGAAAAGAAAGGTCTGGCCACTGATACAGGTTTGCATGCTATGAAAGGGCACTCAACATTGTGATGGCCATCTTCAAATCTGCTTTGAAGAACAGCTCTCCAAGGCCTACGCTAATATAAATGTCATGAATATTCATCTTTCATGAACAAATATTAGTGGGTTTTGCTTCCTATATATCTCTTCTTAAATTATGTGAATGGTAGGGCAAAAACGACTGAATTAAAGACACTGTCTTCAAAGTTGTTTATAGAATGAGGAAAGCTCCTATTATATTCTGCTGTTAACCTGTAATACTACTGGTCCTCAAGCATGAGTTCTAGTTACATTCTTCTGCCTTGAAATCAGAGGGCCGCTGACTCAAACCTTCTGGTACACAAAGACCCAAACAAATTGCAGATACAAAAGACAAATATACAGATAGCACGATACCAGAGAGAGTGCTACTGTTTCAGATGGCAGCCTTTTTCTTTCAGTAGGACTTGATCTCTGCAAGCACCATTCATGTCCTTGCGGGCTGATCTCCCGTGCCAAAGCGGCCGCGAAGGCGGCGCGGTGGCCGCGGCAGCCCCGCGGCGGAGGGAGCGGCCGGCGCGGCCCTGCCGCAGCCGAGCCGGGCGGGAGGGAGGCAGCTGCTCCCGCTATGTACAAACAAAGCCTCGGTTGCTGTGGCAACCCGGCAGCCCTGAGCGAGCTCCCCGGCACAGCACGGCCCAGCGTCCTCCCCCGCGCCGCCCGCGGGGCTCCTCGCACGCTTCATCCCCTTTTGGACAAGACGCTTCGGCATCTGCGCTGCTACAGCCCGCTAAGGTGAACGGCGCCGGACGCGCTTCAGCCCTGGCAGAGGATAAATGCGTACGGCTCTGCGGGCTTGTCACGGGCCCAGCTCTGCACGGGCCCAGCTCCGCAATACCTACCAATAGGACGTGCTTGAATATGTATATTGCGTGTGCACATTGGTAAAATAAATGGTAATCTATTTGGTGAAACTGAATTTTAAAAAATACATGGCCCTTGAAAAGAGAGATGGATGAATACAACAGCATGCTGTGAATTTTAATGCTTTCTTTCAAAAATTCAGCATCTATAAATTGGGTTCTGCCACCAAGCTTGTTTCATTCCTCCATTATCAAGACAGTATTCCTAGATGCACAATACCTAATATTTGTGTCAGCTTTTGCAAGAAGCAAGAATCCAGAATAAAGCAACACACGTCTTTTTTTTTCTCTTTGATAAATATATAGGACCTAAATAACAAACCAAATTTAAAAAATCACTAGACTTATTATAATGAAATTACTTAGATTGTTATTATAATTAGCATTAGCTATTTCAAACATAAAATGTGTGTATGGATTAATCGTGCTAAAATGTCCCTCATTTTGATGAGCTTGGAACATGATGCTTTGAGCAAGATGATAGAGATTTCATGTGCTGAATTGGATACTCACAGCTACATGGAAATCTCACATTATACTTTTAGTCATTGTGAACAGATAATCTTTTCGTGTCTCTGGCAAGGAGTATTGTAATTCATGGTCTCCTTTCAGTTGATGGCTCCTATCAGTGATAAACTCATGTAAAAATGTTCAGAATCCATGTTCACCGTATGTTACTTCAATATAGTAGTGTTAACACATGGGAGGAATTGTAGCTTTTACTGATTCATTTTTTTCACAACATATCAAGATAGAAACACTGCACTGGCTTTAAAAAAAAAAAAAAGTAGTAACACTTTCACTGATATTTGAAAGTTTGTCCAGCCTGTCATGAGACAGCTATTGGTAGGAAGAATGCTAATACCACATCAAAACCTGGCATATAGGAAAACTGATACTCTGGGCAATGTAAAAGTTTTCATTATGCTTATTTGGACTGGCTCTGATAGCTGGCTCTGCTTATCAGGAAGGCCCAAAATAAAGATGGATAGTTCAGTTGAGTATTGGTGAGACCTTCTCTAGTGATACCAACATTGTTCAGAAAGTTCTCATATATTCAGTCATGATTTTTTTAGACATTCATTGTCTCTGATATCTTGAGCTAGAAATTAGATGCCTAACCTGTAATGAAAGGCAACAGTAGATGGATGTCTTACTTTTAAGTACCAGCCTTTGCTGGGACTTACAAAATACATCCTCAAATGTAATTAGTTCCAATTTATTTAAATAGTACTCAGTTCAACAGCAAATGCTTCCACAGTTAAATTTTTATCATTAATTGCTCATCAAAATTTCCTTCAACCCTTTGACATTTCTTCTCAACAGTAAGATAAAATTTAGATAATTGAGTATCCTTACCATCAGGATCAGTTTCAGCAATTTGAGCTCCTGTAACCAAAATGTTCTCAATTGTGTAACAAACAATATCCTAGCCTGTCTCTGCATCACTAGAAAGCATTCAGCTCTACTAATGCCTTACATTGAAGAGAAGAATTTGTTCTTAAAATCAAGATATATAACACACAGCCTTGCTTCCCCAAAAGAATGAGACACCATAAAAAATTCATTATTATTATTAGATTAGAATTAGTACTAGTATTAGTATGCATCAGTACATTTAATCTATGGGGTCATTGACCTATTTCCTTTAAAAATATTTTATAGTGCTTTTGGAAAATGACACTGAGTTCAGATCTATTCAGTGCATTTGAAGACCTGGATGAAACAGATCTTCAGGAACAAGGAAATCTTTAACATAGATTATCAAGTAATCACCATATTATATAGAAAAAGTGCTATTACCATCCTGGCCAGATGTAAACGAATGAATTAGAAGTGAATGCACCAATTTTCTTTTACTATTCTTCTCCTGAGTTAAGTGACCACATTATTAATGTATAAAACTGCAAGGACTTGATAAAATTTATTTCGTGCTCAGGCTTTCCAATAGTTGCTTTTCAGAGAAATCTTTGTAGGCTGAAAAGCTCTTCTAAATTTCAATTAGAGTAGGATTCAATGGCAAAGTGGAATTAATCATAGTGTTTGCATTCAGGTCAAATACTATCAAGCAGTAGTTTCACCTAGAAATAATGGTAAACATTGATTTTGCACCAAGATATGAGTGATACGTAAATGACGTATGTACCTATATAGAAAAAAAAATAAAATAGAGTGACCATGAGTTTAATGACCCTATTAACTACGGAGTATTACATTCTCTGTCACCATCTTGAATTTAGAACAGATCTGAATCTGTTCTAAATTATGGAAATGTAATTTTAGAGAACACTAACGTTATGAAGCCTCCGGGGTGCCACACCTCAAAAACACTTCTGAGAGTCAATGTGTAGCCTCAGCTTTGGGATCTGTGAATACACAACCACCAGTCACCTCTTTTGAGCATGACATCAGTGATGGCATCTCTAGCTAGGTATCAAAGCTTGCTTTTCAGTGAGATACATTTCTAACTTTAGACTCTATATCAGCAAGTTCTCTAAAAATACAACATATTTCAGACACACAGAGTATGAATAGAGGAGTGTAAAGTGCATATAGAAAAGTAACATTATCATAAAGGAAAAATCTTAATTCTTGCATCAATAATTTTGGTGCTGTAAACTCTACAAAATTTAGATGTCTTGTGGCCCAAATTTGTAATTTCCCCCCAAAAGACCATTATGTCATTTATTCTTATTCATTATTCTAATACCTTCTTGTCCAAACTTACAAAATACACAACAGCTTCCTACAGCAAAGCTTACAGTGTATAGGAGACCAGAGTCACCCTCTCATTCACACCCTAGAACTGGCAAACCAAACAGGTCACAGATGCTTTTACAGTGCTTTGGCTGGATCAGGAAGTTTGACTGTGGCCAAATAGTCACTTGAAGTCAAGTATGAAACAGACCCAAACCACTAAGACATTACTATCATTCTAAACTAAAGGTAGTAAGGAGTCTTAGATGGATTAACTGAGCTTCTAAAGAGCTTCCTAACACTTGCCCTGTCACACTGTAGCAGACTACACATTTATTTTTAAAAATCAAGAGACCTAGTACTTTTTACAGTTTACTTTCACGTCTTTGACTTCCATAAGTATCATAAAGGATCAGTTCAGCTGAAATGATGAGATGTCCCCTTGTTATACCAAGAGACAGAATGGCTTGTCTGTGCACCCACTTTCTGGGTCCATGGAAGCATTGCTCGCAAGTATGCCTCATTACATTAAGGAGAATCTCTTGCATTTCTAGTTTTAAGGCAGTATTACTATGGAAACATCAGGAACCACATTCTGCTCTTATTTACACTCCATTTTGGTCCTAGGTTTATGTCAAAGTCATGGTGAGCTCCATCTCTCATGCTAAGGTAAATCAAACATTTTTAGTGAGTCTCGTAATGCCACATCCTAATCCCTCTATGGAAGCTTTTCTCTCTGGAGACATTTGAAATGTGTTTATTAGGAAGACCATATTTATATCTTCAGGGAAGCCTGTATACAAAATGGAAAAACCTTGCAGGGCAGATGTTGCAATTGGCTAAAAGATTGAAACCATGCTTTGTTTTATGCAAATTAGAGCGTGAACATTTATCATGTAACTAGGACTTAAAAGAACAGAATGAGAGAATAAAAGGATAAAATATGCATGCCTCTTTACACCCCTGTGCTACATTATGAAAGCATTAAGAATGTAGTAATTGACATTTTATTCTTGCTGGTCAATGGCAGCTTTTAAAAGCTACTCCAAATGCTGGTTCAGCAAACTATGTTTAAACTGATTATTCAATGGCACACACCAACATTCCACCTGTGTTAAATGTCATGAAACTGTACTTTTTCCAATATAACTAGAATAATCAATCACATTCGTTCAGCTAGCAAGGCCTGCAGGGCAGTGGGGACTCTGCTGTTGGAACTTAAGGTACACATGAATTAAATGTAAAATGCTAACATGTCACTAATATGCTCAAATAATCTAATGTTAAATCCCCTATTGCATGACAGACTTTTGGAACCTTCACTCTTGGAAACAGCAATGATCCATTAGACTCCAAAGCCTGAAAAGGAATTCTTTGTTAGAGTTTAATATAAAAGGGCAAATTTCTGAATTTAATCAATCAATCATTTTCCAGATATTCTGGACACACCTATTGGTAATGGCTAGCATAAAAAAACCCCAAAGACAAAAACAACCCAACAACAAACAAACAAATAAACAAACAAAAAATCCACACTACCAACCAGCCAAACAACTAACCAACCAACCAAAAAACCCCATCTTTCCTACATTTGTGATCAAGAGCACCCAGATGGCCAGTGGTCACAGCATGTTCATACCCAAGTTCCAAGATGTTCTGTGATCTTGTTGAGACTATTTTGGGATAAGGGAAGAATGAAGAAAAAACAAGGTGAAAAGAAGTGTTTTCCACAAAACAAACCCCATGTACAACATCAGCAAGATTTTGCAGAGTTGCAGCCACACAGGTTTCACTTCAGTGAAAGGAAGAGTGAAAATAAAATGCAGGGTTCACTGAATCCAAAAGACCTGAGACAGAAAGACCCACATAACCACTACCAGCTCAGAGCGAGTCTCATGTTTATCCAATGGAGAAAAACTGTTAAACATTAACAGCAATCAACATACTAGATTGGTCACTGTAAACTATATAGTGCCATGTAGCTCATATTTAGGTCAGAGCACCTGCTCTTAACTTTGTGTCCCTGTTCCTGGACATTTGAAAGGCCTTTTCTTCATCGATGAGATAGAGGGAAAGGAGATTGTTTTTATTATTCTGTCATCATTTGTCACACCCTAGCTGTGTAGGCAGCTGATGCTTTATTTTTTTAGTAATCTAAACAAAGAGAAAAATCTGGTGTTTCTGCTTTTGATTTGCCCACAGGTGAAGTACAAAGGGCCGAGCTGACACTTAACATTTAAGTCATAGTTATATTGCAAGAGTGTTTACAGTGGCAAGGACGGCAAGGACTGTCAGCACTCAAAAATCACAGAACTGACGATAACTGAGTAAACAGTTTTGAGAACACTGGGTCATCCAAAAGTCATTATTTGGTATATCAATACATCTCATTACCTCTCATGTACTGCTTCAACTCGACATGAAGACAACTTTAGAGTACATAGTTCTAATACATGAACAATGCAAACAGTTTGGATCATTATTTAAGAAAGTCTCAACTTCTCTACCAAAACATCTTACTGGCTTTTCAGAATGGAAGTCACTTTTGATGTTACTATAGTGCATCATAAAACATGAGATTAATTTTCTCTCTTCAAATGTCAGTGCTGTGTAAGTAAATTAAGTTTGCATGCTTTAGCATGATGCCACTTGATGGTTAGGTTTGGTTAAGTGGCTTATAGCTAAAATTTTTCACAGGACTATTTGTCCAGAA
>VWZV01016414.1:0-16986 GCA_013397155.1 Irena cyanogastra
GCAGGCACCACTGCCGCAAGTGCGGCTTCGTCGTGTGCGCCGACTGCTCCAGGCAGAGGTTCCTGATGCCCCGGCTGTCCCCCAAGCCCCTGAGGGTCTGCAACCTGTGCTACAGGCAGCTGCTGGCGGAGCAGAAGAAGGAGGCAGAGGCGGATCGGAGGCAGACGGAGCCGATCCGCTCCGCCATCCAGGGCTACGAGCCCTCCAGTGGCGATGACAGCGACAAGTCTGACGATGAGAAAGCTGAGCAGTGGCCAGCAGACACAGAGTTTTATACCTCACAGGTATCCTGGTCATCTTTCCACAGCTGATCTCTCTGGGAGCTGGTGGCGTTTAGACACTGGGAAGCCAACCTCTGGCCTCCAATGCGTGTCCTTCTCGATGTTTTCTCTGAAGGCCATGCCTAGGAGGGTGGATCTTGGCCCCTGAGTGTGGTGTCAGAGCTGAGACAAGGCTTCCCCTCTGAGAACGTCTCACATGATGTGAGCACAGAGAGAACAGCTCAGTGAACAGCACTGAGGACTGGGGCAGCGCCCTGTGGATCAGTCTTGGCCAAATGAGCCTTATTCTTCAGTGCCTTATTCTTCCTCTCTGCTAAAACATTTCTTGTTTGAAATGTTTTGAGATTGGCTTTTGGGAGGGAAAGGAGCACGAAATCCCAGAGCTGAACACGTTTGCCTGCTCACAGTGTGTTCCTCTGTCATGGCAAGGCCCGCTCTGGTGCCGCTTTCCATGAGCATTCTGAGAAAGTCACTGCAAGCATGCCAGCCTGAGGGAATAGCTGCTCATCCCTGCCCAGTACAGCCAGCTCCGGATTCCCTGACTTCACAAGGTTGGAAACACTAAGAGAATGGTGCTTTGAATGCAGGGAGCTTGTGTGAGGCTCAGTGTGAGCAGCCCTAGCAAAGCACAGGAGCATCCAGCTCTCTCACATGGAAAGAGGCCATGCCAGTGGTACCAGGCCAGGAGGAGGAAGGAGAGGGGAAAAGGGAGAGGGAAAATTACACTGAGCAGCGAAACACGGAGGGAGAGAGGTACTGCAGTTCACTCAACTAAGTGCAGAGCCCAGATCTCAAACACAGGCAGTTATACCCAGACTTCTAGAAACTTGAAAAACTCAAGCCTATCAGGTAAAAGGACAGCCCAGGGAAGACTTGTTAAAAGTCTGTAAAAATCCAGGAAAAAGCCCCAAATTAAGATCCTGTGAAGTACAGCACTTCAACTACCCCTTCCCTCCTGGGCTGCTGCCCAAGGCATCTGATTCTCACTTGTGGGCTCACCTCCTGCCTTACCTGTCTCACAAGTCCAAAGTTAAGGTCCTTTATGTACTTCAAGGATGGGAGCCAAAGACTTGACGGTTTACTTGAGATCAACTTTAAAGTTCAAATTCAGTTAGAAATAAACTGTGTTTATTCAAGTATTCTATCATAATGTAGTGTGGGAGTAAATATAGAGGAAATCAGACAACAGCAATTGTTTTGCAGCAGACATTTCTACAAATTCCGTTATTACTTTTAGTATATTTTTGTTATTGTGTATTTTGTGGTCTGGAAAAGCAACATGGCTGGGAATACACTGCCAATGTTGTGAAATGTTTCCTTACCATGACCTGTTACAAGCAGTGCATTGCTTGACAGATGGCCATGTTGTTTTGGTTTTTTTTTTTTAAAATTTCAGTTCTAGATAATTATTCTTACTGTCTTTTATAAACTGCTACTGTTCCAGTGAATTTGTGTCACTTGACTGCATGTGAATAAAGACGTGGCCAACAGGAAGGAGCCAGGAAAACAGGACAATAAAGTGTGTTATTATTGAACAAGGGTCTTAACAAGAGCAGGGATCCAGGCCTGGCCAGCCCAGCACAAGTTGTGACTCCTCAGCCATGGGGAGACTGCTCTGGTTTCTGTTTGCTCCTTGAAGGTAAAGGCATTGAATCTGGTGCTTCCCTTCTATTTATACCATGTTGTTGTTGTTGTCTGACAGCCCATTCCCAAGTCTCCTGCAATCCCCTCAGTAGTCTGTATTCATTGGAATGGTATTTTTCCGGTGGGGATGCAGCTCAGAGCGGGCCAGCAAACCTTATGACCTAAGCAGATGTTTTTGGGCTTTAAAGCAATAAGTACACTGAGTTCTGTTTTTTCCATCCCTCTCCAGGCTTAGTTCCTAACTCTGCACAGCAGTGATTGTTTTTACAATGCCTCCCACCCACCAGAAGGGTGTACATGCTATGCTAACAGAAAATGACCTTAAAAATAAACAGCCATTAGAGTGGTTCACAGGCCAAAAATAGCCCAGCTGCTGAATCTGCATCCAATCAGAAATGTATTGCAGTTTGGAACCTAACCCTTAGTTCAGTTAGAGATCAGCTTACTTTGTGTGTTCGAAGGTCTTACTCTTGCCAGCCCCAAAAGACCTATGAACTGCTTTTATGCTCTAATGAGGGACAGGCACGCCTCTAAGGAATGCCTTCTTGGTGAGCAAGAGTTTTTCTTACAGCAGGGGAAAAAAACTGGAAAAAAACAAACAAACCACCAAAAACAACCCAGCCCCTTTTTTTGGTGCATGCTGCTGATGGCTTTTGGGGAAATGCACACATCTTCCACCAGCTGGAAGCCCCAAGAAGACAAGCAATTCTTAAACTTTTAATGCCTATGGTAGAAGGATCCTGCCCAGGAAAACATGGGGAAATTTAAACAAAGCCTCTCCCCCACTTCCTGAAGTTCTGTGGCAGAGCTCAGCACTGGGATTAGAGCCTGGGGCTCCTGGCTTCTGGCCTGCTGAACACATGGGTTTTAAATCACAGGCTGTGTGCTGTTACAGTCCACCCTGGAGTTTTCCAGCCTGATTCCGTCTCCAGTGCATTAATAGGGCATTTCCTGATAGTTTGTGCTCTTTCTATTTTAGCTAAATAAAGCCCTTAGCAGAGATCCATTCCAGCTTGCAGCCCCACGTGGCCAGAAGAGCAGCAGCTCCAACGCTCCCCTTGGGACACATCTGCAGGCTGGAGGGTTTGTGGGGTCACTGCCTGCTCCTGAAGGGCTCCCAGACATCAACTGCAGGGATCATTTCCCAGAAGAGGTTCCTTGCTCAACCCCCGCCTGAAGGTGTCACAGCCCAAAGGGCACAGCAGGGTGAAGCTGTCCCCACTGCACACCATCCTCTTCCTCTCTCCAAAGCTGGTTACAAGGGGAGGCAGAGGATGGCACTAGTGCAGCAGCCAGTCATGAAAGCTTAAGAGAAGGTACTGGGGAGATTTGCCCTGCAAGGAAACTGAAAGGATCAAAAAGGTTCAAGGAAAGCTGTGTGTTCTGCTGTCCCGAGGCGCAGCTCGGGCACACACCCCAGCTCCCGGGCACACACCCCGGCTCTCAGGCACACTCCGGCTCCCGGGCACAGCCCAGGCACATCCCAGCGCTCGGGCACACCCCAGCTCCCAGGCACACATCCCAGCTCCCGGGCACACCCCAGGCACACCCCAGCTCCCGGGCACACACCCCGGCTCTCAGTCACACCCCAGCTCTCAGTCACATCCCGGCTCTCAGGCACACCCCGGCTCCCGGGCACACCCCAGCTCTCAGTCACACACCCCGGCTCTCGGGCACACACCCCGGCTCTCAGTCACACCCCGGCTCCCGGGCACGCCCCACCAGCTCCCTGCACGGTGCTGACTCAGCGTTCACAAGCACTCAGGAGGCAGAAGTGAGCCAGCTGCTCCAACCCAGTGTTGCTCCCAGTTACTCACACACTCAGTTTCTATCCAAGCTGGATTTCTGGCTCTGCCACAGCTCACAGCCTCTTCCAGCTCACTCCTGCTGCAAGGCAGTTTCTCATGTTCCTCACTCAGCCTGGATTTTTGATTAGGAGGAACTAGAACACACGGTCCCAGCTGCTCCTGAGCTGTAAAGTGGTGTTTCCAATGAAAGTACAGGCTTCTGTTTCTCACCCTTTCTGCTCCAGGCCATGGACCTGTAAGAATGGTGCTGGCTGGAAGGAGATGTTGCATGCTGTCCCATCCATGGTGGACACAAAACAGCTGCAAGAAACCCTTTCCCAAGACCTGTGTGCTGGAGACAGCGTCCAGGGCACCCAGAGAGGACACAGGCTGCACCCCAGGGTGTAAAGCACTGCAGGGGCAACACCCAGCCAGCTCTGCTTTATGTCACATGTCCCAGGCAGGAGCAGCCCCAGAGCCATGCAGGTGTATGGGAGGGAGCCTCTCCTGCCTGTGACCTGGCTCATAAAGCCTCCAAACACAGCCAGTGCTGCGCTCCTGTGCTGCAGGTGGAGGAGAGGAGGCAGGCAGGGAGGTGGTGTGAAGTGCTGGTGAGCCCTCAGCCACACCAAAGCTGGCATTTGACTTCAGTTCCAGTGAGGGCTGGAAATGCAAAGAAGCAATGAGCAGGTTTCCTGTAAACCTCTTATTGTGGGGTTCACAGCCCAGAGCGAGCTACAGAACCTCCCCAGCCTGTTACTGTAGGAAGGGGAGAGAAAAAGGAGGAGGGCAGCTAGATAAAAGGTTTTACTTTAGCAAAGCTCCATTGTGCAGCACCTACTGTTGCACACACCCTGGGGCAGAGCCTCTGCTGCTGCCAGCCATCCTGCCACCTGTGATCCTGCTGCCCAGACTGCCCCACACAGCAAGGGATTGCTGAGCTTTGGTCGATCTCTCCTTTTTGTCAGTCATAAGCACAATGTGTTTTGGGGACAACCTATGGAAAAAATGGATTTGAGAAGGAAAAAACATTAACTCAAGGCCAGACAGCTCTCTTTCCCTCTAACAGTTATAAGAAAAAAAAGTTGACGTGTTTTTTACAAAAAGAGTTACAAAATAAAGTAAAATTATTGGTTTCATACAGAAAGGATTTCCAGAGTGCTTTCAGGAGTGCCCCTCACAGTCATCCTCAGAGGGCTCAAACAGCTCCAATAGCAGGGTGAGAGCCAGAACCAACCCACAGCCCAGAGCCACCAGCACCGAGGTCACAGCTTCCTGGCTTCTGTCAGAGCTTCTGACTTGAGTGCTCAGCAGCAAGTTCCAGGCAAGCTAACCTGAGTCTCTGGATCCTCCCCAAAATGTCCCTGAGCACACCTGTTTCCTGTTGGAGCAGCCCCTAAGAGCCAGGTGGTGTTCACAGTCCAGGAGTCTCTCATGGGCTCCCGTGGGCTTTGCACAGCCTGTGACCAGCCCTGCTCCCAGGGCACACAGCATCCTCCCCTGCACAGCTCCGTGGGCAGCAGGGAGCCTCACACTGCCTGCAGGGCTGCCTCCTCTTGGGGAGAGGCTGGGCAGGATCCAGCTGCTCTCCCTGCCCCACTCCTCACCACAGCTGTCTGCAGGGCCCAGGGGAGCAGAGGCAGCAGTGATGCTGTGCACTGACCCTCTGCAGCACAGCTTTCTGCTGGGCTCAAACAGGGCAGCTGCCTTCCCCCAAACCTCAGCAGAGACAGCCTGGGGTCAGGCACATCCGTCCCGCAGGCTGTGAGTGAGGCTGCAGCTGCCTTTGTGCACTCACCACACCAGGCTGGAGGCAGATACAGCTCCCGTGGGCTGAGCCAGCCCCTGTGTCTGTGCTGGTCCCACAGGCACTCGGGATGTCACACTGCAGCCATCTGTTTGCAGGAAACAGCTTCAGGGATAAGAGGGTCTACCAAACCCACTGGCAAAGAGCTGTTCATCTGGGGAGGATGACACATGGAGACTGTCACACTTGGCTACTTCAGGACTTAACAGAACTGCTGCTGCTCCCTGTAACAGCACATCTGGAGGTGTGTTACCTCCAGAAAAACGGGATCTGGAATGCAGCTGGTGTAGCCCTGGAGCAGGGGCAGCCCTTTCAGCACAGCCTGGAGCCTAAGGACAGCCCTCTGGAGCAGCAGTGCTGCAGGAACTGACAACCAGCAAGCCAGCCTCCCTCTCTCCTCAGGGACACTCAGCAGCCAACGCCCAGCCTGGCTGTGTCACAGAAGGGATCCAAAAGGATGTTTGTTGGTTGAGACCTTACAAGTTAGAGCTCCACAGAGCTTCCCCCATTTCAGCACCCTCACCCTTCGGGAGAACCATCTGGGCAGTGCAGGAAGCACAGGGGAGCCCCTAGCACTGGAAATGCTGCTCCCCCTGGGAAATGGGAGAGGGCCCTGTGCTGGAAGCTGGCAGAGGAGCTGCCAACAGCAACACAGCACCCTGGACAAAGACTTTGACGGGCTGCTCCAGAACAGATGTGGCTTTAACAGCTGTCTGGAGGCTCATCACCTCCTGTACAGCTCTGCCTCCCACTCACAGCACTGGAACTTTCTCCTCCTGCACATCCTCCCCACCAGAATTTGCCTCTGGAGGCTGAATTTTCCTGGGGCCAGCTCATCCAGCTACACTGGGACAAGGCTGCAGCAAGCAGGGCATCCCTCCCAGCTGTACCAGCCCCGCACAACAGGCACCTCTGTGAGCTGGAGAGTTCCTGGCTGCAGGTTCAGCAATGACAGCAAGACAGGGGAAGAGAGGGAGCTTTTTAAATATATATCAATATATATAGAAAGAGAGATTCTACAAAACAAAGCAACAGCATGACCATATCTTAATACAACTTCCACTTTAAAAGGTTGTGAATAAAGATTTTCCTCTTTAAACATATGGCCTAGTGGTTTGGGTTCTGGTGGCTTGAAGACCTTTTCTCTGTGGTGCAAGTAATAAAGGCATTTGGTTTAATTTTGAAGTTCATATTGCGATTTTGAGATCATGATGGCAACTGATGGACCAGGAGAGGTCAGGCCCTCTGCTTAATCACTTGTTTGTACATGGGAAAGCAGTGAGAGAGGAAGGCTCCACTCCTGAGCAGAATAAAAGACACAAAGGCAAATGGGCAGGTCTGCCCTAGCACAGGAAACCCCTTTTGTACAGCACAGAAAAGGCCACGCTGTTTTCAGAGCAGTCACTTTGGCAGTTCATACCTTGTGTTTTACTCACGTGAGTTGGCACAACACTGCAGGAATTGGGAGAACATGAAAGCAGTCTTCCTAACCCAGAGCCAGAGTTCACCTATCCCAAAATCATGAGGGACAGCATTGAAGAAGCACCTACAGAGCAATACTTCTGCTGCTCTAGTCTCTTGTCAGCCTGCTGAGAAACTTGTGGAGGCAGTGCTTGGTGTGACCAGTCCTCACTCTCAATCTGCCTAATCACTTTCTGAACACATTTTTGTTTTGGCACTTGGAGCATCCTGTGCCCATGAGCTCTACAATTCCCTGTCACACTGTGTGAACAAACACTTCCCCTCACCTCTGCCAGTTCAGGGGGTGCACCCTGCCTTCTATAGCACTGTATTGTTCCTCCTGTTCGTCTCTGTGCCAGTCACAGCTGTGACAAATTCTCCCCCGATTAGTGCCTTTTCCAGGTGGAACAGTTTAAACCAGCCCATCTCTCTTTACACAGGTACATACAGTCTTATTCTCCTTTGTATCCTTCACAGCTCTGCAAAGCTTTGGCTCTGAAAGGACAAAGTCCTGCGAGTGGACCGAGCAGGCTGCACAGACTATCCAAGATGTGGCAGCTACCTGGGTTCGTTCAGTGACCTAAGTACATTGACTTCTTGGTTTCCTTTCCCATCTGTCCTAACCTCAGTGCTGAGCACTGAGCTTGTACTGTCAGAAATCTGTCCAGTGACCTCAAGCTCCTTCCGGAGTGAAAACAGGTCAGCACCGTGTGGTGAGGGTTACCCTGCTGGTGGCACTTACAATACGCAGGGTTCTGCTGACTGCGGGCTCATGGCAAGGTTTGCAGCTGCTGGCAGGCACCGGGGGGCTGTGGGAAGGTGGCTTTGCTGCCCAGAAAGGTTTTGAACTCGGGCAGATAAAGCAGAGCATCCCCTCTAGTCCTCGCCGCGGCAGCACAGCCCAGCGTGACCTTGTTTTCCTTTGCGAGCAGTACATAGCAGGACGATGCTGTACTTAGAACACAGCACCAGCAGCACAGAGCTGGGGCTCTTGGGCTAAGCCCAGCATTCCTTATAATTAACTCAGGAGCGCTGGGACTGCATCCTCTGGGCGGGGTGGGGAGAAACGGAGCTGCAGCAAAACACTGCAACCACATCGTTAAACACTCGGAACGTGCAGCTTTCCAGGAATATCCGAGGTTCCCAAAGACAAGCCAAGGCTAACCAAAGGACGTGGGGCAGCTTTGAAGCTGGCTGGGCTGTTGGGGTGTGAGCAGCCAGTAGTTGGTTAATTGATTTCCCGAGTGCTGTCTGCAGACACCATCTAATTTTGGTCTGTTGCAAAACAATACAGCACAGTTACGTTAGGCACAACACAAATACGCACCTTTGTCACAAGGCAGCTTAATTAGCTAGCAAGAGCAGAGCACTTTGAAGACGTAAAGCGCTACAAGAGTGCTCCTTGTTATCCTCGCTGGTACTTACCATTAGTGGCACAACGTGAAGGCTAATCTTCAGCCCATACTCACCGGGGATGTGCTGCTGCCCTTGTCAGGAGCCCCAGGCCCACGGGGCCGGGCTGAGGACATCTAAATCTAAAATTAAGGTTGGACTCAGCGTCAGCACAGGCTCCTGCAGAGTTAAACCTGAGACAGCAGAGAGCCTCAAGTATGCAGGCGGCTGCCAGGCGATGGGAGGCTGTTTGCTCTGGTTATGGAACAAATATTTTTATACACAGATTCCTGGAGAGAGTGGCTGGGAAAAAGCATGTGAGCCGCTTTTATGGAAGCCAGCAAAATCAGATCCAGGAGCCTTCCTCCCCAGCACCCTAGTTAGCCTTTTATTACTGGCTTTGTTCCTGCATAAGCCATTAATAAACTGCAGTTTGGTCAAAGTCTGCTGCACGAACTGTGGCTCACAGAGAGGCACAGAGCAGGCAGCTGATTCCTACTGATATGTCAGCAAGTATTCTGCTTCAGTCTACTATTTTCTGGACCATTTTGCCCTATCCCCTGCTTTGTCGAGTAACCAAGCATTTGCTCTTGCACACCGTCTCTCTCAAGCCTGAATATTACATTCAGCTTTTGTGTCTTTTGTATCCCTCACTGCTCTAAAAGGGAGCAAGTTTTTAACTTAGGATTTTGAAAAACTAGTTATGTAGGGCTTAAAATTTACCTGGAAGAGCAAGGTAGAAAAGTGAGATGGCCCCCTCATTTTTTCCCAGAAAGAGGAGGATTTGTAGAGCCAGAGAGGTTTGGGTAAATGTAGACAGCAGTCAAAAATCAGAGCTGCCCTGGGCTCCCTTCTTGCAGAAAACTTCCATCAGTATCAAGCAGAATTGTCTGCCAGGGAGAGGGCAGAAATGGAGAGGAAATACCCATTGAACAGTTAGCTGGGTGAGAACAAAAACTCATTTTGGGAATCTACACCAATATCAGAAGAATGAGCTTACCTACACCCAGGACAGGCTTTACCCACTTCTTAGGGAGAGGCAGATCTCATCCAGCTGTGAGGGAATGCCAGCACCTGGGGGCAGGTGAGGCTAAACACACACCTGCACTAGCTCCATGGTCTCTCCCTCTGCAAACACTCAGATCTCTGTAAATGTTCAGGAGCTGATTCTGATTCTCCAATTATTTTGCCTTAACATCTCAGCAAAAGGAGCTGCTCAGGGAGCTGCAGCAGTGTGAGGTAAAAATAACACCTTCGAAGCTTTTTAGAATGAACCCAAATTACAAAGATTATTCATCATATCTCACTGACTGATACCAAAATAAGAAACCCTTCATTCTGTCTTCAGATTACATGTACAAAGTAATCTGAGAGTGCCCTACTCCAAAGCAGTATGTCAGAGCACAGGACAGATTTAATTTCACCCTAAATCACTCCTGCCTACTGAAGCTGAGCTGAGAATAAGGAATACAAAACATTTGCATCCTGCTAGACACTCCTGTACAGGGTCTCATTAGTTAAGGTCAAACATCGGTGTAAATCTTTCACTCTCCTGCCACAAAGAAAGTAGCTACATTTCAAAACTTAGCAGTTACTTCTTTGTCCTGACTGCTGTGAACCTTTACTAACATTTCTTACATTCCTTCTTTGATGCTCATGTCCTGACTGCAGGATCAGAGATTGGGTAGCTACAGAACAGTGCTTTCACATTTCTGTAACACATCATTTCCTACTGATAGATTACAAAGTGTTTAACAAAAAGCACATTCAGGATCTGGATGGGAAGTTACTCAAGGTCACCCAGCAAACAAGCAGAAGAGCCAGAGAAGGTGATAGATCTCCTGAGGCCCAGCAGAATGGGCTTGCCTCAAAGTCACTCTGCTTTCCCTGCTGACAGCTGAAAGATGAGCAGTGACTCAGGGGGAGCTGCAAAGGTACAGGTGTCCAAATGCAGTGTCTGTTCTGAGTGTTGAAAGCTGTAATGCTCGTGTTAAATTCTTCCTGCTGAACAGTCATACAAAGAAATTAATACCTTCATTTTTGCAGACTTCAGAATAATTTTATATATTTACCTCGTAGGCTCTTCTGGAATTCATAAATCACACTTAATGAGAAGTATTAGCCCACACTTACTGCAATTACATGATGAATGTTTGATTTCTGGCTTACAGCCTGAAAAATACATAGATTTCTGTGATCTCTAGAAAGGTAAAGATGAAACCTCATGTTTTAATTAGGGGCTAATAGCTTTGGTTCACTTCAATGCAAAGGCCTTTGGTTTTTTAAAAGCTTTCCAACCCAGCTGAAAGGCTGCTACTCAATTAGTCTGGAGTTATACATCAGCTGATCAAGCAGTGACAGCCTAAGCTACTGCTTTCTCTGGAAGAGCTTTTAGCTGGGGCAGAAAACGCACTGCTTTGACATCCTCTGGCTGCATCAGCGCTGCCAAACTGCTGATGAAGCCTGAGCTCAGCAGGTCCTGCCTCTGCAGCTACCCAGGATCAAACCCTGGGCCTGCCCTGTGTCGCCAGTGAGTGCTGCTGGAGCTGCTGCCACTCTGCGAGGAGAAAACGGGAAAATCTCATCTCCACATGAATCTGCACAATTTTTAACAGGAGTATTCCTTTTGGAATAAGGGATTGGAAGTGTGTGCACGTGAAAGCACCAGAACGATTAACAGAGAGGCCTCTCTGGACAGTGAGGGATGCCATTCCATCAAATGGAGGATTCACTCCTGGTGAGAACTGGTGAGAACACAGCACAGGCAGCTCCTGGACAAGACCCTGCACTGACAGCAGGACAATCACAGAAGTTTCAGCAAACCACACGTGTGGTGTTCTGTTTTCGAGTTTATTTCATTGTTCTATTATATTAAGGCATTTCTATGCTAATCAGTTACAAAATGGTTTGCCCCTGTGTACCCCCTATCCTTCTCCCTCAGAGTGGATCCTACCCCGAGCCCTTTGTCTAGGGTTTCCTGCCATTTCACCTGTCTGTCAGAGATGTCAATCACCCTTCTCCCCACCACTTTACCAAATATGTTCCTGTCAATCTCCTCTCTGCCTTTGTCTTACACCTCAGCCCTGCCCAAGTACTTCAAGAACATTCCCTGCTAATCAATCCAATCCTTAACGAGTGATTTGCCCTTCACCCTTCTTCTTAACCTTAGTTTTCCCCTATTTGCCCCTTGCTGCCCCTCATCCCTCCCCCAAAACACCCCTATTTGTCCCTTTAGTTCTATCCCCCAGGTATCCGCGTTCCTTATAACCCCATCCTGGGCTCAGCTCGTGGTCACTCTGCCTCTGCTTCCTTGGGGGAAAGAAAGAATAAAACTCCTCCGAACTTTGCATGTGCACTGACCCTTCCTTTGCTTTTGCCTCGGATCACACACAAACACGAGGTGCGAGCCACGAACACGCACCTGTCTCTCTGTGCCACGTTCCACTGGGCTCTGATCGCAGCGCGCCGCTTCGCCGCCGCCCCGCCACTGACCCGCGTGGGCGCGAAAGAGAGAAAGAGCACACACACGTGCCAGTCCTCCTGTCAGCACAACAGGCCAAGGGGCTCACAGGAAGGCTAGCAGGAAGGCAGCAGCAGTAAGATATAAAAGATATCCCGAAGGAAAGCAAAGATTTGTCCAAAAAGTTAGCTGATCATTGACAATCAAGAAGAACCAGGAGATGAAGTGAGGATTTGACTCATCCTCCATGTGCACAAGCAAACCTGGCCAGACCCTCTGAGCAGGTATGCCGTGAGAGTATGGCTGCATAAAATCAAATTGCTTAATGACTTTGAATATCACAACCCCCCTCCAATAATCTTTCAGTGAGTTTTGTAGCCCTAATTTCCTACACACCAACCAAAGTGAGAAAAGGCATGCTCATCTCCACTGGGTTGCAATCATCAGAGGGGTGTATCTGAAAGAAATGTGGGCACACTCTGCCTCTCAATAGCTTTATGCCACGTGTGCTAGACAGAGCTGTGCCTCAAAAGAGCAGCTATCCTGGCCCTCCCAGCCCTCTGAAGCACAGGGTTTCCTCCCTAAAGAGGTGAGTGTTAGTGGGGGCAGGTGATGGCAGTCATTCCACCCTGCCTGTGCCCCAGGAGCACAAATGGTAGCAGCTATAAATTGTGACCTACGAGAAAGGCAAGAGTTCTGCCAGGGCACAGCAGCCTGTAGCACATAGTACCACACCCCACACTGCTGGAACCATCTGAAATTGTGCTGGGAAACAATCCAGCACTGACAGCATGCCAGTAGTACCACAGCCCACTGTCACTGTGTCTCAGCTCACACAGCCCCCACCACCAGCTGGGGCTGTCCTCACCTCTCACACCAGAGCACTGATGGGGAAGCTGGGTGAGTGTCCCAAGCCACCAGCCAATATTGCTGCAGGACAACATTCAGCCTCCTTAAACGAGCTCGGGCACAAAGCAGCTCCCAGCCTCGCCTGCTCAGAGCCGGCGGGCACGGCCGGGCAGCAGCAGCCCCTGGGGAACCCCAGCCACACTGCCCTGGAAAGGAAGGACAAGGACACGGTGTGTGCTCCTGCACAGGTGGCGGCACAGCACCCGTCCTGCCAGCAGCCCTGCGGAGGAGAGGGGAGGAGAGGGGAGGAGAGGGGAGGAGAGGCTCCTTTGGGAATGTTCTGCCCAGCAAAGCCCTCCGCAGGTGCGGGTGTGCAGCCCTGCAGGGACACAGGCTGTTCTTGGAAAAGCTGCCCACGGAATGCTAATCCCTGTTACTTTCCACACTGCCTAAGAGGTGAGAGACGATGTGACAAATACGATGAGAAGAGGCTGAGCCTAGAGCCACCCTCCTTTGCGGGGCACAAAGAAATGCAGCCCTCCAGGTAACAAACTCCTCACCGGCTTGCCAGTGCCACTGCAGACAATCTGCCTTTGCAAACCGGCTGCTGCTCGGCTCACAAAATCCACTCGTCTCTCAGTAATCAAGAAGTAAACTGCCCTCCTCTGCCCGATTCTGTATTTTCTCACTATAATTAAATGTGACATGCAGCTGCAGTAAATATTTGGGCTGTCACAGCTCACATACTATTATCACCAAAGAGCCAACTTCAGCAGGGAATGCATATCAATTCTAGTCTAGTCTGTAGCTGGGCTGATAGTTTTAGTCTAATACAAATTCACTAAAGCTAGAAATTTGACAGAGAAAGAGCAAAAAAAGAATGCAACCTTACTTGTCATAGAAAGAGGTAACTAACTAACTGTGTCGTCCAGATACTGAGGCAGCCTTGGGAGGCTGAGTTTAAGGATCAATCTAATTGCCACTAGATGGCACATCTCAATTACTAGTCTGTATCTGAACTCAGGACTGCCTTTTAAAAAAGCATATATATTCCCTGTTCTTGCTAACAGAACACTTTGTGTTGCTTTCTATTTTGAAATCAGAAAGCTTAAAAAAAACCCCCAAATTAAAAAAAGGGAATTTTTACCTAAAAATACACCATCTGCCAGTGAAAACCTAGCTTGATTCTGTCACATCTACAACCAAAGCAGGTTAATAACCAGCATCACAGATGGTTTCTTTATATAAATATGTACATCTCCCCATAGTGACTCTTTCAGCTGCTTCCCACAACTGCTGGCACTGTCTCACCTCGTTTCCCAGGCAATGGCTGTGCCTCACGCCCAGCCTGGACATTATGCAGCTGGAATGACTGGATGTCAGGAGATGCCATCCCCGCCTGTGCCTGTTTCCAACACCAGCAAGGGATGCAGTGGTGGACAGCCATGTCTCTACCAAAGAGCAGCAGCAGATGGATATTAAAGCACTCTGGTGCAGCTGCTCTTCTCCCTCAGATGATCAAATCTGCTGAAGGGTGCTTTTAACATGCCCAAATTCCCACTTAAGGCTACAGACCAAACATCATGGTGGCCTCAATATGACAGCAATGGGGCTGCAGTCAGAGCACTAAAGGTACAATTTGCTCTTCTTGCAGCATTCAGCAATATAAACTGTTATAAACCACTGAAACACAAACAACAAAATCTTTGTGGCTGCCACGCTCATTTTCCCTCTGTAGTTAAGTATCAGGGTGTCACACAGGAGAAGTCATTTCCTAATTCTCTCAAGTCCAAAGTCACATGAGATGAGCACTTCTCATTTCTGTTCTTCCACTGCCAGCAGTGAAATGTGTTTCAGACCAGTCTGCAAACCTACTGCTACCACTTTGAAAACAGGTACCTGCCACCTTCCAAGGAGCTCCAAGAGCATCAAATCTGTTAAATAAAGATACAGAGAGCAAACAAAATAGAATTCATTTCTTCTAGTTCTACACCAGTCATCTGAAAACCTCTAGAAGTTAAACTTATTGTAATGACTAAGAGCATGCTCCTCTGTGGCATAAAGCTTCTGAGGAGCTCAGCAGCAGTGGGGTTTGACACCAGCTAGGACTGGTCTGTACAGAGCTCTGAACTACTGGGACCCAAGTTCTGTTGGCATCCATATAGCACATGCCCCCTTTTATACCACAGTGAAGGCTAAGAGTGTAGTAAAATTGGTTTACAATTTCTAAGGGTATAATAAAAAGCATTTTAAATAATACTCTTAGAGTATCACAGCAGAGCAGAGGACCACAGTAAAATGATCTAAACTCCACGTCTATTACACTGATACAAGTGATAAAAATCAAATCACTACCTATGATTGGGCCCAAATTTATGAATGCCTGTAAAACGAAGGTCATGATATTGATGTCTGAAACCACTGAAACTTGTAAAGGTCTGTTTAAATACTAACTACTATTACAGATGAAGTGGAACCCCCATTTATTTCCTATGACCTGCTTTACAATCAGTTGTCAGCTCTGTTCATGCTGGGTTTGAACACCTCAGCATAGGATGCCAACTCCATCCCACTGGATCACTCAATCATCTGCCACTGCTAACAGTGGGTTGTTTTGGAAAGACTGAATTTAATTTGTGAAACAACCACAAAATTGCAAATAAAAGTAACTGGATTCATTAAAAAGAGTATTTTTAAATGGCTATAGCTTTTAAAATATTTCAAAAGTTGCAGTGTGTGTAATATGCCAATGAAACGGAAACCCCACTGATTTCAGGCTTGGCATTATGAAACTCTGACAAGGTTAAGAGTGTCCACTTACCATTCTTTTTCACCTCCTAGTCAGATTACTAAAAAGTGTTATCAAACGCTGAAAACAATCACTGCCCTGTACTCCACTGAATTTATCAAAGGCAAATGGTACCTGCAGAAGGAAATTAATCAAATGCATATACCTTTTGCTTTGCAAAAGCAAAAGCTTCTGAGTTTAAAGCTTTACCATTTAAGCCTAAACTTATAGAAACCTCATCACACACAGACAGATCTTGTTTTTGGGGAAAAAAATGAACTTGGCAGAACATTTTGACTTGCCTTCACAGAAAGAGAAGGCACACCTGCACATTTTTCTACCTGCAAACTTGTCTCACAAGAGCCTTGAAACGCAACATGGCCAACTGCTGGGACATTCAGCACCACAGCATTTGGTGCTTACAGTGATAATGCAGCTGGCACATCACCCCACCCCACCAGCACTGCTGCTGCCAACTGCTGGCTGCCCACTACAGGCCTGCCTGAGTTCTCCAAGGGTTCCTTTCAGTTAAAGCAACACACAGGTCACTAGGAGGCTCCTTATAAACATTTTAATGAAAACAGAGGATCAGACTCAGTCCAGAAACCAATGCTGAAACGACAACATTCATCCTGGGGCTCATCTAAAACTGGCAGATTCAGCCTCCCATTTTTCAAATGACACACCCTCCATTCTAGAGCACAGGAACCTGGTGAAAACTGAATTGAAAGGGTTCACAGTTTGTCTTCCTGTTACTTGAAATCTTGTTTAAGTATTTACTTCACTTCTTACATAAAGGGATAACTTAAGAATTACAATAAAAAAGTGACAAAGTATGGATTGGGTCTATTGAGTTCACAGTAATGGACTTCCTCATAAAACTCTGCAGGGCTGAAACAAACAACAGGTAAAATTCTTCAAAATGCCCCAGCTACTTTGGCACTTTACCGGTCATTCACAGGGAAAAAATAAATAAAGCTCTTAAACAGAATCAAGTCTCCTAAATAAAAGTAAATGACTTCGAAAATTTTCACAAGTGACACATTAGCCTAAGAGCAGCATGATTCCCTTCAGCAATTTCAATTAGTCCTAGTGCAGAGCAATCCAAAATTACATAGCAAGTCAGTGTCAGGATAATGCAAGAATCTAATACTAGCCTTACAAATATGAATCAAAAATGATAATAATAATTATAAAAAATTTAAAAACCCCAAACACCAAAACCAATCATCCCAAACTTAGATCAGCATATATTTATAGTTAGTACTGATAACTAGTAATTGTTGTGTTGAAGATTCACAACAATGGGAGTAAAATGCATCCCAGCATAAAAAGCCTGCTCTGTAGAGGATTATTCTCCAAATTTCACTTCTACTTTTAGATGACTGGTAAGGTAAGAGACCAGCACTCCTAATACCTTATTTNCACTCCTAATATCTTCCCTCTGATGATAGAATTTGACATTACAAGAGCAATCAGCTGCTGAGCATTTTCCCAGTCTAAGTTCTTGACAACAG
>VWZV01016415.1:5051-38287 GCA_013397155.1 Irena cyanogastra
AACAGGTTGCTTTAATATAACAACACTTCTTTATTTTTAACTTTGTATTAGCAAAAGGAACTCTTACCTATGCCATAGTAAAGTATTGCCTTTCCTTTCATATATGGGTATGTGTGTGTGAACACAGTATAAAAACCTGACTCATACTGATTTGAATTTTCGTAAGAATAATATTAATGGTACTTGATTTTTATTTAGGAAATACATAGCTCAGAAACAGAATGAATTCAAGCCAACTGATATAATTTAGATTGTATTGTATTGTCATAAAGTGTTCCTAAATTTAATATTGACTTCATTATTTTTCCTTTTTTTAAAACTTTTTTACAGTACTAATTTAAGCAAACATGCAAGTAATAAGAAAAGATGGAAGTATGTAGTCAAGGTGCATGGTCAGATCAATAACAATTTGTTGGAATATATTCGTGCTTAATGCAATCACATGTCAAGGCATGTACAGTTTCCTGGATGTTGCATTAGAAATGTTTATTGCATAAATGTAGAAAAAGTTATGTATCTCAATAATTCATTTTTTCTGTCACTGACTCATTTTTTGTCATTAATAGTATGATATTACCTCATTGATATTTAGGATTACATAATATGTTTTTTTATTTTTCTTTTTACTAAACAGCTTTTTAAGACTAATTCCTTGAGGACTTTGGAAAGAGCCACTCATTTTTGTGTCTTCTATAAACCAGGTTTTTTGAGTCAAGACATTGTTTTTGTGCTTCCCAAAACTGGCAGTTTATTGCAGTAACTGTATGTTCCAACAAGTGATAGTAAGTGAGTTACCTAGAATTTGTAGTTTGAAAATATTCTCCTCAAGAGGGGACTGTTCCACAAAAAGTCACACTCAAGACCCTGTGTTTTGAGAATGACACTACATGAATTATATTTTTAAACTGCTGTTAATCCCAAGTGCAAAAATCCATAATCCTTAATTAATGTACCTTGTCAAGAGCACCACTTGATGCCCAGACCTCTCAAGTTTGTTTTACACTTCTTCTCCCGTACTACATATAAATAGATACTTTTACACTGTAAGAGTTTTCCCAGTGATGCGATAAATTATGTAAGTTTTGCATAGTTAGAGCTGTCCACACTATTTTTACTATGAATTTTTGTTTTGCAAAGTCCTCACCTATTAGTAATTCTTGAAAAATATGAAGAAAATACACTAAGAAAATTCCTGTGAATTTGCTCTTTTTGGCCAATTGCAATGAACTGAGTCACATTTGTGATTATATCAGGTAACTCAGTTTCATGTGCTTTTTTCAAAAGTACAGTGTAATCTGTTTCTACTGTCATTCTTATCTTTACAGATGGTGTCAGTAAAAGTGAGGCAAAAATGATGTATTAAGAAGTTAAAAGTCTGCTTAATGTTGTTTACTACCTGTATGAAGGATAGGAAAGAACAATGTCACAACACATTGTGTTCAGGTTGAGTAATGATACTTCATGATTTTAGTGTGAGGAAATAAATATTGTATGTCTGGCGTCTTTTGAACTTGGGGAGAATTCAGGTTTGAGTATAGATTTAAGTTTACTGCCAGGCTTTCCTCATTAAGGCAATCATTAATTTCATCATCAAACTAGGATAGAAACAACTGCTTTTTGATTGTTACTTGCACTGAGACTTTTCTTTCGTGATAATAATGACAAATATAAAGTGAAGTCTAAAGAACTTATATGCACAATAACTTACTAACATTCAGTTTTACTCATACATATTTTGGAAGATATTTCATGTCTTAGAATCTAATTAACTGCACACTGAAGTTCTTTGAAGAAATATAGTTTGAGTATCAGTGAGTTCATTCACTATGCAATGGAAAGGACCAAAAGGGGTCCCAAGAAGGCTTACGCTTGACAAATCATGTTTATTTTTGTGTGAACTATGAGGTTCTGTTTTAATAAATGAAATGTTCTTGTCACTTAAAAATAAGGCTCACAGTTTCTACTTTAAAAGTCAGTTCATAGATGAGGATATCAGCCATTGTATAGTAAAGTATGATTTGCAAGCAATGCAACAGTGTTATCTAAATTACAGTCCAATCTTTGTAAATTCTTAGGCAAATCTATATAAAGTTAATAGCAAATGCTTCCTGTAATCTTTAAAATTGTTCTGCAGTCCCTGAGTGGCTGCTGAAATGATAATGGCCTTTGAGAAGATTTAGCAAAATGTTTTCTCTTAATGACTATCATACACAGTTAGTTAGTCAGACCTATGGCAGCTGCCCAATTTAATCAGTTATATTTCCATGTTAATATTTTTGTGTAAGAATCCAAATTATGTTTTACACTTGGAAACATTTTGCTTGTAATTTTAAAAATATTTGCAGAGCTCTTAATTTTACATTTGTACATGATAACTCTTGAGAACTGGATATTCAAATCCAACTTTTATTTAGTTTCTCTTGAGTTTTCTGGTAGTGGTGATTGAAAAATTGTACTTAAAGTGATTATTAGGTATCCAAGGGCTCAGCTCATGGCAAAGTTGGCCTTGTCTGCACAGTAGATACAACTTTACAATCCACATATATGCCAAAAATACAAGAACTGTGTGTCCTTTAGAGTGCTAAAGGAAGGGACTGTGCTAGATTTTCCAAGAGGAATGAGGAACTCTTTCAAACCCAGCTGTCTGAAAGACTCAAAAACTATGCAATACACAGAGAGAATTTTCTCCTAGGCTCTAGTACTCTATCTCCTCTGACATACACGTTGCCAGGACTTTAGAAATAGGCTGTTGTCAGGTATCCAGAGAGCAACACTACTATTTCCATGGGTTTCAACTCTCTCACACTCCTAATCCGTCAGGTTTGAAGATATAATCAGGAATTGCAATCTAATCTCCTTCTTACATCACTGTGTTCTTCTTTTCTCTTCTTTTCTGCATTTTGAGCCAGCCAGGACCAGCTTTGTGAGTGATCAGTTGATTTTGGAGGCATGCATAAGCATGCCATATCTATTCCGTTTCCTCTCTCCTCTAAAACCTTGCCCTTTGCTCTCTCTTTCCTCTTCTCTCTCCCACTTTAGTTCAAGGAATATTGTTGGCCAGAATGACGCTGAACCATTGAGATGCACAGCAGGGCATTCCTGGGCTGTGCTCCTATCACCTGCACAGAATCCAGTGCTCTGTGAGGAGGCAAGGGACTAGAAGCCAAAGCAGATCTCTGCTCGTCAGCTTGTGCAGCCACAGAGTGGATGCTTAGCTCTGACTTCCCTCACGGCCGTCTGCACCCTGGACACACGCACTTTCCCATCCGTATTTTTTCCAAATGTTAAACCATCCGGGAAGCTATCCAGAAACTCTGCTGCATTTAGTGCAGCAGACCTAGAATTGTTCATTTGGAAGGTTTTCAGACCTGTCTGCTGGCATCTGTCACCATGTGTGCAGTATTGCCTGGGGTCAGCTTGACGGGGAACGTGCACCTCTGCACTGCAACACAGAGAAGAGGCGCTGGTTGCTTACCGGCGACTCTCCAGGTACTATTTGAAATCGTTCCTGGTCTGCCGGGTTTTTTTTGCAGTTCTGTGGCTGAGAGCAGCCTAGCAGATAGGAAATGTGCTATCTTACATATCCTTCAACTGAGCAGCAGGTTATGTGGGGCTTGAATATGCTGTCTGTAGATGTGGGAGGGGGAAAACGCCTCTAGCCTGGAGCACCTCTCCATGACAATATATGTAGAGGACAACTCATTTTGAAAAGGCATGGTTGCTGGAAACCTTTATCTTTTTTTGCTGTTTTGAAGATTAAGGAACTTTTTATTGCCTAAAATATCTGGAGTTAATTGCTTAGTAATTATGATTTTTTAGTAGTCTAAATAGTCTCTCTGATGTGTAGCAGAAATAAGCATGATACAGAAGTCCACATATTTTAGTATTTCTTCCAGTTCCGTAGGAGCCCTGGTGGGGGGAATATTTACCATACAGATCTTTTGATACACAATTTTGTGGTGTGATACATTTTTATTGAGGACAGTGAAGAAGAGTAGCTACATCTCACCTTGTTTCATAAGCTTGAATGGGAGATGCAAGCATGCTACTGCAAAGACAGTCATCACATCCTGCACTTGTAATGCTTGCTGCACTGAATCAAGGACAGAAGAAGACCCAGGTGTTTTGGAAATCATACAGTAAAACCAGGTCTTGATAAAGTGCGACTCTGCTCTCTGATGTATTTAGTTTATTTATGGCTAGAGAAGATACATACTATTCTTGAATCTAAATTGTCTGTTTTCTCCTTTATCACTGACTCCCTGGAAGTCAGTGAAGTTATGCAAAGGTTAAATCAGGGTGAGATTAAAATTGGAATTTTCACACTGCAAAATTATATATACAAAATTAATACTTGGTTAATATATACAGTATTAATACTTAATACTTTATTAAAAAGACATGTCAAAACCAACATTGAACCTTATTACATGTTTGAGTTGTAAGTGGTTATTATATGTACATGCATATATATGAACTGTTAGGTACTACAGAAGCACTCAGCATCAGTTTACTTTGTTTTGTGGTTTGTGCAGATTAACAAGATAGCAAACATCAGTTTTAGTCATGGTGACTTTTATATGGTTTCATGATATGAGCATCTGTCTAACGCAGCAGACATGACTTGCAATTCCCTTAAAATGTTGCAGGACCTATCATAAAGACTGAGGTTGTTTGCTTTTTAAAGGAACAGCATGATAGCACTTGGCAGTACGCTCTAGTTTAGTAGCTAATAGGTCCGACAGGCTAAGATGGCTCTTCTGTCCAAACAGAAGGGTTGAATATGTTGCTTCTCTCTTATTTCTGAAGTGTGTAATCTAGTTCCACAGACCATCTGCTTGGCTGCTGTAATATTTCTCCTCTTTATCGTGCCTAACAAAACTAAGGTGTACAACAATACCCAGGTGATAATTGGAATGATGCCTTTAAACCGTATTTGTGTATTTTTCCTATTTTCATGTTCTGTGATTTTGGCAATAGATACATAGATAAGTTTGCTTCATATTTAGTTTTTCTTTTTTAAAGAAAGGGAAGTTTTGTTGCCCTAAGAAGCAGTATTGCAGCAACGCTGATGTGTTCTCTCACACGTATGTTCCCAGAATTTGTGGCCAGTAATAGCATTTTATTGGATTGGTTTGTTTTAACAGTGACAGCTGAATTTTTTGAAAAAAATCTGATATTGCAATGTGGCATTGCTGCTTTGCTGTGACTAAATACTTGCTTTAGTCTTAATTTGAATGGAAGTATCACAGCATTATGTAGAGGCTACCATAATGTGTTGCCCTTCTTCTGGATAGGATAGTTTGAAATTCCTATAGTATCGAGATCAATTCAGTGTAGGAAGTAGTTTATTCTACAGTATTTATTTAATAAAGAAGAAAAAAAGAGAAAACCCAAGAACCTTTGGAATTGTTTTTAAGTAAGAAGAATGCATTTATGTAGACAAATTGGCATGGGTTTCCAGAATGCACCTCTCTCATTGTTACAAAAAGAATGGTGTAAAAACATTCTGTCATTGGTTGAAACTTAAGTCAGATGGCAAATCTGCAAATAGACATGGAATGTTCGTTCAGGTGCTGTGATTCAGAGGTGAAGTGAACGGACCCGGCACCGCTGCGGTCAGGGCTGTAACACTTTGGAGCCACTCTTGTGGAAAGAGAAGCCGGAGAGGACAGAAGGTGAGCAGTGATTGCATTGGTCATGTCAGGCTGGTCCTGGGCATTTTGGTGCTGGCAGGCCTGTCAGAGCAATGACTGCCCCCGAGGAGGTTTCAATTCCACTGGATGCTTTGGAAGTTACTTTGGAGGTATAGCTGTTAAAAGAGAAGCTAGTAGTAATAATTCTGCAAACCCTTGCTGCCTATAAGAATTCTTGGATGGAAGAAAAATGCATGCATACATGGTGGGTTTATATCTATATCTATATCTATATCTATATCTATATCTATATATATATCTATATATATATGTTTAAAATCCCAGCTTCTCAGATGTGCTTATAGGTGATAAGTAGAAAGTATTTGAAAAACCATTATCCCAGTGCCACATTTTCATTGCTAACCATTTTACTTGAGTCAGCGCAGCCTTGACTCTATCAAAGCTGCCACCTTTGTTTTGTTTACTTTGTTATTCTTGTTTGAAAAGCAGGGAAGTAGCGTGCAATTAGGTACAGAGTTTCTGGTGGAGGATATCAGAAGAGCGTCACTGGAAGTCTACATGTCTCAAACAGTTGTCGGCTTTATCATCTTACTAAGGGCTCCCATGCTCTCTTCGAAATTTTCTTAGTTTCTTCATATGCAAAAGCAGTAAACTGAAAAGAGGAATACAATTACTGAGGGTTTTAAAAAAAATTTAGATGGCTTCTGAGAAGTTGAAATGGGCACAGCTAAGTAGGAAATTACAAGACCCTCTAGACAATGGAGAATATTTTACTTGTGTCTTGTCACTCATTCAGAGTTTTTAAATTCTGGAATAATCATTCTTGTTGTTTAGGGTACAAAACAGGGTCATCTCAGTTGAATATTTACAAACATCCATTTGGTCCAAATGTTTTCACAGTGACGTTAATGTATAATGTCACTGAAAACAGGATACCTTCTGCTTTTCTGTTAGTGTTTAGACTTCATTGTCCAATTAAGTCTGAAACTGAAGGGAAAAAAGAAAAGGTAAGACATATGTCATACCTCTTGCAATCCTTTTTGCTGTGCGGATCATTATTTTCTTTTTAGGCAAAATAATAAAAGAAGGATGATTCTATTCAATTTTTTTTTTTTTGCAACTCTTTTGGGTAGAATCTGCTGGCCTGTGCACTTCAGATTTAACTTTACCGTGGATCTGTCTTCCTTACAAAATGGATTGTAATTTTCTGAACCAACCTTTCCACTTGAGGCTAATCCTTTTAGGAAGAGGTAATTTTCCTGTTTATCTTAATTGACATGTTCCCAAAATTTCAATCTCTGCATTAACTTGACCTTAATTGCGTGGCCTCATTGATAAAATGAAGGTTACCCAGGCAAGTTCCATGTATGATTAATATTTTTTATTGTGTTTGTAACAATTAAAAATCGGAAACCTCTTCCTAATCTTTATCTTCAATCATTTCTAAATATGCATGTAAAGAATATTTATGGAGCTTTCTGGTCTTTTGTAGTTTCTTAAAATATAAGTATTATGTCTGAGATATATACTTCAATGTAAATCTTTGTATTTCCATGTTTTTCTTTTCATAAGAAAACTTTTTTTCGATTTTTTAAATGCCGTCATTTAGTCTTGATAGGTTTCTACTGCTTAATGTTTCATTTTTTTAAAACAAATTTTACTTCAGTCAAACATGCATTACATACAGTAATAAATTATTACAAGTTGGAAGTATTCTAGTACTGTCAGATAGACTGGGTTAATCTTAAAATTTGAACCATTGAGTCATATCTTTTAATCACTGTTTATCTGAATAAAATTTGATTAAATACTTCTAATTTGAGCTATAGTTACTACTGACTTTAACTTAGAGCAAGCAGTAAATGCCTGAAATTCATGCATTGGAAATTCATTCTCACAGTCACAGAAGGCTGAGCAGACTTGCAAGCAGGAGAGAACTTCATGCACCAGGTGTTTTTGTCCTGTACAATTGAGTTGTTAGAAAGAGACTACAGTACTTTGAGAAAATCTTGCACTGCTGTTATTATCAATAACATTCACAGCTGGTTTGTAGTAAAATGCAAGATGCTCTAGTCTGTGAAAAAATATCTTTCTGACTGCACAGGATGATAATTGCTCTGCCAGCACTTTCCTTGGCACCTACTTATCTCAGCTGAAATGATTGATAAAAATATTTTTGTACTGACGTTGAACACTTCTAAATTATATAATGATTTTTGTATTATTTCACATTTACTCTGAAGAAAGTTCATGCTAAATTGAGTTTCACTGCTGTCAGTATCTTTATTAATCAGAATAGGACAAGTATGGTGTGTTTCCCACCTTTTTTGCACAAGATCGATTTTTACAGCAAGACTTCCTCTTTCTTTTCTTGGAGCGACATGGAGAGTTATGTACGAGGATATCAAGTCACTGACTTCAAACAAGACAAATTCACTAAAGTGAAAATGATTGTGATAGTTCTCTAATTTCCCCCACAGTGTATGTAAAACTGACTTTTAAAGTGTTTAGTGGATAATGGATCATGTAAGGTCAGTACTAGCCATAGCTGTTATGGCTATTATTTTCTCCTTTCATGGGAGGGTGCTCAGCAAAATGAGATTGTCACGCTCTTTTTTTTTGAGAGGACAGCGACAGACAGTTAAAAGCCTCTTCATGTAAGGATGTTATTTCATAAAGACACCAGCACTGGATTATCCCCTTCACTTTAAACTTCTGCCAGCTTGTACAAAGAGATAAAACAAAATAGCCCCAATCCCAGGGGTGGAGAAGTGCCGGCCAGATCTGCCCATGTCCACAGCTTTCATTTTGATTAGTCACATGTGAGGAAAATTCACTTAGGCTGAGAGGTAAATTTAATACCAGTTATGCCCATGCTGTTCATATCACAACCATTTTCACATGATGCCACTTAATTCCCTAAGAAGCAGAAAGGTAAATCGGTGGCTGGCCAGCTAAGGTGTCATAATGCATTAGGACCAGGGCTCGCTGCAGGGGATAATGGTTCTGATTGCTGTTGACTCATGTCTCCACCAACTGCCTCATGTAAAATAAGTGACATTTAAAAGGCATCAAGATGTGAGAAGAGGTGAAAAAAAAAAAGGAAGAAGGAAAAGCAGAGTACTAAACTTGCCACTTGAACATAAAGTCCCTTTTTCACCCTAAGTGGTATAAAAATGATAACTCAACATGCCATAGGTGACCTGTGCTGTGCTTTGAACTTCCTGTCTTGTGTTTTTAGAGAAAAATCTGTAAAATTGCTTCTGGGAACTGCTCCAACATGTTATCATTTATTTCCCATTTAATTTTTTTTTCAGTTTTTTTTTTTTTTTTGCCCTTGGATATCAGTCTATTCATCTTCTAAAAAGCTTAAGGCTGAATCAAGTTAGGAAATGGTATACAACAAGAGGCAGCCTAGTCTCTGAAGGCCCATTTAAGTCTATTTTTATAAAAAGAATCAAATTCCAGTTTACAGTAAGCATATGCTTCAGTTGACATCTGTTTCTAAGACTTGGATGCTTTGTTTGCATAACAGGCACCAATAAATGGCCTTGTTTTAAGTCTGCTCACTCAGTTGTATTTGGGTTGTTCAGCTGGGGATTTGAGTTGCAGCTGATCCCCTACCGCTCCTAGCAGATACGAAAGGGAAGAAAAAAAATTTGAGAAGCACAGACTTATTTATTAATGCAGATTTCAGCATTCTCAATAACCCGCTTTCTTTTTATTAAGTGACTGCTAAATACTTGTTTGCCCAGGAAGAGAAGCATTTGAAAGTATCAAGTATTAAAGATAATAAAAAGTTTATTTTTTTTATGTTGTGTTTAATAACATTTGTATGGTTCTCAACTGACAAAGCCAGTGCATGTAATGCTGGGAATTAAGTGGATGATATGCGTAAGAAATGCATTTGTTATGGCAACATATATTATAGTGATTTTTAAAAATTACTTTTGTTTTCTTTAAGTGTCAATGCCCTGCTGATGACACAGTCTAAAATATTTTGTAAGCAACATTTAATTATATCTGCTTTCTTGGGACTTCTCAAGGGAAAATTCAGAAGTGTATGTGTTGCTTCTCTAGCTTGCAGAATATAAACCTTTATCTGTGAAGTGATGCATTCTGTGGCAATTATATGATATTTCTCTCATATGTATAACAGTTTAAACACACTTCTATGAAACCTAGGTAATGCCTGTAAAGAGTACAAAAATGTATCAGTAGTATCACAGCTCTATAATTACCTTGCTTAATAACTACTGTAGTTTTTTAAAAGCAATAATATCAGCACTGCTTCCTTGTTAGTATTTTGAACTTCCCCCCTTAATTATTGTAAAGTGCTCTCTAGTAGTGTACAGAATATATAACATATTTCAAGTGGATTTACTTATCAACTTTTTCTAGTGGTACCAACAGCAGTAGTGTGAAATATATCTACTCCATTTACTCTTATCCATTGCACCTACTTTCTTTTTCCCTTTAATTTTTATATATGGTAAAAATTTCATTGAAGAGAGATTTTAGATGACAGGACTGTAATTTTAAAACCAATAGAAGAGGTGTAAGCAATTTGAGCTTAGCTGAAGCATAATCTTAGGTTGTCAAGAAGAAACCCATTCTCCCTATGCTAATCAATCAGTATATCAACCAACCAATCATCTCCTCAGCTTAGCATATATCCTAAGGTTTGATATATCTATTAACTGCCCATCATGCAGCTGGTCTCCAGTTGATGAGATTCCCCCTATCTTGGCATTTGGAAGCAGACAACTGAGCTATCAGAGCCTCAGATAAATACTAAAGTGGAGATTTCAATCCTGTTCCTGATAGCAAAAGACAATCCAGGAATATAGAATATATTTTTAGAAAAGAACACATAGAGAATTACATTTTCAACAGTGTGGTATATGTGAAAATTGCATATATTTTATGATCCCTTCTTCTTCCACCCCCTCCCTCCCCAGAAGTAGCAGGAAATTACTCTTATATTGTGACTCAAACTCTTAACAGAAAAAGAGAACAAGAAAGACCTAAAATTAGTTTTTAACTTCTAATTACTATAATGATGTTATACAACTCCTTAAAAAAAAAAGTGGTTTTCCTCGTTAATGCAGCATTGTTACTCTATTGATTAAGAGCTGTATGAAAATAGTGTGTCACACCAAACTTAAACCTTAGGGGAAAAGTTTGAATTTCAGAAGATTATACACCTGCCTCTCTATTTGTGAAGTCTGAGGTCAAAACTCATTAAGTAAAAAGATAAACTAGGTATTGAAGAGTCTACCTGCTAAAATGGAAGTTTGGCGTGAGATTTAACATAGTGTTTCAAGGTGCAAGAAACGCTGTAGAAATTGATGACTTACTGTGTTGGCTTTGCCATTAGTAAAAAACTGCCTCAAAAGATAAAGTGGCCTGAATTGCATTTTGTAAGAGTTTTCTACTCCCTAGGGAGAATCCTTGGGTTGCCCAAGGGTCTGTGGTCACCATGGAATGTAATGTAGGACACAAGGGACAGGTCACCCACTTCAATTGCACCATCAAAAGATGGGGCCCAATATATGTGTTGGCTTATGACTGAGCAATTCCTGAAGTCAGAGGATGTGTGCTCACTTAATTAAAAATTTGATCAATTCTCTTCCCTGACCTACCAACGATAAACATAAGCATATTGTTATGAGGTTAGCTTATAGGCCTTTTCATGCTTTCATTTAATTAAATTGAGTGTAATGATTTGCTTTGCTTTTGTTCCTTTGTTTCTGAGACTCAAACCACTGGATGTTCTGAAATACATTTTCTCAACACTGAAAAATGGCGTAAGTCTTAAGCTACATATCTTATTCAAAGCACATTGTTCTTGACACGAGCACTTCTGTGTCAGAGTGTAGAAAAGTAAGTTTTTATATAGCTCTGCAGTGTTTTTCAGCAGAATTCTTGTAGCACCTATCTGCGTTTTTATGCCTTGTAAAATAAAAATGTCATGGTTTAGGTCATGGTTTATTACAATAACATGGAAATGTGAAAGTAATCAAGGAAAATATTTCAGGCTACTTTGAAGACTAAATTCTAATCTTATCACTTTTATATCCTCCTTTACTATAACCCACTGAAACACTGATTTCCTGAGAAGGTTACCCTTGGATTTGACTCTACAAAGTGATCCAAAGCACTAACATATATTAATATAATAAAGGCTACTTTGTTTCTCAGAAAGACCATGCACATTTTAAATTGAAGGCTGGTTCATTACCTGGGATACACAGGCATAATACCAGCTGAAGATCTAGCCCATTGTATTTAGTGGTCATAAAAAGTGCCAGACCAACAACTGTGGTTCTTGAAAACCTGTTCAGGCAAAACCAGCTTTGAACAATGGTAGTGTAAGTTCTCTTGTGTTGCCCTGTGAATGTTTGTCAAACCTCACCTGGAAGGACCCAGAGGATCCTGAAATCCTTGGCCTTTCAGAAAAAAAATTTAAATATTTTCCTTTTATATAGATTTGCCTTAACTCTTACAGTCTAAATTCATATGGAATGTGGATCTATAAATAGATAAGAAGTCTGGTCCGTGTTTGTGCAGCATTCTCATTTAAAGAACTCGTTACAAATCTTATTCCATGTGAGAGGTGAAAACAAGGTTTAGTGATATAGGGAGATTTTGGGCACCTGCTGCAAGCAAGATGGTTGTCAGTAGTGTAGACTTTTGAAAATTGCACACTTAGCACCAGTTGAAATTACCCCAGGAGAAAGAATCAAGGCCTCTTCACTACAGAGACCTAACAAATTTATCTAAGGATGTGAAGGATGCATGGTCACTGTTTGCCAGTACATTAATTTCTAAGTAGTACTAAGATACACTGTTTTGTTAGACAAATGCTGTCCAAAGCCTTCAAATTGGACTGTGCATGCAATTATTATTTCCACTTGTACCCAGTTTATATCTCCTGGCTGTATAGAGCAGACACTTTCCTAATAGTTTAGTTAAATGTGTAGAATGGTGGAGTTTGATAAAGGAGAAAAATATGAGTCAGAAGCTGCTGAGACCTAAAAGATGTTGCTTTTGTTTAGTTAATTTAATGGGAAAAAAAAAACAAACAGAAGAAATCCAAGCTCTAGACACTACTTCTGAGCACAGCAAAATCACTCAGATAAGTTCTACTTCATTTGTCTTGAGCATTACATAAGGGTGCATAGGGCAGTTACACAAACTTCCATGTTCTCGATCAGGTACTTGAGGAAGATAAGCAATATCACTAATCCATGTTAATTTAGAGGTTTTTACCTTCTCTACCTATCATAGATCTCTAAACCCCAAAGCAAACAGCCAAGTGAACCCAAATTAGCCGTGAAACCCCACGGGAAAAAAAAACAGCCATAAACCACCCCCCCCAAACTAGTTTTCTCACTTCATGTATAGACAAAGTGAAACTAGGATATTGGAATTGACAAAATAGAGATACAAGGCTTCAGCTGAGATATGTTTGATTCTATCTCTAAGCTATTGTGAATACTGGAAAAAGGCAGTTATTTAATTGAGCTATCCAACTACTTGCCTGGACATGGTTCTTTAAAACCTTCCTTTCTCTATTTAGTTTCCTGTTTGTGAAGCAAATAAATACGTATGCACTCCAGGTTTTTTGTTACCTATTTAAATGGTACAGTTCAAAATCATTGAATATTCTTTTTCTACGCTTCTCAGAATGAGTGCTCATTTAAATCAGATATTATGGAAACCGGATGACTAATCCTAAATTCAGGTGTACTACCACTCAGGCTAGGCAGATTGCTAGTTGATCATGCTAAGATGCTCCCTTATCCATTATTGGATCTGAAAAAGAGGAGGATTAAGAATTATCTGACTTCTCAGTTAATGTGCAAATCATCTAAAAGCTCAGCTTAGAAAGGTCTTAGAAATCCAAACAGCACAAAAATAATAATAATGTCTTAAGAATTTTTAATAATGTAAATGTGCCGTATCACATTTTTAGAGTGAAAATAGAGTTTTGTGGTTTCTATCTCAGATGGTCTTTTATCTCTCTCTTCCTGTTTTTGTAATTATGTATGAATGCCCTAGAACTCTACTTCTAATTAATTTTTTTATTGCAATTAGAAGTTGTTATTTAGGACAAACACTGTTGGAATTTAATAACTATTATATTACTTTCAAGCAATAGTAGAAAATAATTTGATAAATATCTTTGGAAACGAGCATTAATCTATTTACTTTTAACAAAGCATGGGGCAGGGAAGGAAAAGTATATCTTGGGAAATATATTTGTATAATGGATCTGTGATCTTTGCAGGGATTTTGTCTGTAATACATATTTCTAGTATCTCTGCTCTTGGTTATGGTGGAAAACACCTTTCATTGAAAAGACTGAAACACTATTTTTATGTATTTTCAAGGAATGGGAGAGTCTGTGGACCAGAAGGCATCTCTTAATGTTCCCTTTTTGCATTTTTAGGCTAGTTCTGCTGTTTGCTATAGTAATATTTGTTTTAGCATTTCTATCACTCCAATATGTATACTTGCCTTTCAAAATCTGTGAAAAGTATTTAAAAAGAAAAGAGAAAATGCTAGTATTTCAAAACCCTATTATAATGCATTTTCAAATATGTCAGACACATCTTTGTTAAAATTAAACCAAGGATTGGTTTTGAGCGAATAGCCCTATATCCTTACAGATGCTGTGGATGGATGCATCTAAGCTGCTTATTATATTGATGGGTTTTGCTGCTCTGCAGCAAATGAAAACAGGCAGCTGCTTCCTCCATCAAAGCAAAAAGCAGCCTGAGTTTTTATTAAACGAGTGTTCATTTCTTCTATTGCCAAAATTCTTACACAAAACAAAAGAGCAGTTTTAGCACATTATTGCTTAACTAGACATGAACAACTGACAGCAAGTGATAAGCCTGTCTGCTTTTCACAACTGGTAATCATTTTTGGAATAGATGTTTTAATATAGTTGAATATAAAATTTTGTAATTTACATCTACAATGGTACATAAATTTATAGATTCAGTTTTTTTGCAGGAGAATGAAGGCTATAATCACAAAAGGTTTGTTCCAGTGTTGTTTAATTTTTAATAACTATTTGAAAACTAGGTACCCACACACACACACAAATTCATTCATTTGAAAAAGATGTTAAAGACAATCTAACCAGTAGATTTGTACAGTTGGCCAATTTTTCTTTTGGAAGGGATATGCTTACATTTACAGCTTTGACTTGTTACTGTATTTCCACATCAGTTCCACTGAGCTTCTTAAGTTTGTACTCTGAAAGACATTTGCAGATTGCAGACCATCATGTTTCCCTCCTAGTCGTGAATAATAATGAGAGTGAAAGTGAGAGATACAGTGCTGAGGCCATTTTGCCTAGGCTGAAGATCTCAGCTAGTGCTTATACATATTTTTCAATGATCTGAATATCATGAATTCTACTTTAGATTGTAAGAGAGACAAGAGTTTCTACAAAATGTATGTGCATAGGGAAAAAAAATGTTTCTCTTTATATTCTCTGCTATTTCTTTCTGGTGTTCTTGTCTCTTTTCAAACTCACTTATAGCATTCCTGCTGTGGAAAAGTAAGCTAGCCATTCTCCCTGCCTCAAATTACTCCTCTTCACTGGACTTAAAAGGTGGTTTGCCATCTGGCAAAAGCCAGGTGCAGTGAGACACAGATATAAGGTATTACTGTAAAGGCTATTAAATAATTTTATTTTTTCACGCTGTGTGCATTTATTGCTGAAGTTACTCACTTGTAAATACTGTTGGGGTAAATTTCAGAATTTAAAGTCTCAGACTGGACAAGTGGACTTTCAAAATATGTTAGCTCTTAAAGATGCTGGTATTTGACGTGGTCAAATGTTCAGAGGGACACGGTATTTGGTAGCTGTGCTCCTTTTGAAAATCTACTCTCAAATTCATTTTTGTAGTCAATAATTTTACAGTTCTAGGCACACCATCTGCAACTAACTTGCAATGGTGGCCCTTTTTTATCTGCATTTGCTGTAGGTGGGTGTAAACTTAAAATTTTGTGTACTGAAAACAGTGAAACAACAGGGATTTTTCTTCAGTGAGTTTTTTCCTTGCTTAGCAACTTCCTCCATTTCTTCATTTTACATGTTTGTCTTTGGATTATTATGGAAGTTATTTTCTATGGAATATTTTCGCTTCTCTATGCATGCATTTTATGGTATCTAGAAAATGAATATTTGTAGTATTAGTGCCTTATTATGTGTGTTTACATTTTTTAATTCAATATTCTTTAGGTGGGATCTTAGGTAGCAGGGATTACTGATTATCCTTTTGTCTGTGTCATATTTTGCATGCTGTGTGAATAAGGGAATGAAAGTAAAATCTTTACTTCCTGACTATACTGAGCAACATTTTTTAATGGTAAAATTATATTGAAAAGACGCTTCAGGTATGGAGTTTGAAGAAAGTTTAGAGCTAGAAATATTTTTGAGAGCTATCTGTGCCAACTAACTACAGCAGTGCAATTATTTCGAGGTAATCTTTACTCTAGCAATTACTCAAATTAGAACACCCATGTTATATGTTACTACCAAGGTATATTTGGCAGACATACACTATGCATCCACCTGGTATCTAGTCTTAATGGCACTATTCATAATTTCATGTTTTAGCTTTGACTTGGAAGTGAAGTTTACTGCTCCACTGACAGAAGGGCTCATAATATTGGTTAGACTTAATTTTGAAATTAGCTCCTAAGTACTGTGCTGTCGAACCTTGATTTTGATCTGCTCTCTTACTTCTTCAGGACCCTCAGCAGATGTGCTGTGCTTCTTGCTGTTCATGGTGGTGGTGATCCACACAAAAAATAGCCAGGATAAAATTACCAAACTTACCTTCCAATGTGACTTGAATAGTCACTTAGTCAATAGAAAATTAGGTTTGATACTGTAAAAGTAGGGTTGTGACAATGCTGTAATGCTCTAAGAATAAAAAAACCTTGTTTTAAGGTCCCAGAATTCCTTATGTTATATTCCTAGAATAGCTTTTTTCAGTAAATGCCTTAGTTTTGGAGATTTTCCATCTTCTCTACAGTCTTTTAGCAGAGGTGATGGGGAATAATTGCCTGTTCGGACAGGCCATTAATTTAACACCTCTGCACAGCCTATTGTAGTGCTAAAGATTTTTCTGCTCTCCACTAACCTCGTGTCTCGGTGTGGAAGGACAAAAAATGCCTTACTTAGGGTCAGAAAACAGTTCATCATTGCTCAGTGCAGTTGTTGGTATGACTTTTGAGACATTATTCATCACTTTGCCCAAAAATGTTTTTTTTTCCTCTCACTTTGATGACTATTAAAGCAAATAAGGTGATTTCATGTAGTCAAGAATCAGGGCATACTAGAAAAAAGATCTTTTTTAGTATATTCATATGGGGAAAATGACTGACTTTTCAAATTTAAATTGTCTTTGCTTTTGAGGGTTAAGATAGGATTTGTACAAAATTTACTTGAGTCTTCAAATTAATAGGAAGACATCTCATAGTTTAATAGTGCAAATAAAAGGCAAAATTTGAATGTTGAGATCAGCCGTCTGTACATGTGGCTGTGAGAAGTGCTAGGGAAATGTGAAAATACTTTCAATTTGGCTTAGCTTTGAAGGTAACTTCTTAATCTGCTAGCCTAAGTTAAGCACTTGTGGGACAGCTTTATACCTCCTACCCAGAGCTCCCAGGGACAGCTCACCTGTCACCTCCAGTTGCCCCTGTTTCCTGTGTGTAGTGCTGGCAGACAGTAGAGCAGAGTTCCACTAATCCTGCACTATCCCAGTTAAAGGAGTCAGTAGCTACCGTGATTTCTTTGTACCTGTGGAGCACTGCTGAGACATAATAGCTCCAATAGTCAGCTGTCTTTCTTAAAAATATGCATCTTTTCTACTGACATGATGTTCTTTAAGAACTTCACATCAGATCTCAATATTTGTTATCCAAAGGTTGACAGCATTCTTTAAAATATGTGGTAAAAAGCAACAGGAAGAGGGAAACTTTTTTTTTTAAATACTGGATAATTTATTTCTGGTAGACAATTTTCTGTACTATCAGAGTATTCAGCATTTTTAGATTTGTTGCAGCAAAAGCACAGGCTTTGTGTAGCTTTGAACTAGTGCTCCAGCTGATCGTTAAAACATGACATCCTCAGAAGGCTGTCTACACATGGCTTAGTCCACGTGGCTGGAAGGTTGCTTTAAGAAACTGTTGTGTCATGAGTAGTGCAGAAAGACCTGACATTTTCCAACAGCGCAATGAAAGTGATAAAACCAATTTATGGTTGGTTTATGTTGACTTAAGTTATGTTTCTTTCCATTATTATGATTTTTTTTTTAGAGTTGTTCCTCTGTAGGAAGAGCTTGGGTACCTTTTTTTGGTTACAGCATACCTCATGGTGTAAGGATGACTTGGGTTACTTTTCTTGGCCTTCCCATAATTTCATTCTGTGTGTTTAAGTAACTTAATCTGTCTCTGTCTCTTACTTTGGTTTCCAATGTGCAAAATTGGGACAGTAGAAATTCATTATATCATCAAGTTCTTATGAAGTAGACTCCATTGCTGTGCTGACATTTTCTGATATAGTGACAAGTGCTGTAGAAATGCCTGTGTTTTGTATGGCTGTGATGCATTTGTAGCATTTCTCTATTCACCATTGTATGATTTAATGATATTATTTTTCTACTCCTTCTACTGTAATACGTATCATAAGTCTGTTTCGAAGTTGACATCGTCTTTCTTATGGCATTTCTAGTGAGAATCCTGCTTCATCCTGGTGGTGAAAGGATACTTCAAGAGTTGAAACGTGGGAAGGCATGAGCTCTGTCTCTGTCCCATATCTTCACACATGCCCAATCTTGAGGGTGTCCTTTGAACACAAGTGCAACTTAATTTTTTCATATGTTTCAATAGAGATTCCAATGCTTTCTGGCAATTATTCTCTGTTTTCAAGTTGTAGTTATCAAGGTGATAAAGAGTTTTAAAACCTCCAGTGAAAGTCACAAAATATTACTTTTTGCAAAAAGAAACTCCTGTTTCTCTCTGTTTCATCATACAGTGATATTTTTTAGCTCCTCTGTCTAGGACTTGTAGAATATTTATAGCCTTGAAAATACAAGCACCATTTTGGGGGGTCTTTTAATATTCTTTTGCCTATCCATCTGTAAATACTTTGCTATCATGTAAATAATTGTACATGTAAATAGGTAGCATCCAATGTTGTATATTTATAATCAAATTCAGAAATCAAAATGAGAATAATTTTATTTTAAATATAAAATAATTATTTTAAGTGCGTTCATAGAAGACTTAATCCATATCCATATGTATGTGTTTGCAGGAAATAAATTACGCTTTTCACAACATAGTAGTAGTTGTTAATTCATAGGAATTCTGCATTTCTGCATTACAGCTGTATGTTTTCTAACAGAAGCAGAACTATCTTTCTTATACTTGCAACTTCAAAATGTAGGTCATTGTGTTGGCGAATGTAGGTCAGAGTGAGGAGGAAGAAGACAGAATGCAAACTCCTCCACATGGATCTTTAAGCTTATCCTGTTTTGAAGGTAAAGAGGCTTACCTACCTGTTCAGGCACGAGAAGCTTTTCCTTTCACTAAAATTAACACTGGTATTCTGGCTTCTGGTTTCTTGGCTTAGCTGGGAGCACTGTGTGCTTCCACACTTGCGACTTGTTCATGAAAGGCCTCCTGACTCCTGCTTCTTTAGCTTCCAGATGCTTATACCATTGCTGAGGTGATCCTTCCTCCCTTGTAGGGGAAGGCACCGGGAAGGAGAGTTGTGCACGTTGCTGGCATCTGTGTAAAGAAGAGCATTGTCTTTGCAAAGGTGCTTCACTCTTCTCTCAGCACAGAGCTATCTGATACACCTGCAGTCCCAGCTGGCATCAACATTGTAATGGTAGCAGGGGGAGGAACGGTGACCCCTCAGAAAAGATTCAGTGACACCATTCAAAGTGCCCTCTCAATAATAACTGCAGAAAAGTGAGAGACATTTGATGGAGAGTACTGAAAAGGATGTTGAAGGATGTTTACTACAACTGACTGGTATTTTTAAAATTCACTCAGGCTAGAAGTTTGCTATAAAAGGGTTTCAGTTTTTTATGTTTGTGGGTGTGAGGGTTTTGTAATGTGAGATATAAGTATTATAAATGGTGTTAAATTAGCCGTGTCTTCACTAAATATTAAAAAAACTTTTGTTGCTTGAGTATACACTAGTCACTGCAAACTGAAACATTCTTTATGTTATACACTAAAATATTTAAACAGTCATTATATTTATTGCAAAATCTGTCATTTTAGCATATTTCAATGCTCAAAAGCATTGAAATGCTCAAAGGGAGATGAAAAACCCTGTACAATTCTTAGTGTATGTTTCACTAAAGAATGAGTAGTCTTGTGTGAATGTTTTATTTTAACTCTTAGCAAGTCTAAGCAAAATAGCACATTCAAAAATACCTAATCAGACTGAACTGTCATAAACAGGACAGATACAAGTATTGCATTAGTAGTTTTGTTATACATATGTATCATCAGTCTGTTTTTTCCCTTAAATATCTTTTTAATACAAGGTTTTGGACAAATCCAAGCTTTTGCTTGATCTGCATGCAATCAAGACATTTTTACATTTTCATTATTTCTCACTAGGAGTAAGGGTAGTTCAGAATACTTACTGGATGGAAAGGAAGAATTATATTGATGATGTTTTCATTCAGGCTTTAAGTGATTTAAAGGATGACAGTTTTTCTCCCAAACTTCTGGTTCTGTTAAAAATGCTGTGTTTCAGCCTTGAGAACAAAATATGGTAAAAATGGTCTAAAGTATACACATACATAGTAAGTTGCATGGAATTCAACTTATTTGTCTAGAAATATCTAAAAGGTGCTCTTTATGTCAAATAAGTTTACTGGAACCGTTGAAATGCCTGTAGTTCATAATATGAAGTTTGTGTCTCAATTCTTAATGTCATGTGTTGGTGGAGGGAGGAAGTCAACTCTGGATTTTACCTGTGGACAGAAACATAAACATGGTTTTTCATTACTAAGCAACCACAGATGAAAAACACATACAATCCTAATTCAGCTGCATATGCCTTTGATTCTTCCTCCTTTCACTTTGGGAGCCTTTACAGACACAAGTTCCTGAGTATGACTCTGTTTTCCTCAGGCCCCCTCCTGCAATGTAGTCTGGTGCCTGCAGGAGAGCATTCAAGGCACACAGGATCTGTGCTGCCCTCTTTGTGGGCCACAGCACTTCAGCTGGACATTCCAGTCAGGTGGGAAACGGGCCTGGCAAAACAGCCAGTTTCATGAGAGACTGGTTTTGAAGGAATAAATTTGCATGGAAGCCTCCAAGTAGTTGTCAATGTTGATGATGACCAGTGTAAGTTTTATGATGGAAGCTAATAAATTAATGGATAATACAGATTAGGTGAAGAAAGTTTGATTGCTCCTGGCTATTTCTGCAGGAAAACTAGGGGAATTCAAATGAAAATGGAAGGGAAGCAAGTATAAAATGAGAGAGGAGGGGTTTCTTTGTACAGCAGGGTGAAACTGTGGTGCTTCCTGGTGCAGCTCTGGAAAGTTTACCCCAGAACAACCAGAAAAATCCTTCAGTACCTGTTAAGAAGAACTTACCACTTGTACTTCCTCTTCTCCTTCTTCTGAACTTCTTGAGCCGCAACTAGAAATCACAGTTTTATTGCCATAGTCCTAGATTTTCCTTAGCATGTGCTGGTGGTCAGTCTTCCTTATAGTCAGACTGATGCCTGACCTAACACAAACTAAGAGAAAAGGAGCTAAATAAAAAGAAACTGGGGAAAATGGAGTGACTGTAGGATGATGATGACGATGTAGCAAATGAAAAACTAGAGGGCTCCTGTCCCCTGTTGAAACAGGCTACAAGGCAATATTGGTCTTTCATCTGGGCTGGTACAAACAGGTTGATGTTCGTGTGAATGCCCAAGTGAAGTAAATTTTATATGACTTTTAAAGTCTTGAGTATTGCATGTATATGTGTAGGTATATGTGTATGCTTGTGTGTGTGTGCAGGTATCTATAAATTTCTGATCATTAGTTGTGAAATATATGAAATACAATAGTATGAAATACTCAATTTCAATGCTTAAATCCTAGGTCTTCTTTTTATTTTTCTTTATTCCATGTTATTATGGCAAATATAGACAATAAAACAGTGGGTAGAGGTCTGCAAATGGTAATATGCATTCAAATATTATTTTAGACCAGAAAAAAACCTTTCCTAAGAAGGAAAATATCTTTGTTTTATAGGTCTCTGGCCATCTGAAGAAGTGCTGGCTTACTACTGCCTAAAGCATAATGAAATATTCAGGTACAGAGTTAAACTTAAAAGGATATTTTCCAATCTCTTAGTTTTATTGTATCTGCATGGTAAAGATTGCTATGATTTAAGTCTTCAGATTAAATTTAAAATGTTCAAGGTGAAAGCATGTTGCTTTTAACAAAGAATTCTGAGCTGCCTTTGGGTACTAATATTGCACAGCAAGCTTTCTGCTATATGTCAAAGACTTTTGATTTCCACTCAAGGCGTTTTATTTCACTTTGATTTTTGGGAAACAAAAGTGAAGCTCCAATCGATCAGTGCTGATTGTGAAGGTCAGAAAAAATAAGATATTCTTTAAACTGACATCTGTTGCAAAAGCAAGCAAAATATTATCTGATGAAATGCGTAAAAATCACTGCATATAGTGAGAGGAATTTGCACCTGTATTTAAGTGTTGTGAAACAGTTTTGAAATATCCTTCGCTTTTATTCAAAACTTGTAGAAGACTGCTATCAAGGCTCCAATAGGAACATCTAAATATAAAATCCATCCTGCATCCACTTTCTTTCCCCCTGAGTATACTGAGATTTGCACTTGGAAATCCTTGAAGTTTCATTGTCTGGAGGATGAATAGTGTGCAAAAAAATCTATTATACCAATGCATTTGGAGGCATAAATTGTGTTCTGCTTGAGGGTATAAGGCAAATACCGTGTAAACCAGCTTGGAGTATTCAAAATCCCAGTCTGTGTTAATATGGTGTTGGGTAGAATCAGGAAGACCAAACTGTATGTCCCTGCCCTTGTACCAAATGAGCAACTTGCTTAGACTCCTCTCAAATATGCCCTGGTCCATAAAGCTTCATTCTTACTCCATCCACCACCTGAAAAAAGTGCAGCCCGTTAGGGGAGGCAGCTCATCTGCCTGATCTGGCAGCCGCTGCTCCTTCCTCCCAGGTTGGTTGTGTGCCTTCTGTTGCTGTAGTGATGTCCCTGTAGCACTTTGCTGCCTGGCCCCATGCTCATATGCTCTACTTCTCCAGGGCTCCTCACAGCAAACCTCCTGTGCTGCTCACTTCCAGGGGTATTTTCCTAGTTTGGGTATGCAAGCCGTGATACTCAGAGACAACGATCAGTCAAACTTCCAGGGAGTAAATGGGCAGTTTCACATCCTGGTTTCTCAGGATTATGCCCTTCTGACAGTACTCTCAGAGTAGAGTTTCTTATGTTAATTCTCATTTATAAATGTCACTATATATTGCCTGAGAGACAGATACAACTTTTAAAACCTGCTAGTAAGGAAACTTTGCATTGAAATAAATTTCATATGCATAAATATGTGTGTGTATATATGTGTATGCTCATATACTATGTACATAGAAATTGGTTCAAAATGCACTAAGAGCCTTACACTGGATACTTTCTGTGTTTATTTCAGTAAGTATGATTCTTAAAAAGGAGTAAGTGCCTTGTAAGCCTTACATATAACCATATGTATATAGTTTTAATATATAATACACTTGGTTTAGAAAAACTAAAACTTATTTGAGGAAAAACCTATAATCATTTTGTTTAAAAATCCAAATTGCAAATTTCCCGTATTTGTTTTATATTCTTACTGGGTTTATGTGCAGCTTGTTCCTCCAAAATGTGTCCTTCATTTGTGTCATTTTGATTAAATAGGACAACTAGACTTTTTTCAAATAAAATTTGTGGTGTCTAAGAAAAATAAATCTAACCCGTCCAGACAGTGAGCATTGTTATACAGTCATACAGCCTAGTCAGCTCACCTCAGTGAACAAAATATCAGCATCTTTATACTGATACTGATATGGCATCCTAGATGTTCTTCCTAAATATCAGTGTTCAGTGAGTAGGGAGGCGACCCTTTCAGATAAAAATAGACTTTTAGATGTTAATGTTTTAGGGGAGAAGAAAAGGTGCACCAAAAAAAAGCAATCAAAAAACCCCCCAAAACCAAACTCAACCAAACATTTTAGCTAAAATTGCATTTTCTGCCTATCAGAAGTGTCTCAATGGGAATGCTCCTGCCAGCTGTAACAGTTGCCACAGATTTTGTTATAAAGCAGCATGTTCCTAAGCTGAGGCTCTGCCTTGCCCCAGACACTGCTTCACACACAGTTTCAGTGCAGGGTCAGCATCCCTCCCTCCTCCCCTCCTGGGGCAGGCCATGGCTCTGGAGGACATTCTTTATGGCTCCCCCTGCAAGCTCCCATCCGGCACACTCTCTGTGCCAAATTATATTTCACATGCACGTCTTAATAACAGCACAGTATGGTCCAAGTTAAAAGCAGCCTTTTAGACCACGTATTCAGCCCTTTGATCGGGCTCAGTTTAGGCTCTTGACACTAACTTAGTTTCGTTTTCTGAGGCTTAACCGTTTGCTGTTCCCATCGTTGTTCATAACGACATTGTTTGTAGGTCACTTGCAGTTTTAAGTGCTAATTGAAGGATCAGATTTCTTCGCGTGTAATTATTTTGTGGTACACGGCTTGCTTTAAACTTCTCTCTTTTTAATATAAAAAGGCTTTTAGGCATAACTGTATGGAGAGATATATAAATAATATTAATTTCCCCATTTACTTCTCTAGCTGTTTTTGCAAGAATGAATGTGGATTAACATTGTTATCCTTTCCTAACAATTATCTTTCGCTACTCTAGCTAGTTTAGTTCTAAAAGACAGAGCCATTGACAAGGGAAAAAAGGGAACCTTCTCAGATTTTTCAGCTCAGCGGTGGTAATGTTGCACTGAACACTAATGAGGGAACCCCCACTGATTTGCCTGCTTTGTGACTTTTCTATTTCATAATTATTTTTAAAACGCAAAACGACATGAGGTAGCCTAGTCATGTCTCTACAACTTCCTGGTAGCTCAGTTCTTACTGCAGATGGCAATTTGTTCTTGTAACATATATGTCTCTCTGACCATTTTCATCTAATTTGTATGGGTTCTACCATTTCCTTTCTCTCTTTCAGGGACCTTGCTGTGTGTGAGCTAGGGGGTGGCATGACATGCTTGGCTGGGCTCATGGTAGGTCTTTTCTCAATTCCAATCCCATTCAGAGGAAGAAACAAAAGGAAAAATGTTCCAGTGCCTCCAACTGCTGGGTCAGAGAACTGTCAACAGCCTCAGCTGCGGTCAAGCTGCAGAGTCTTGAGAGACCTTCTAGATTGACTTGCTTTCGTATCATATTGATTTTATGGTTGCCTCGATGAGCAGAAACATTTTACCTCGGTGTAGTCAATATCTTTTGTTGTGACATTCCAGGCCACGTACGGTCTGTCTGTCACTGCCATAGCCGAAGCTTTTTTTTTTTCAGATTATAGTCCCATTTGCTAAGATACAGGAATAGCCTGGCGAATCACAGTTGGAGCACCATGATATAGCTGCTAATGTTTTGCCTGCATTATTACACCAACAAACATGATCCAGAGCTCTCGGTAATTAGATTCTTTTGAATTAGATTGGCCATTCAGGAGAGTCGTTCACCATTCTCTGGGTTCTGAGTCATGTATTCAGGAGATATTATGTAGCAGTGCAGTGCATTAGACAAGTTTTTATGTCTCTACAAATAAAAGCATATTGTTACACTGATTGGCATTTGACAAACCTGTCGCTCTTATACAATGTGTCGAGGTTACAGCCCAATGTGCGAGCATGTCAAAGCTCACAAAAAAATTACCCTTACAAAGCCATCTGCCTGCAATGCAAAGTTATATGAAGGGCATCAGGCAGTCAGACAGAAGCAAGCTGAAAGGCAGAGTGACAGCCTTGTATGATGGCTCTACTAGATAAACAGAAGCCCGCAAATGAAAGCCTCTCAGAATACCATCATCGGCTGTCACAATGCAATTACGGAACAGAATGATAGCAAGATAGAGGCTCCCGCAAATGGAATGATAAAAGTATTGACTGATTTGATTGAATGATTAAAATAATGCAGACATAAAATGAAAAAAGATTGAAGATTGTTACAGAGAAATAGGTGAGGAAGCATGATACTGAAGGCTTGTCACTCCTGTCTTCACTTCCACACAGACAAGCATATTTGCTCATTGTTTGCTGTGCTCTTTTTTTCAGGTTGCTATTTCTGCAGATGTCAAAGAAGTTCTGTTAACTGATGGAAATGAAAAGGCCATCAAAAGTATCCTTATTCAGATAGAAAACTGGTTTGTTGTGCTCGTTCCTTTTTACTGGCTGAGTAACAATCGATATAAAGACAGACAGCATGGGGCATATTAAGAAAAAGTCCCCACATAAGTAATTAAAAAACAGATGTGGAATATCTTGAACAGATCAACAGCTTCCCCCATAATAAATGCCACATTTTCTCCATTAATTAAAAATGTACATGTTGGTATAGAGCATGTACAGTAGTAAATATTTGCCTCATGGTTGAGTGCTGGAAGCTTCATGTGTGTAGGCTGCACATTACAGGAGGTGTAGCAGGGAATCAAATCATAAGCTCCCCTTCATGAATCTGTTTTGCGTAAGAGCTAGATTTTTTTCCAACTTTCAGATACTAGCCCCTTAAAACATAGTCAGCATTCATCTATTTTCAGAGCTTTTCCAGTGAATTTTGAAATGTTTCATTGTCGCTGCTAAGTTATAACTGCCTACAAATTACTCATTTATTCTGCTTAATCAATTACCAATTTATCATTACTTCTCTTGATATAAGATTGCAAAACTCCTCTGTCCCTCATAGGAAGCATTTTATTGTATTTCTTAGATTAGAATAAATTGCTATTATGCCCTTCTAACATGAACAGATAGTTCATAAAATTGAACTGGACTTGGGTTAAGCAAGAGAATGAGTGAGCATAATTTGTGGCCACATTAAGTATCAGCACAGAACAAGAACAGATATATACGGTGAATACTAATAGCCCTTAGAAATTGAGAGGAAAAGAAGGAAGATATCTATTTGCTTTTGTTCCTTGATAATCTTTCCATTTACATTTTCAAGCAGGCTAATTTTTCAGGTTTTGGCCACTGCAGCATCAGAATTATTTCTTTTTGAGTTTTGTATGTATTTGAGAGCGAATGTAGTGAGTACTTAGTAAAAAAAACTACTTTAATCTGTGGCTTAAATAAATTGCAGTTGCTGATGCCTGTTAAAATAGGAGACATTTCAGTGCAATAATATTAGCTACTACCTTTAAAAAAAACTTTCTCAGAGGTAACTGAGTAACTATAACTGCTGACAACACTTGAACAATTTCATGTTAAAAACAGTCAATCCTAGATCATATCTGTTAAAACTTGAAGTAAGCCTGCTAAAAGTCTCTTTTTTCTTGAAAAGGCAAGTTCTCACCTGTGTTCCAGGGATTATTATTTTGTTAAATTCTAATGTGTTAGACTTGTGTCTTGAGGAGGAAGTACTCATTATTCTGTGTATTTTAATCAGCACCACCCTTCCAATCTTTCTTCCATGTCATTATGAAGATAAAAAATGTAGGAGAAAAGAAGTGTTTCAAAACTAGCCTAACAAAACAAACTCATGTTGTATAGAAGCACAGGTATTTAACAAAAGGTCATTTTACCCACAAAAAGCTTCAGGTGTGCTCAGTAATCATCAACTCAGCAAATGTCTTGCATAGCAGATTCCATAAACATACCTGAACTTTTTTGAAATGTAGAAGTCTTTTATAACAAGGAAAATTGGCAAGTGTGAAAATATTCACTCAGTCCTTGGAATTAAACAAATAAAAGTGCTTTTATTCCTGAAAAAGATACTGTTAATATTATCTAATTATCACACCTTAGTTATTCACAATATGTTTTAGAAATGTCTTCTGTTCCCAAAAGTCTTACAAGAGGTCTTCATCTGTATTCACTCAGTGAATCCCTTTTAGGGAAGTGATTGGTGGACAGCTCTAACAGGAATTTATTTTTCTTTTTTAACATTTGGTGCTCAGAAGGCTCAGCATTCAAAGTGCTTTTATTGTGTTGGATTTTACAATGGGCTTAATATTAGCAGGGTGCCAAAGTGCAGCAGGCTAAGAACTTTACTGTGTAGGTGAAATGTATTCTTAAAAGTGCACATACTAAAATTTCTGTTGCATTTTATATGGTTTATGGACCTCAGTAGTCATTTTATGATCTGTCTTACAGTAATTTTCTTTTGCACTCTTTTCTATAGTGGCTGGCTATAATAGAAGTTTAGGCTAAATTTAGGTCTGTTTCAGCCCTACCAGACTCACTGAAATCAGAATAGAATTTTAGGGGTAATTGAAAGTGGCATTCACCCCAAGTGCCACTGACTACAAATGATGTATTTTTGCTAGTTCTTGTTATTGCTGATGGTATTTTTTAATTGTTTAGCATACCAAATTAAAGTAATGTGGGATAAAATACTGTTTTCTTTTCTAGATTCTGCTCTTCAGGAATAGTTAATGTCTAGTATTATGTTTTTTATGTAGGTATTATAGATTAAAATAATCTTGTTTTAAAATTACTGTTTACATCTTCCCTTTAAATTTCTTAGGAAGCTTAAATTACATGCCAGTCATACTATAATATCCAAAAATTACTTTCCAAAAAGTAAAAGTGGTTGTCAACAAAAAAGAAAAAAATCCCTGTCAGAAGCCAGGAAATCACCAAGCAAGCCTGCTAATTATTCTTAATGGGCAAGATGAGCACATTAAGAAACAAATGAATACATCAGTGAAATGTAATTGAAAATCGACCTGGCAATAGTGCATTGCATCTGAGAATCTGCCTTTGTATTATCAACATCATCATAATTATTGTTGTTTTTGTTGTTGCTATCACTATTCAGTGAGCATTACTAACAGCTTTGCTTTGTGAAATCTCAAGCTTTTGAGGATTTGATTTTCTTTTAATTTTTGACATGCTTCCTATTAGTCTCCATTTCAGACTGCTACGTGAAGTATTCACTATGTATGTTTTCAATATCCATATTAGGATACGTTACTGAAATGTTAGAAGTTTAAAAAATTTTACAAATGACTCAGTCAAATAATTGTTGTCATTCTAACCCTCTCATTGTGAAATATATTGCTATATTTTGTATTAATCAGTTATCTTATGTGTGATGTTTGTGGAGGTTTTTAAAAGGATATTATGACTTGAGTTGCTAGACCATTTAAAAGACTTCACTCTAACTCCTTTTGCTTATCATGAGCAAGTTTGAATTGATTCAACAGATCGTTTATATTGCAAAATCAATTAAATAATGACAGATGTTACTCCTTTTGCCACCTTGTTCAGAACTTTAATTTAATGTGTTTTACCTAAGTTCTTTCAGTATCATTTAAATAAGGAAAGTATTAGGATTAAAACTATAGCTGTTTCAAGTGAGTAACAGGCAAAGTTATCAGATTCGTCCCCTGTTGTAATTTTGGGCAATATGCATTCAGATACAAATTTTCAACTTAGCTTGTATCTGTGACAGAAGTCAGTCATGAACATCAAATTTTATTTCCTCAAAACACTGGAAGCTTCTTTACTCACTTTGACATTTCCAAATCCAAGGATGAGGTTCATTTTAGTAAAAATTGTCTCCTATTTCAGAGAGGCTGTGTACTTTCTGCCTTAGCTCTGTTTCACACCGTGCACTGGTGACTTGAACTACTGTCTGAAAGCATCAATAGAACAAAACATTGTTACAGTGCACTATAGTGGCCATTAAAATACAGTGTATGGATCTTTCAACAGTCTGGGGAAATTTAGGTTAGAAGAGTCATGTTTAGCCTGAATGCCTGAAGGTATGGGCTCCTAAATTATTTTTAACATCTAGTGTTAACATGTTTATAACCATTATTAATAGTTTTGCTCAGTTATATAATTTAAGTGCAGTGTAGCTAATATATAAACAATGTTATTTCTGCCCCTATTTAAAAGTAGCATGATTTGCTCATGGAGTTATTTATGTCTTCCTTTTGCTGCCCAGGTGTAGACCATTAATTTACTACTTTTCATTGCATATTGTGGAAATGACTTAAAAAGCACATCCAAACTACAGAGATTTGTTTAAACCAGTTTTTTGTCATTCCATTTCTAGTTTTTACTTCACAAAGTGCCAGTTGTCTTTTCCACTGTTTGGATAGAGACTTTCCTGAAATAGCTTTTCTTAAATAACCAACTCTGTTAGGAAAGCAAATTATGTGATTTCAGCAAAGCAAAGAAAAAGATACATCAAAGCAAAGAAAAAGGTATATCAGCAATATTTCAAATTAGCCTGACTCTTATATTCAATTTTCTTATAAAAGCACTTTCAAAAGATCTGACATATTTTGTGGACCTAGAAACATCCTCCTAATTAGCATCAGATTTCCTATACCTTAAATAAAAAATCAGAATCTTTTACATCTTTACAAAAAATATCTCTTTAATTATTTACATTTGAAAGTGAGCCATTCAGGAATGCATGGATTCACACTGAGTAACAATATTCTCAGAGTTTTCACTTGCTATGCCTTTTCCTTCCAGTGGCCTCTCACTAACCGCATATGATTGATCATGAAGGTTATCTTCTAGCCATAGATGACTGGGCTCAGCTTCCCCTGAAAGTTTTCCTCGACAGCCCTTGATTTAACCTGCCTGAATGGCTACCCAAATTTGTGACTTGAACTTCCAAACTATGAGAAGCTGAGGCACAAGGCTGAGGTACTGTTGTGGTATTTAAGGCATTTATTGCTTTGCGTTCTTTTAAGGTGGTTCCAAACCATTCTCAATAAAGCAATTGGACTAGAAATTCCTTTGCCTGTAGGATAAGGTGCTCCCGTTGTATGTTGGATTCACCTAGACAGAGCCAACATAGGTGTGGGTAGGTTCTTAAAACACATAAACCTCCAAAATCTCAGCATTAGATAGAGTGATTGCAGTGAAAAGTGAAAAGCAGTACAAACCAGACTGGACATTTAGTGGTTGTAAAAGTTTCAGTTCTCGATGTTTGTAATTCTTATATTTGTAAATAGTTGCCTTTAAATATCTGAGGTATGGGACATCTTTTTTTCACTTCCCTCTATAGCTACAGGGCTAGAAATTCCTTAAATGAAAGAGTAAATAGAGGTAGGAAACTTGAGCAAATTGCTGCATAGATATCTGGTGCTGGAGTAGCAATGTAAAATGTATGTTATTGAAAAAAGACTGATTCTTAGCACAGATTAAAGAACACACAGATAAGAACATTATGAAGGCATTAGAAATGTAAAATATTTGGGTTTATTATTTTTATTATTGCTCTAGTTTTGTAGATAATTCTTAACAATTATACTACAGATGTAAATGAGATCATCACAAGAAACCAAAATGCAGGAGTATTTAAGGCTCAGAAAGTGTCAAGCTGGTAAGATTGTACTAAACCTTTTCACTGTTTCTTGCATGTACTTACGTATTAATGTATGTGTGAAATGTATGCAAAAGTCTGAAAGTGTGACCTGTGTTACTGATGCTCACACAGGTGTGTATATATAAGTAGGTAAGTGATGCAAGAGAGAAGTTTAAATTATTTTTAAAAATTAGCAAATACAATCTGATTAACCTTGGTGACAAGCCCTCTCTTTCCTTTTTATCTGTTTTTAATTTACACTATGTCTCTTCAGTCTGTGATTTAGTGCATGGTTGAAATTTGTCTGCTTCAGAGTCAACACTTCCCAATGTACTGAAAACGAGATTTGGAATGAATGTATCTAAATCTCTGTCAGATTTCATTTTAAATAGCTCTGAAAATTTAGGGCGACAACAAATCCCATTTTCCCCTGAAGTAAATGTTGTTGGAGCATCCATGAGAGGTTTTTTGGTCATCCTATGTGATCATTATTGTGTTGTCACTGCAAGGACAGGTGGGGAGCATGGGAACCAAGAACAGTGTATTCATCTTTTGCAGTACTTTAAATGTAGATTATAAAGCACTTCATGTTTGTGGTATATGATTAAGAATTAGAAACTGGTTACCTGAGAGCAAATAGTGCACTTTTATTTGTGTGTCTAAAATTTTTTTTTGGTGACTCACATTGCAGATGAGCACTCAGTCCTTCTAAAACTGACCGAAGTAAAGCTGAAAAAGGGCTGAGGAAGGCAAAGTGTTAATGCAGAATAAGCTTACTCAGATAAAGGGTTAAACCCATATGGTTTTAATGGCTATCATTCACATCATTTAATCCTATGCCTATGTAGCCATTCTATGTAGCAAAGTTAGTTTAAGTGAGCACTTAGGGCTAGAAAAATTCTGCCTTCATTAGGGTGTGTGTGCATATAAGTTAGAGATACATCTCTGCATCCTAATAAGAAAGAGCCTGCCAAGTAGACAGAGGTAATGTGATTCTCAGGAATGCTCTTTCAGGTTCCATGTGCTGAACATCTCTTGTGAGCAGCCTGAGACACTCTGCTGAGGAGAGGCTGTGTGGTATGTCCAGCCAGAAGCTTAGATTTTTTTTTTTTTTTAGATTTCCAGTTGTTCCATACTTCATGTAAGATTTCAGATTTCATCCTTTGTCAAGACTTCAAACCTGGTCTTTTAGATATCAATCAAAAGCACATTTTCTACCCTGTTCTCATTTACATTTGTCTAATGCTTAAGGTCATTTGTGATCGTTTGAGTGTATTTCAGCATATGGAATCAGTGAATAATAGATTTCAGCCTCACGCTGTGAAGAAAGATTGTGTTTTTACAAGACATGATGTTGTTTACTGGGTGTTAATAATCACTAATTAACAAACATATCTAGACGTCATAAAATGTTGCATTTTAAGGAGTAAAAATGTCAAGTGTTTAACTTGAGTGCAATAGCATTTGAGGCCTTATTTGCATAAATAAAATAATTAAATTACAAAATAATGTGCTGTACTATATGAAAATGTAAGACTCATTATAGCTCTTGATTTTTAACTCTACATTCTTAAGGCTTTTGCGGATTTGTTGTAAGAGTAAAAAGTTTTGTAAAATGACTGTTCAAATGACTCTCTAATCAATTGATCAGTCCTTCAGATTCAGTAATGATGTGATGCAGTAACAAAGTTATATGATCCCTTCTTAATGCCTTGAGGGAACTAAAAGGCTGATGTAAAGTCTGAAATATTACTGTAACCTTGATTCACTTTTCCTGCAGATGAAAACCTTAGTTACATAATGGTTGTGGGGAGGCAAAAAAAGGAGGAAAGAAACCCACAAGAAAATGAAAAAATTTAGTGTTTTAGAGGGAAGAATGCAACACTGGCGTGCAAAATGACATTCAGTGACTTCCTTTACATTGATCAGATTT
>VWZV01016415.1:41140-63640 GCA_013397155.1 Irena cyanogastra
TGTTAGAGTCAAAGATTATTTGTTCAGTTCCTTTTTGTATCCATTGTTTCAGCATGTTCTACGTTATTTCCTGGTTTATGATGTTACCATTGTACCTTGTCTACCCTTCCTTGACTCTACATTAGCAGGCAGTCATCAAGTGCATCTTACATACTTTCACTAGGTTCTCTCCTTCACAGGGACTCTCAGCTAATCTTTGCCATGGCAAACTTTGACAAGATGATGTTTACAGTGTTGTCTTTGTTTATTTCATTAATAGTTATTCAAATGTTAAGGATGCTGAAAATGGATGAGGTCCAGGAAAGGGGCAGAAGAGTGAATCAAGGTTTGGAAATGAGAGGGTTAAAGAGCTTCAGTTACTTGTCAAAGAAATTACTTGATTGTTAAGAAATTAATCGATTTTGATCTGAAAGTCTCATGTGAATAAAATAATTTTTTAACAGAAGATCAGTCTTTAATCTAGTTTACAAGTACCTAACAAGATATAGAAATTGAAGCTAGGCAAATTCAGTCTAGAAAAAAAATGAGATTTGACAGAATGATAATACATTAGAACATCTTTCCATGGGAAGTGATAGTTTCTTAAGCAGTGAATGTGTTTGAATTTTTCTGAAACACATGTATTAGTTTCCTGAGATATGGAGCTTGATACCAAACTTTGAAATCTTAGATGTTTATTGTTGTGCCTTCTGCCCTGAGAATTTAAACACCTTCTCTGCTGTTTTTAAGTTTTCCTCCATTCAGCCCTTCTGCATCTGCCTTGTTCATTTTGCCTTCTTGGGGTTTTCCTTCTGGTTCCCTTAATTATCCTCCCCATGGGTGACTATTTTCCATAGAGCAAGAAACTGATCTTTTCCTTCATTTTTTTACACAAGTCTGATCGTGTCAGTGCAGTTGTGTCGCTTGTGCTTATGCTGTCTTGCACTTTGAAATTATGTATTTTTTAATACTGTATCATTCTGAACTAGAATTTGAGAACCTCCTTTTTTTTTTCCGAATGTGCTTCACGGCCATTGCTAAAAACAGCAGTCAGTTTCCAAATAAAGGCTGATTTAGAATGTATGGGTGTAGAGGAGGATGTGAAAAGGCAAATTCACAACCAACCACTGGTATTTTTTTATTAATGTCTTTTTCATACAAGATATTCTCACTTCTTTTAAATAAATAGCCACACTTGTGCTGAATGTTGGCTTGTGATGTGTCTACAAAATGAAAAGATTTATTCTACAACAGTTGTATTTACATGCAGTGCATTAATTATGTCCCAAAAACCTAGTAACTTTTGATACACAGCAAATGTGTAAGTGTTAGGACTGTTAGTTTTGAAGACAAAGCTGTAATGTTCCCATCTGAATTTTAGCAAAATATGTTGTACAAAATAAGAGAGAGAAAATATGTTCTTAGAATAAGGAATAAGGCAAATGTGTACTTTTATAATACACTTTTAAAAAGGAACTTTTTAAAGGAAAATGTAATGAGGATAATGGAATCATAGACTATCGAAAGTTTGAAGAGGCCTATAGTTGGGTGTGGTGGCTTTTTTCTTTTCTATTACCATGTTAATGTGATGAGGTTTAATCATGAATTGTTGTACCAGGTACTTTATAAACACAGAGCAAAAAGGCAGCTTGTGTTAGAGAATCTGTGATCTAAGACCAGAGAGAGATATGGTGAGGAAGGATAACAAGGATAACTGAAGTAAGCATGAGAGGAAGAGTTGGAGGCACAAGAGCCTCTTCTCAGTTTTTAGGTGCTATTTTAAAGGACATTTTCAAGGATAATGGAGTAAGTTTGTGAATGTTGTGGATAACGTAGCAGAAGAAGGTTGTACAGGTGCGTGCTTGAAAAGTTAAGTGGAAGATGTAGACTGACATTAGGGCTGATTAAAGAAGAGACTTGTCCTTTCAATATTGAATGAGAGATGAAAAATAGGGATGTGAACTGTTGTGAAGCATTTGGAAATGACAACTTGCAACTTACCTGGAGGGGGACAGAGAAAGATGACAAGATCAGAGTTGTAGGCAAGAAAAACAACCTTTACAGCAGCCTGCTGAATAAATATTAATATGGCAAGCCTGCATTTTCCAAGAGCAGAGAGAACAGTATTGTGATGTTTAGATGAAAGTGATGATGACATGGTCAAGAGGTTGAGTGGATTGGTAAGAAACTTCTTGGAGGTACTATGCAGAGAGAATAAGCAGCAGAGCTGAGTTATGCAGATACAGAGAAAGGTCTAACATAAGCCTAGAATACAGACTAGAATTAATTGTTATGTCCAAAATTATGATCCATGAAATGTAGTTACAATGTCTTGTGGTACTTTAGATGCAATGAGCTTCTCACACACGGAGGCTCTGAAAAATACTGAATTAAGGGTCTGTATGCACAGTGTGAAGTAGATAAATGAGCAGGTTTTTAGCTTTTATGAATGAGATAGCCCAGAAATAAAATTCAGAGGAAGAAGAGGTTGAGGTGGAACATTGTGAAATTATGAGAAATGTGGGAAATGTCTGAAGATAATCTTGTGAAGAGCATATTTTTAAAATCCTAAGACAATTAAAATAACCCAAGCATAAAACAGTAGAATTAAGAATTGAAACAAAGAGCAAGATATATTAGTTTTAAGAGAGAAGTAATGTCCAGGAGACTGAGAATAAAGTGCAGATATTAACCCTAGCTGAGAAAAATCTTTAGTATACTTTGACAAGAGCAAATAAGTGACACGGAAGTTGCCGAAACCTGCAAGGACATTGTTAGAAGAATGCGCCCATTGACAGTTGCAAATATCACATTAGGAATGCTTAGAAATCTAAGAGGAAAGGAAAAATGGTTGTACCTGCAGTTGAGAGCTTAACTTTAGTCCCTTCAAACCAGATATGCACTGTGGGGAATGAGATAATGGATAAGAATACAAAGCAAAGTAAAGCAGTGAAAGTAAGAAAGGCAGAAGGTGAAAGAAGGCGGAGAAATAAGAGCAGCCTTGTGAGAATATAATAAGAAAGATGGGGAAATTATAGTAGGCAATTTTGCAAGATTCCTCGGAGGAGTTGTAATGATAGGTGTACACATTGCCTCTATCACTAGATTAAAATCCATCTTCTTGATCTTTATACATAACTAAGGACTCTCAAACCAAGATCAAGGTGCAGAGAAACATCCTGATGATACCTTTTGTTAATGTGGTAATGAACTTGCTTGCTTAATGTCATAGAAAAAGTCGTATAAGCCTCCAGACAAAACCTTTTACCTTAACCTGTATACTTTCCAATGATAATGCTTTTCAAAGATTGAAACTTAAATTAAAATATGAAAAGAAGAGGTGGGTAGATAGGGATTCTTGGTAGCTGTTCATCTGCTAATTGGGATGATTTTTTAAAATCCTTATTAAAACTACAAATGCAGTTTAAAGAAAGTAAGGCTTTTGTCCTTTTTTTCTAATTTTGAATTTTTGTCTTTATCTGCACAATTACTTATCTGCTAATTTGAGAGCTACTCTAGCTTGTGCCATTCATCACAAGAACATCTCAGAGGGTCTTGGAAATGTTTCAAGTTTTAACAATCAGAGACTTAACCTGTTTTTTCTCATGTAAGTTACCTGCCTAGACACACTAGGAAGACAAACACTGAATAACAGAAGTTGAATAATAATAGTAATGAAGAATTTTGCATGAGAAATAAAACCTGGTAAAATCAGGTCTTTTGTTGTAGATTGCTGAGATACTTTACCAGTGTAAGGAAAAGAATGTTGACATTTGTCAGGCTATCCTCCATAAATTAGAATTACTGTACAGGGAAAGTCTTGGCTGCTGTAACTATCCCTGCAACATTACCTATTTTATTATGTTGTTTTTTTTTTCTTTGAAATACATGGGGATATTTGGAGGTACATTTTTGTGCTTTAAGTCTCTTACTTTCTTACTTGATCTTTATGTTCTAATATCATAATTCTTAAGTCTTAACCTAATCACATTTTCTGATTTACCTGTCAATTGAAAAGAAAAACCAGAGGAAAAAGGAAGAGTTTCTTTGATTGTTTGTGCGGTGTGTTGTTTGGAGTTTTTTTTAAATTAATTTGTTTCAGAATTCTTCAGAATGGTAGAAGGTTGATAGCCTAGGAAACAAAAGCATCAGTACATCTTTTCTCAGACTATTTTGATGGTATGCTTTATCCCTGACCTGGAGAAGCCACCTCTGCATGTGAGAGGATGGTTCATTTTCCATAGCTCATTCAGACCTTGTCCTTCTTGCTAGGACTATCATCAACATTGCTAATTATAGTAATAGGTTTGTGACATGGGTACTTTTCCTCTGAAAACTGGTCAAATTCATTTGATGCTGGCCATAAATCAGCCATTAGTGGGTACCAAGTTTCAGCCACCCTCACTTTAACGTAAGTAGTAGCTGAACAGTGCAGTAGTGTTTTTCTCTTGCACCCTATTTCATTTTTAATGTTCTTCTTGTAGCCCAAAAGAGCTCTCAACTGTTTTATATTTCCATTGGGTCTCAGACCCTTTTCTGCTGAAACCCAGTTGCCTATTTTCACTTGTTAGAAACTAAACCTGCATGAGTTAAATAAGCCAGCACAAAATAGTGTCAAATGGGTTTTACATAGCGTGTAAAACACAGTGTGTTGGTTTGTTTGGGTTTTTACAGAAAAAAAACACTGAAGGTGTGGCTTGGACAGAAATATACAGTAAACCTCATTTCTCAAATGTACATTGTAATTTCAGTTCTTAGTACTGTAGCACCTTCCCTCAAAAGAAAGGCATAAAAATATTGTTGCTTCAAAACTTACTTTGCTGGAAGAAAGATGACTTTAAAGAAAAATGTGGCTTATGTAAACTAATTTACTATCACTGTAAAGGAACAAGAGGAAAATACAAGTAGGCTTGGATTTTCTTCATGCTGGCACTCAACGCGATACTGGTGATTTAAGAGACTTTTTGTGGTGTGGTATTTTTACACTTATTTCTACTTTTTAAAAGGAAATGTAATAAAAACTGAGATTTTCAGATTTCCATTGCTACCACTTCTCTGGATTTCCTGGCAGTGATTTTTTTTTTAATGGAAATGCAATCAGCCCTTGCTTCATAGTGCCTTCAGTATTTCTTTCAGGTCTGACCAATAAGTCCAAGAGTCACTTCCTCAGTAATCCATGAAAAAATTATTGTTCCTCACCCCCTTACTACATATAGATACATGCATTAACTACCTTTTTCAGGATTGTTTTGTAATATCAGTGGGTTTTTCTTTACTTTGCGGTCAGGAATTGCATTTGTATTACAAAATTTTTTTTGGCTAGTTGATGATATTTATGTAAGTCCTAAGTCTGATTCACTGCTTTCATTAGCACTAGAACTCAGAACAGCTGATTGAGAGCCAGGCTGGTTCTGACATCAGTGTTAATGACGGAAGTGTGCCGACTCTGAGCAGAATTGATTCTGATTCCCAGATATGCGGGACATGTCTGCTTTACAGGTGCAGATGTTCAATGGCAGCTCCTGCAAATCTGTGGAAGCAGGTAGCAGTGTAGATAGGGGAAGCCTGGGTAAGCTACTGAAACTGTTTTGGAGGTTGCAGCCAGTACTGCATTTCACATCCCTGGCTGTGCCTCCCTTACTAGTCACGCTTGCACTTAGCTAAAGATAGCATGGATAAATACATACAGCCTGTACTTCCATCTCTCCCACCAGTGTGCACACATCCTGAGTCAGACCAAGATGAGTCCCACTCTTGGGGGGACTATTGTTTTTACAAATTATATTAAGTTTACATGGTAATTTCCCTGCAGGAATAAAGATTTTCCTGTACTTTTGGAAAATATATGGCAAAGTTCATTTTGAATTGGTAAATTTTTCATTGGCCTTTGCATAATTACACTATCTTCATGAATGCAGCTGTACTGAAGCTAGAGACCAAAAACAGCCCTTGTAGTACGTCAGAAAAAGCAAGAAAGATTGGCTTATGGATGGATGTGGTGCCCTTAGTTTACTCCTTTTAACAGTACGGATGCCAGTCGTGTTGCACCACTGCTCATGCTCCTGGCAACCCGTCAATTCCATATTTTGCTCGGCACTTTGGTTTATGAGCTTTTACCTCCTGACACAAACTCCTCTGTGCCTGCAAGAGGTGTGTACAGAAAATACTGTGTTTCAGGTGCCCAGCAGAAACCTGACAGTAACATGAGGGAGGGTGGTTGGGTTTGGTTTTAGTTTTTTTGCAGGAGGAGACACCTGTGCTTCCTTCCCAACTGCATGTGAGGGATAGTAAACATAAAAAAATCATAATTCAAATATCTATACTGGTACTGATCAGATCTCTGTTTCTGTAGCAATGAGAACCAAAGGTGGCCTTTTAAGGCTCACAGTTCTTCTACCAATTTCCAGTTCTGCTTCAGGCTTCTTAAAGTATTAGAGTGCGTGCTTTAAACCCACAAAACTTACCTTTACCTAATTTTCACCATTCTAACCTAAGTTTCCACGGAAACAGGGTTGAAAAAGCCATTGGTAGCCAGCAGGCAGCCAGCAGCTGAGAGTGAGAACTCTCCTTTGTCACTTTCCACTACTGGATGCCTGCTGCGTGCCAGTGTGCAAAACTACCTAGGCTTCTAAAATCTGGATTACTTTCAATTTGAGGGGGAAAAATTAAATTAATCTACTCTTTTCTGTCTTTGGGTTGTCACAGTAAATTCCAGGAGGGCAAATGGGCTGATGAGTCCTGATCTGTTCAGTTACATTGAGCCGCACACAATCAAAGCTTTGCCAACCAACTGGGCCTCTCCTTTCATAATTTACATGTTTTAAAAGCATTCTGTCTCAAATTTTGTGTCTGTGTCTACCTTAATTCTTTATGGCCCTGTGTCTATTTATCTACATAATTACGAGCCTTTTTTACATACAGTATAGTCAGTGTACAAAATTCCCTTTTTTCTTGTATACTTAAGGCACATTTCTGAATGAACATATTATAAACTGATCCTCGGTTAAATATTGGGAGTAGGATATGAATGGAGATGGCTTTTAACCAGAAGTAGATTATAGCTGCGGGAAGACTAAAGGGTCTATTTGGTCAAGACTCATACAAAACTGAGATAAGCATGCACAACCTGACAAGATCAGATTAGACCCTTCCCCCACAAATGCTTTTCCCATAAATATTTATCTACTTTCTATTATAAATAACCAGGAAATGAAAAAGGATAGATTCCTTTTTTTAAAATAGCCTAGAAATAGAAATGCAGCTTCGAATGTTTGGGGTAATGATATTTAAAGTATGCAGTAAATTCCAATACTAGTTGCTATTTTTTAGATGAGAGTAAAGTACTGAAATTCCTTGTGGCAGCTACATAAATCGGCAGCGTTTATAAACAAAGGAGAACTTCGTACATATGTGAATTTTTGCCTACTACTGGGTATCTTAGAATTAAATAGCTTATCACCTATGAGAGAATAGGTGTTGACAGAGTCAGCACTGCTGTATTTTTAAGCGTGCCAGAGGCAGCATTACTGGCATTGAAGTTAAGCTTGGCATTTTTTCACCCTGTCTCTCCTCCCTCCGGCCCAAGTGAATGCTCACTTCGTCAATGAGAAACACAACTGAATTGCCTGCCAGATGTAACAGAGATCCATGAAATCACATCTATTCTGCAGATTTGTGTTTCATTCAGATTGTCGATACTTTGACTTCACTTCCTCATGCAGCAATGTTAAGGGGTAAACTGAAGCTGTGCATGTGCCACTAATTCAGAAATGCATATTTGTTGGTGATCCACTCATCAGAACCTGAGTGGATTGCGTTTCTGCTATAATGAAAAATAGCTCTTTAGCTTTGAGATTTATAACCTTAAACATGTACAGAATAAGATTTTTATATTCATCTTTGAAAGTAACGAGTTTGCACTTTTTTAAACACTTCTGTGTCACATAAGAATAATATTAATACTTTAAAAATCTCAAGATGAAAAATGTAAGTCCTTTTTTCTTTCTTTTTTTTTTTTTTTAATCTTTTTTTCCTCTAGCATTTTACGATGGGATAATGAGACAGATGTCTCTCAACTGGAAGGACATTTTGACATTGTTATGTGTGCTGACTGGTAAGTACATAAAAATCATAAAACTCACGTTAGAAAAATAGCTTTGCTGGAGTAATTGTACTGTGCTGCTTGCTGATGGCTAAGCAAAGTCAACAAATGAAGCACAAAGCCACCTTAACCTCAACAAATTAATATTCATCTCCATGTGACAGTTATAAGGTAGTCTTCTATCACACAGTAACTTCTACCACATTATTTCCCAAAGATTGATTTTGAGAAGCATTTCCATTTTCTGGAATTGCCTCTGTTTCATGCTTGACGTATCAGTAAATGGACGACTTAGGCAAATTGCAAATAATTATGGCTCAGTGAGGAACAGTCTGGAGAAAAGAGAGTTTATCAACACAAACAGCTCAATTAGCTTACTTCTTAGGAAAGATCTGACTATTGATATAAGGGGATATATTTTTTGCTCTCTGGAAAATCTTTCCAAGGAAAAAGAGGTTTTCAAACCCTTTTTTCCACCCCCACCACATTCTGTTCCTTAAATCTATTTGACATCAATATTTGGAGGTATAGGCTTTATATTATTTACATAGGCACATGTTAATTGTAAGATAATTTATAGTGAGAAAAATAAGAGTACAGCACTTAATTTAGGAAAAGGTAGATGCATGCAGCAATATGGTATCTTGTTTAATAACTCATGCAAATAGATTTGATTATTGACACAACAGTTTTCTGATACTGCATTTGTGGGATTGTGCTGTGCTGTATTTGCTGCATGCTAGCTTTAAAAATGGTACATTATAAATTATTTGTGTCATATAAATGTAGATAATGTAAAAAAAAAAAAGCTGTGCAAATTCTATTTAGGAGAGTAGATATTTTTAAACCAGTCTGTCTTTCCTTCATGGATATTTGCTCTGGACCCATTAAATATCCAAAACAACAAAAAAAGCTGTCTATGTTCTGTGGCACATTACTGTTGTGAGAGATGAAATTCTAAAAGCAGAGACTTCCTAGAACTGCTCAGTTCAGCAAATTTATGTACCTTACCTAGAAACAGTTAAAGGAAAAGGCAAGGGAAGTACAAAGCTTTCTATTGTTTTTTAAACAATGTTCTTTTTAAATGTCTTCTTCTATTCCTCTAAAGCTTTCGTTTTTCTTTCATATTATGCTATTTAAGCAAACTCTTCATATTTCACAAAGTTACTGGTTTTGTATAGCTCTGGAGAAAATGTGTTTAGTAACCTTTTTCTAACACCTATTTGTTGTCAGAATGCAACAGGGCTTTGTTTCTCTTAGCATTTAATTTCAGGAAAGTTCTTTGTTCCCAAAAAGGACAGAGGAGGGTTTCTAACTAATCGCTGATAATGTGCCTCAGAAATGCATCATCTGATTAAAATAAGGAGCTAAACAACACCATATGATTTCAGCAAGTAATTTAGTAAATGCCTTCCTCACCAAATATTAGAATGGATACTCCAGGTTTCATTGCACAGATGAAGTTAATGCTGGACAGGATTAGATCAGATTAAGTATGAAAGTCAGATCAGAGTGCTGGCGGACATGAGCAGGAGGGCAGCAGTCTTCTCGGAGGCTTAGACAAGGCTCACATATGGATGTTCTCCAGATTATGTGGGTGAAGCAAGGTCTTGCCAAGAGATTTAGAGTTAAATTTGTTCTTCACACAAATATCAAAACAACCTGGCTGTGCTGTCTCTTGTATTCTTGCTAGTCACACCATGTCATCCTATTTGTGCTGGGAGTACAGCAGAGTGAAGCAAGACTTAAGTTGTTTTTTTCAGTAATATTCTGGCCTAATACCCCTCCCAGTCTGTTTGGAAATAGTGTAGTTTCTTTAGGAAACAAAGACTCAGACATGACAGGTAAAATACATAATGCATTTGCAATCCCTGCATTTTGTATGTTTATTTTGAAGCACTTAAGATGCAGGTAAGTGTATAAATATTTATAGATTTCTAGAAAATAAATAGAAATGTGCAGGTTAGTTTAAAGAATATGGGTTTATTCACAAATTATTTCTATTTTCTTATTTTAAGTGCTCATAGATATATGTATTGCCTTATAAACATGAAAATCCCTTTATTGTTTGTTTCTTTTGGAAATAATTCTTTTAGTTATGGACACTAGGTTTTCTGGTACATGAAAAGGCTGAGGAAAGAAATGTTCCATGCTTTATCAAACTCAAATCTTCTTTTCATTTTCATGTATTTCTCTTCAGCGATATAGAATCAGTTTGAGAACTGTTGGCAGGATTTTTGCTCTCTGAATTTTTTGGACTGCCACTGAAGAGGAAAAAAAGATCTCTTTTCTTCTAGCTTCCCAGCTGAAACCTGAAGTATGCAGTGATAAAAAACAGATAGAATAGATTGCATTTAGTTTAACACCATCATATAGCTCATTGTCAGTCAATAAAATCCGAGATTAGAACAGAGAACTACAAAGCAAAAAATCTGAGTTCAAATATTAGGTACATGGATAAATTTTTATTGAAGTATTTCCAGCAAGGGTGATATTGTCTGATTCTCTGAATAGCTAACCAGTGGTACTGCTTGATCCCATTTACATGAAAACAAGCTCTATTCATAAACATTTTCCAAATCCACATGGAGATTCAAGTAAAAATGTACATGATTACAGCAAGCGGCGATATGTTTATATTCATATATTTACAGTCAGACTTTCATAAACCTTGTGTGCAGGAGTGGAAAATAAGTTATTTCCCAGAACAAACAGTCTATTAGTTAACAGCTAAATTTAGTAGCTCAACTAGATTATAAAATAAATAAGAGGCAAACTGTGAAAGCTAGTCATTATTTAACCATTCGGGATGTTGACAATAGAATAGTTTCATGGTTCAGCAGTTCCAAAATAATTTTTAAAATGTCAACTATTAGATAAAAATAAGTTAAAAAAAAAAAATCAATCTGAGGCTACACCTGGAAGACGGATACAGTAAAAAAAAATACTGAAATAATGGAATCTTTAAAACATATCCACCCATCTCATATTTTTCAGGGGGAATTTTAAGGCCAAATGAGGGCTGTCAGAATTTTTGATTTTCATTTGACATACACCTGTGGATATAAAGTCATACAGGCTGGAATTGTGAGTTTCAATAGGGAAGGAGAAATCACAGGTGCATGGATGGACAGGCCAAACCCGAGACTCTTGAGAGCCTTAGATTTCTGATTATTTAAACAGTGTACATACTTTTCTTTATTGAGGAAAAAAATTCTGAGATTTTTAATCCAAAGAGAGAGTAAAGGGTAGTAGGACTGAGACAATAAAAAAACTTTATCTTACACATTATTGTGAAACAAGTTTTCACAAATAATTCAATGTAGAGGCAATATAAGATTTTGAACCCTGTATTGTTTTGGAAATGCGTAATATCTTACTTTATTTACTTAGAATTATTCCATTTTTAAAGTTTGGCACATGCATAAGTATTCACATAACAGAGGCCAGGGGGAGCTGTCTCACATTACTTTCACAGCTGAGATTTTTGCTGAAGTCACGGGGAGTTGTGGCTTTGCCAGGAATGTAGAACTAAACTTGAAGTATTTTTAAAATACCTTAAAATATGTCACTTTTGTCTCTGTTAGTTTATTTCACTTATTATAAGGAGATCTTTTTGCAGGAGTGCAGTAAGACCTCTGTCCTTCCATTTTAGGCTTCCATTTCTAGCACACACTTTCAAGTGCATTGGAACCTGATGACGTAGAAGTAAGAATCTTTTTAGTTTACATCAACCATGTAGTTGAAAGTGAACAAAAAAATAAATAGCTCTATACATTAGAGCCTAAATATGAATGTAATAATATCTGAAGAACACCTGTAAACGCAACTATTTACCAATGGCAGAACATGCAAAAAACCATAAAGTTCACATCATAGCCTATAAAATATATGTCCTTGTTGCAAGGCAGAACATGAAAGGATATTAGCATGAAGCAAACTAACAATCTACTTATTTTTTTATATTTGTTTCCTTGTGGCTTATGGTTACTTCTCTTCAGTTCCGGTATAAACTTTCATTTTGGCTTTAATGGTAATTTAAAATTTTAATAAAAGAGTAAGAGAGTAGAGAGGTGACAATGCCATCTGCCTGTTCATCCAGATTTCACAGGTTAAGAGCATTGCCTAAACAAAGGCCAAATCATCAGCCGTGTTCTCATCTTTCTACTGCTGTGATTTGAAACTTCCTTGCTGACCCAAGAAAACCTTGTTATTCCTGTCCTGAGCTACATAAACATGAAATATTACCACTAAAGTAAGCTTAAGCCAAATTTGAATTGAGGTGTGAGAACTGAGTGTGAGTGGTTTAGAACAATGCATTTTTTAATTTTACTGAGCTGTTTGCAGAATCACAGAATTGTTAAGGTTGGAAGGGACCTCTGGAGATCATCAAGTCTAACCCGCCTGCCAAGGCAGGATCACCTAGAGCAGGTGACACAGGAACTCACATGTTGTGAGCTTTGAAGGATGCTTTCAGGGACATTTTCAGTATGCTGTGGTAATATTTAGTCATACAATTCTACTTGTAAGAAAAACTGTGTGACAAAATCCCCTTGCGTGGGCCAAATCCTATGCTGTTCCCGTCTGCAGCACAGATTATCTAATGACTTCTTCAGGATTTTCCTCATTTAAGGTGTCCCCCGACTGAGAGGGAAGATAGAGATGTTCCCTGGAGTCATTGCATTGCAGTAACTTTGTTTCCAGTCTTCTCTGCTCCTTCTGGTCAGAGTACGTGGCTCACAGAGCAACAGTTTGGAAATCACAGGATGAGAAATTATTTTCAATTGGAGTAGGTCGTGTTCCCAGGGACAAGCCTCTCTCGGAGGGCAGGTCAGCTTGGGGCAACTGTCTCAGGGTATCTGGGTTTCCTAAGGTAAGATGGATAAGAGTCTACCTCCCATGCCACCAAAATATCAATGGGGGTTGGACAGAAAAATTTTAAGTTCTCAGACACTCAGCTTCTGGTAAACAAAGGCCTGTAGTTCTCATTGTAAAGAAACAGGATTGGTAGCAGCAGTTGTGCCCCTATCTCACTGAAAAAAAAAAAAAAAGAGAATGGTGTTCAGGTCCATTAAAAGGGGATTTTAATGCTGCTAAACTGCCCCAAGACTGTGTTTCCACTATACTGTTTCAATAATAAAAATATTATAAATGCACTTTTCATTCAAAATGTACTTCTGTTTATATAGGATCCCAGGAAGTCTTAAATGTGTGCATGCTTGCAATGTTTCATATTGAAAAAAATTAATTACTTTTCACTATTCTTTTGGGAGAGGAATCATGTATTCCACTTCTTCTGCAGGTGGTTAAGTTCCCAGTGAAGTAGTGTCTTACAATATCTATCTGTATAGGGATCAACATGAGGTGGATGTCATTAAACCACCCAAGAGACATCAGAGATAAGAGATGCTTTTTCAACTAATTAGATTTAAGCACCCATGTTTTCAGTAAAGTTCTTCCAGGAAGATAGATCAAGGCTGAGGGGTTGTCATCAAGTCAATTGCTCAAGTTTAAATTTTCTTGTAAGCCAGGCTATCAGGGAAATTTTTAGCTAGTAATTCATATTCTAGAGGAGAAATTCAGAAGATCGTACTTCTGTATTAGATGTTCTTCAACATATATAGATATGTTGAACGTTCTTCAACATATGTAGATATCCATTCTACCATTCTATTTTCTCAACAGTGTAAGGTTCTGCCAATTTGTACTAATGAAGTATGGTCACTTGCAAGTTTTCATTGTTTTGTTTTGTTGTTTGTTCCAGAGTAGCAAAAATTCACAGTTCTTGCACACCTGCTCGACTTTATGGTATAGGATACAGTATTCTCCTTGGTAGCTGTGGAGTGTCCTTACCTAAACATTCACACATCTTCTGTTCTTGATGAAAGGTCCGTGGTTGGCAGACTACTTTTTTCACTTCAGTGTTGCCATATATTCTTTATGTTCTTTTAGAATTTAAAACCTGGAAAAAAAATTTACCCACATCTCTTCAGAAAATAAGTTTGAGAATAAAAGGAAGAGGAGTATATTAAAAACCCATAGAGAATGGACAAAATGCCATGTAGTATGAAACTTGAACTTGACACAAGCTGGAAAGCAGTTTTATTACAGAGAAAATGTGGGGGGGAAGAAAAAAAAAAGAAGAAAAGAAGAAAAAAAAATCACATTATCTGTGGGCTGCTTGATAGAGTTTCTTATCTGAATCACCAATATAAATGCAGCCCACAGTAGTAAGGACTGAAAGGCATTGGTTGCTATCAGATGGTTGTTCACTAACCATTGTAAATGCACTCATCCACAGTAACTACATGTCCACAAATATCTAGTCAAGAGTGATTGGCACCCTGGCTGCCACTATTAGTATATACATTAAGGTACTGAGGGGCATGAAGAATGAATTATCCCCTCAAATCATGAGGTAATCACACCAAAATAGGGGTGAGCGTGTTGGCAACATTGCATGGGAAAATTGACTCTGCTGCTATCCTTGCGGGACCCATGCTGGAGATGAAGGGTTGCACTCTTGAGAGATGACAACTCTGTACAATCTGGGCCATTGTATTTCAACAGCCTTGGAGAGAGGGAGGAGGTAAGGTCTTGTAAATCTTTGCAGGGATAGATATAGATACAGAAATACAGCAAATATGTATAATAGGTAAAAATTAATGCCAAATCTGTGAAGATAGAAGGGGAAAAAATACCCTTAATAGTAACACCTGAAATACAATAGAAAACATTTTTTAAAACTCCATCTCCCTTGTATATACATGTAAAGTGATAACTTTTTATGCTGATCCTCATTTCTGATACAGTATTACTTTAATAGCTAGCATGTATGATTGGTGAATTTCAGCTATAAAAAGACTTGTTTCATGCTGATAATTTAGGTTTAGATTGTATTTCATTTTATGTATTTTTAAATGTTCGAAGTACCTGAACTGCATATAAATGTAGACCACAGTTTCTCTTTTACAGCATTGTGTAAACATATGTAATTAGCCTTGTACTTATCTGCATTAGTATCATTAGAATTGAAAACCCATTTTAATCTGGATTCTGTTCTCTTCTCAATGTCAGCCTGTTTCTGGACCGGTACAGAGCTAGCCTTGTTGATGCAATAAAGAGATTACTCCAACCCAGTGTAAGTATGTTTCTATTTTCTCCTGAACACTGGCTTCAGAATAATTAGTCTGTGCACAATGATTGAGAGAGTAATGGAATGGCAGGATTAATGTCATGTAATACTTTAATACTTATTATGTCCAACTTCAATTGAGTCTTCTAATCTATCAGATTCTTTCCTAATCATAAACTAGGAAACTTCTTATACTTGGCCTTCTGATAAGGAACACAGTGGGTAGTAAAATAAATGAAACCGCTTCAAAGATAGCGTCAGATTATTTTTATCAAAGCGTTTCTCAAGTATTTTCCTTTGATAAAAATGTCTTCATATTAAAGTAAAATATGATATTGAAAGTTTTTATGTTGGCTTCTGTCATTTTTAATCCCTTCAATTGTAACCTTTGTCATTGTGTATTTATTTATTATAAAAGAATATCTTTTCCTTTTCATTTATGGTCATATAAAATGAACAAATCGTTTATATGTATACTGTGGCTTAAAACATTTTTCCAATAAGTAAGCCCTGTGTTTACATATTTTATACCTTAGAAAATAATGAAATCATGCTCTTCATAAAATGATCACATGTTCTACATGAGTGTCACTCAGGAGATATTTTATCAATTTAAATCTATTGGGCTGTTTAAATCAGAGAGACTTACAGGCAAAAAAAACTCTTACATGCCTATATAAAATACATATATCTCCTCAAATATTTGAAAAAGGGAAGATAATCAAAAGAAGAAAGGAAAAAAAACATTAAGTAATTGCTCTAAGTAGGATTTTGAAACAGAAATTTTATCATTCATGTTTAACATCCAAATCTTCCAATAAGGTATACTTTCAATTTGAAAACAGAACATTTCATGCTAGCAGGGCATTTCCAAGCTTTATTTAGCATTTGTAGTATTTTTGTACTTTTTGTACAAGTGATTTGCTCTGCAAAAGGAATAGAAGACCTAAACGTGCAAAGGCTTAAGAACCCGAGTCATTTTAGTTGTGTAAGTAATCCCATTCTTTGCTTAGAGTGATCAGGTTTCTATTCTTGGTTCTATCATAGACTTTCCTGAGTGACCTAAGGCAAGTTACTTAAGACTGAATTATTTTAGTGAGTTGTGGGGCAAGGCTGCCAGGAAGACAAGAGAAATGTAGCCACCCTGAGGAAAAGCTTACCTAGATATTTCTGTCAGTGGCAGTAAGAAGAGGTTAAGCAGCTCCTGCTCAGAGTGATGTATTCTGACTTTCATGATGTACCAACAGTTCTCAAAGAGCAATAATTTTTGGGACCACAGGTGATCTGGAACACAAAGCAGATCCCAATTAAAAAAAAAATAGAAGAAAGTTTTTTCAGCCCAGATCAATATCAGCAACTGATTCTTCAGGTATTCCTATGTCCCACTCTGCTCGCTCCATGAAAGGACATCAGGGAAGAAGAGCATGAGTGGGAGGAAGAGAAGTGTGCAAGAGGTGCACTGGTAACTGTGGAATTGTCAGGCCGACTTTAAGCCAAACCTGGCCTGACTCTTTAACTCCAATCAGCTAATTCAAATTCAAAACATGCCTTTGTATTTCAGAGCATATGAGCTACACTCCTTTGTGAATATAGATGGAGTAAAGGGAGATGGCTTTTTGTTGCCTGTCTTCCTAGTCGTGTTTGCTTCTGCACATTATGATTTATAGCATAGTCAGTATTAATAACCTAGCACTTATTTGCTGTGCATTTTAGGCACAGCAAATTGTTCCTACTTCTTATCAGTGAAGCTAGCTCAGGAAATTCATGGTCCATGCTGGAATTTCTGTTGCAGAGTTTTGGACCCCTATACAGGCTGTAGTTTTTTACTAAATTAAATTGCCTAATCCACTTTATGAATGGCTGTATGGATGGATATCCGGTTAAGACATGGCCTTGCAAATATTGTAATTTATAACTTAAAGAACAGCAGACTATTGTATAGGATGGGAGCTGGGAGTACAGACACCTGAAATGAGCTCTCTTGTCCAAAAATGATGTGTTCAGCAGAGATTCCTTCAGGCTATGCCTTCATGGTTTGAAAGACACAAATAAAAACATATGCTCATTCAATATCTCAAAAAATGCAGTCACAAGTATGAAATAATTACCAGTTTCACTGCTCGTTAACCTGTATAAAATTTCTAAGGATAGTATCAGAAAGCATTTTACCAAATGGCACTATACTTAGGCTTTTAAAGGACAAGTAAATCAATAGTGAACTTATTTTCCAGTTGCAAGAATTAAGAATAGTTTATGGGCATTAGTTTATGCCCAAGCTAAGGCCTAAACTTCTTATATTGAGTTCACTCTTCTACATTAAATATTTTGTCTCAAATTTAGAACTTTACTTTTTGTAAATACTTTGACAAATTGATAAAATTGACATACCTAAATGCAAGTCATTTTTCAAATATAACTAGGATGAAATTAGCTTAGAAGAGTCTGGAGAAAATAATAACCAACACTAGCAACAGAAAAAGTGGAGTAAACAGAGAATAACAGATATCCTTGCAAAGCTCTCTTGAAGGAGGGATTCAGAACACATAGTCTATGCCTACTGTTAATTTAAAATTTAGCACAATATTTCTGGCTATTAGAATCCTTATGGCACAGAATGATGTGTTTTGGGTAACTTTTTGTTTTCCCTGAAACAGGACTCTGATCGTTTCAATCATCTGGTTCCTAGTATTGACCCCATGGACAGTTGTGTTGGCACAGGAAGAAATTCACAGAGAGAAATGAGCAGCTCACAGAGTTACTGAGGGCTGAAATTTCTATCTGAGAAATATTTGTAACACAGTCAAATGTCACCTTTAAACCCATTCAAAGGATTAGGCACAGAAATATTACATTGAACAAATTTATCTTGAATGGCTGTGTTTTATTTCTCTCAACTTATTTGACTTGTTTTGCCAGCATTTAGGGGGTTTTTAGGTCGTTAAAATTTACTTTCAGTTTCAATCTCAGAATAAGCATTTGTTTGTTTGCCTATTTCCCTAATTAAGAACAATTTTTTATCAAGGTTTTTATTCTTCTGTGGCCTATCCATTCAAAATCCCAGTGAAGTCAATGGAATGCTGGTGAGCTTGGACTAGTACCAGTAAATAAGACCACATTTAGTAATAATTGATGAGTGAAGTTAGTCATAGTCACTTACAAAATATGAATGACTGTCCCATTGTCTTACTGTAGCATTTTAGTGACTCTTCAAGCTATCAGAACTGTCATTTTCCTCTGTGTTTTTTTTACAAGTATACTGGAATTGTTTTTCCATCTGGGGAAAGGCCATTTTGAATTTTAAACATCATCCTTTAAACATTATCCTAGGAGGCACTTTTGAATTAAAATTAGACTTGAAATAGTCCATCAAGAGTAGAATCAGGCCACTGGTCTAATGTTTTTGTTGTTCAGCAGCCAAGGAATGAAAAACATTTTATAATTAGAAAAGTGAATGCAGCTCCACAACTGGTAGCAGAATCACAGAGATTGGGCAGGTGACAAAAAAGTGCTTTAAATCCAGATTGTGATAGACCAGAATTGACAACAGTACCTGCCAGTTGTGAGGAGATTATTGTGGTATTAAACATTAATCATGATTTCTTGGTGAGTGCAAGATCCATAGGTGTTTTAGATGCACGCTAAAAGTGACAGATTAACAGGTTTTTACACCAACTAAGGAGCTGGCCAAAAGTAACTGTGTAGTGATTTCCATAAAAGCCATTCCCCTTTTTCAAAGTTATTTCAGGATTTTTCTGTCTGTATTTCTGTCTGTATCAGGATATTTCTGTCTATATTTCATACAGTGTTACATTCTATTTTACTGTATTTCTCTTTCAAATTTAATTGGAAGTAGTCTTCAGAGAATATGAGCAGGAATGACCACATGGACTGCTGACTCTAGATGAGGCAAAGGGATACTGTTGTGTGAGCCCCTCATCAGAGCTACTGGGTCAGTGGCCAGTTTAGGGTCTGTAGCCTCCAACCATCTCTGTTCACGAGGCTTAGTCGCATCTGAAGTTCCAAAGTGGATCATATGGTCAGTAAGCCCTGGATAAGGGACATTTTTCCCATTACAGTGATCATGAAAGTGTAGGCCTCCAGAGGAGTCTTGGCCTTCTTAGGCCAGGAAGGGCTTCTGCAGAACAACATTCTGGGGAGGTGAGATGGCAGCAGGAGGAGCAGGATCCTCAGCTGAAGGCTCCCTTTGCTGCCCGCTTCTGTCTGATGACATTAAAGCATGCCGAGGATGTGAGGGAACCGATTGTGAATTTCCTGTGTTTAATGTTTTTCATCCTGAGCTGAGCCTATATTCAGACCTAGCATTTACATAAGCAATTCCAGTGCCTTCACTGGGAGTTACACCCCTTTGCGCCTCTTATTTTGCCACAGAATTAAAGCTACAGCTACACAAATGAACAGAAGTTGAGTTGGTTTGGGTATTGCCCTAAGACTCCTTTGTGCTCTAATTTCCCATGAGAAAGATGAGGGTAACAGCATTTCTCTATCTCACCAAGCTGTTGTGAGAATAAATACAGTGTTGTGGTGTTAATGGTGGAATCTTTTAAGTACACATTAGCACCATAGGTACTGACATAACATTTTTATTGCTGCCTCACTGTGCATTGTCTCGGTGTATATGTGCATGTGTGAGACACAGATTTGTTCCTTATTCTCCTCACTGAGTGTCTGTGTCAGCATTGCAACTTTCCAGCATTCCTGTTGCAATTCTCTCTACTGATCACTCTTTACCTGTGGCTTACAGATTGCATTTTCTCAAGGTGAATGTACTCCCACAGCATCTAATCCTTTCACAACTTTTTCACATCCCCGCAATTTTCTTTTGTCTCTTTGCATGATTACAGTACCTCACAAATTAATCTTAGCTCTCATTAACGTAGAAGTTAAATACAGGAACTTACAGTAAACTTCATGACTCCCCTCAGTGTGATATGCTGTTGGCTGATATTAACCTTTGTTTACAGCTCTTCAACCACTTTTCATTCCATGTGACAGAACGCAGTATTCAGGCAATTAGAATTAATTCTGCAAATAAGACTTCAAGAGATGCTCTATCGAGTAGGTTAGGTTTTGGGCAAGTACTTTGCACAGAGTGTCTAAAATCTATCAGTTCAAGGTACAGTCATTTTTGTTTTCTTAAATACAGAAAGATGAACAAAAAATTAGGTAATGGACCATAATGTATTGCCTGGGCATCATAAATGGCCTGATCATCTTGCAAGAACCAGAATGAGTATTCAGGAACATTAATTCTTGGTTGAAATGTAATTTACCAATTTAAGGTCAAATTTAGCTGCTCTGCTCAGGTAATTTAAAATATCTTTGAAAAATTAATGTTTTGGTCTGATTTGTCTCCAATTTTGCCTTGTTTTATACTGTTGTAATTCCATTGACAGCAAATGGGAGGTACTCTTCTATGTGTGAGAGAAAAAAGAAAATCATTATTTACAGTCTTTGCATGGTTATGAACTAACAAATGGATTTTTTGTCAAGTGTATGTTCTGTATGCTTTTTCTGTGTTTTATTTTGGTCATCCACAGATACCATTATTATTATTTTGGTAATCCACAGACACCATGAAAAGAAGCAGATGTATTGCAGTTGGCAGTTTTCTAAAGAAAATATTTATTTATTACTTTCTAGATTGCATTTTCTTAATCACAGAAATCTTGCATATTTTGAACAATTATTTGTGTTACCATATTTTAGCATTTTAACAAGAGAACAATTGACTTTTCCAGCTTGAGCATATTAAAAGCTTAGTCAGGTGCATGCTATATCTGGTTCCCTTCCAGTTTTAAAAATGTATAAATTCTCTTTTTAATGTTCCAGGGAAAAGCAGTGGTATTTGCTCCACTTCGAGGGAATACTTTAAACCAGTTTTGCAATCTAGCTGAAAAAGCTGGTTTCTCTATCCAAAGACATGAAAATTATGATGAACACATTTCGAACTTCCACTCCAAGGTTAGTTTTCTGCTTGTGTTAGATAACACTTTAATCCGCATTGCATTTTGAAGAGATCATGGTCCTTTTGGCAGGTAACCCAAATGTTTGATTAAAGTACTCCTTAGGTGTGCTGTTTCTGAACAGCTATTTTTGTATCTGATTATTTTGTGTGGTAGAGCCATCCTTTATCTCTGCACGTCTGGAAGAGTTTTGCAGAAGCATCTCCTGTTTACCCTTTTCATTCATAGAAATCTAATTTATGAGAGTCTTTTCTTGTTGATGTTAGCTGCCTATAAATATACAGCACACAAGCATTTACATTTTAATAAAAAGCCTGCAACTTTTAAATAGGTTATATACTGAAATAGACTGAAGTAAATAGGAGGTGAATGTCTAATTGTATCATATCGTACCGTAAATCCTTATCTCTGGCTGCTTTATGGCTGGGTCAGTTGGCAGCTTCAAACTGCTAAATCTCATACAGAATTTCACAGTTGTGGGGTTGTATGTCAGATCGAGGCGCTACAAGATTTAGGTCAAAAGCACTTATCTGAGCGTGATTTCTAAGCTTGCTTACATAAAGCTACTGTTATCAGTCTCTTTTTTTATTATTTATAAGTATGGAGTAATACAGGACATGAAGAGGAAGGCGCTTCACAGAAAACTTTTTAGGAATTTCTTATTTTCCTGGAGAAGCGCTTATCAAAATCATATTTATTACTTGCAATTCTGAGATCTCTCTTTCATACCTTAAAGAAATCCACTGTTGTAGGTCCATGTGACCTTAGACATAACCTCTTGCAGTTTTCTAAGAATTGTCCCTGGAAAATACAGATGTTCAAAATTGAGGTGAAATGCATTTTTTAAAAATATATTCAGCACTACCATATGAAAGAAATCAGATTATGCTAAAAAATATGCATGTGATGTTGTAAGGAACTAATCTATGTTTTAATGTGTAATTTCATATATAATAAAGACTCCCATTAAAGCTATCTAGACATATGTACATAAAATCACTTAATTTCATTGTTCAGGTAGGTCTGAACCAGGCAACATGAAAACCAAATAAATTTCAGTCATTTTTCATCACATCATCACATAAAGTGATATAAATGTAAGGCCCAATGTGATGGATGTTTTATTTGCCTCCACCCAAAAACGGGCATGATTTTGATTATGTTGTTTCATGGTGGTAGTTCTCTTTCATTATCCACTGCATCCAAATCAGCTCTCCGGCAGTGAAATGCAGGAGTAATAGTTGTTATTTTGATCCAAGAGATGGGTCTAAAATGATAGAGTAGCTTATTTTGCTTAGAAA
>VWZV01016415.1:68640-198349 GCA_013397155.1 Irena cyanogastra
TAATCTAAATGCTGACGAAGATATTGTGGCTTGTTTTGCAGTGTATAAACATTGAGACATCTTTTTTAATATCATTTTAGAAGTTATATTTGCAATTATATTCCAGCCTTAAACTGATTGGACTTCACATGTATGCATTAACAAAGATGTAAAGCTGGCTTCCTTCTATTTTGTGCCTTTAAACCTGCATGTACTTTGTTGATCTCTTTTAATGCTATTTTGAGATGTATTTGAAAATATATGGATAATATACTTTGTGGGCTTAGATAATTGGTTGTAAAGAAGTGAATGCATTGGCACTTAATTAGTATGGAAATAGTTGTCTGAAGATCTTCTTAAAGTGCACCTATTGAATGCTTGTATTTTTCTGCCTTTTTTTTTTTAATTCCACTGTTGATTTTTCTATCCATGATTGAAATGTCCTCATTTGCTTTAGTGTTGAAGGTTCCTTTTCTATATGTGTGTATGTATGTTTTTTTCCAGCAGGACTTTTCCTCCTGTAGATGTATAAGAAATTATGCATCAGACAAAAGCCTCATAAACTGACCATTTGTCCTTTGGACACAATAGCCTGCCCAGCCCCTCTGCTCCTCCTCTCCAATTATGTGTGATTAGTCTCAGTGTGTTGTGTCAAGAAGGGGGAGTGTGCTGAGTGCTTATTATCTGTTTAGGTACAAGAAGAGCACATTTAGGTTCTGGCTATGAATGGAAAGTGAGTCTTTATCAGGACCAAAATCTAAATGCTACTATCCTAGAAATTGCTTTCAAAAAAACACATGCTTTTTTTTGATAAATTCCAAGAAACACTGTAAGAACTAAGGGATTTTAAAATGTAATCAAACTATCTCCCTTGAATTAGTTTATATTGTGATATATTGTGGCCCATATATTTGATATATGCTTAATGTGATTTTTCTTGTACTGGAAAAGACAAAAATCCTACAAAGAAACAGGAGCAGTATCTAATTTCTTAACAGTTTAACAGAATGTTTTAATGACTTCTCAGTTGCAGTCTTTAAACCACAACACTTTTAAAATATTGAAAAAAGAAAGAGAGGAATGAAAGAGGAAGGTACTAGCTGCAAGCAAGTGTAGAGAATCCTGCTGAAATACATTAATTAAAAGAACTGCAATTTGACAATAAGCATTCTTCCATATTCAACAAATGGGCCAGCATGTAAACCACAAGCTCCTGAAAGTCCCTTGCTCTTCTGCTTCTTCCCAAATAAATTTCTTCACTACCAGTTTGCACGTCCTTGTATTCAGTACTTTTTATGCTCCATTAGAGCACCTAGATGGATCTCAGAAGGCATAGGTCAAGTCGCAGTTAGATCATACATTTCTTTCGCACAAAAACTTGAATTGCAATGCCAAGTGATGGGCTAACATCACAATAACAGCAATTTATTCCTCTTTTGATAAAAAGCAGCCTATTCTCGGTGTTAGATAAAGACCAGGGGCAATGCAAACCAACCATTTATCCTAGAACTGAGTAGTATAGCTGGTATGAGTTTCATATTCAAACTCCTGGTGGAAAATACTTGTGTAGTAAGAAATCAAAAGCATTTAGGAGTAATTTGAAATTGCTGTGAAGATGGCTTTAGTGTAATTAGTTTTGTTTTGTTTGTCCCACACAGCAGTGCCTTTGTTTCTCTAAAAGCATGTACAAGGAAATCTTCACAATCAACAAAGTAGTGTGGAAAATAGCGCAATATTAAAATTTGTGAACCTTTTATTTTTGAGAGGACCTGAATGTCTGCTGTACAATAATCTAATAAAGATTGTTAGTTGCCAAGAATAGAAGCAATGTCATTTGAAAATTGTGGTTTTAGCTGTAAGAAGAAAACAGTTTTACTCAAATTCATAGCTGATAATTGCTTTTTATTTCTTTAGTATCTGTCGTTTGAGTTGAAGGCTTTGCACAGGTGCTGCTGTCCGTAAAGTGTGTAATTGATGGCTTGTTTACCAAAGAGGCATTTAGGCTTCATCCTGCAAACTCATATTGGAGCTCCACAGGCAGTAAAGTTACTCATCCACATAAGTGCTTGCAGGTTTGGTCCACGTACACATTTTTAGACGTACATAAACAAATTCTCTTTTTGTTGTTGTTTTTTTTAATGGATGTTGAAAAGTCACATATATACGATTTACATGAGGCACTAAGAGTGTTCTCTTTTAGATACATCTCTGAGTCCCTTGCATTTGTAGGTATTTGAATCGTTTCTGAGCACTTAAATTTTAATAAAAATACAGTGTTTATTAATGCATCAAATATCTTTGCTAAGAAAATGTTAGGCAGTTTGTCAAATCATGCTTATAAAATGTATCAGACCCTTTCATGTCATGTGTTTTAACTAGTCTCTGATACTTGGTATATTTTTAATGATATAATTTACAGTGTTCTGTAACAGAATACTGAGCTTAATTACTTTGTGTTTGCAAAGCGTTTGAAGTTGAATGACACTGTGCAAGAGCTATGCTGGCTTCATTGAGAATGGAAATGTTAGGCTGATAAAAGTTTTCCTTCTCATATTTTGGTAATTCTTACAGCAATGCTGTGCCTTCTTTCTCTGAGCAAAATGGCAGAGAAGAATGATATTCTTGTGGACATCCATTCCTTGGGCCCAGCTCTCATGCACCTGGTGCCACTAACAGTTAATTGTGTAATCTTCAGGATATGAAAGATCAAGAAGAAAGTATTCCATTTCCTGCAGTGAGATATGGCAAAGCCTTGCTTAAAAATTCCAAACTAGTCCCAACTGAAAGCATTCTGTAACATTGGGAAAAATCTTTCCTTTTAGGAAATAAATTTGATTTGAAACAAAAAATGTCTTAAGAATGTGAGATGAGGCAGGAGAACTTGCTATCCCAGGTATCAGTCCAGATTCAAAATCCTTATTAGACAAGTCATTCATGTTTTGCCTGTGGCTTTAATGGCTACATGTTTGCACAAGGAGGAAAGCTGGATTAAAATTGTTCCCCCCCGACAAAAAGCATCTTTATATCTTGAGCCTGGCTGCAAACGGTCTATCAAGTGTTACATCTCCATTACAACTCTCCTTCGCTGTTCCCTGAACAAAAGAGGATGCAGTGGGTGGAGCTTTTGATACTCCTCTTGATATGCCAGGTGGCACAGCTGATATGGCAAGGGAAGAGGAAAAAGGCAGCAACACATGTAAGTCAAACAGCACAGTGTTTTATTACCCACACTTTCTAATGCAAGAGGGGAATAACCAAGTCCTTGTTTTTCACAGGACAAATTATAAACGTGTAGTTTAGCCTGGATTTTCATTTTTTTTTCCAAAGTGGAGGTTTCTTCTTTTTTAAGCAGGGATTTTTAACAGTTATGTCAAACTGCAAATGCCTTTAACTCTTTTGAAATGTTTGAGAAACTGGGAGAAAGTGCTAGGACAGTGTGCACTGGTGGTTATGTCTAGAATGTTTTCTGCACAGCCTGGTCATCCCATGTTGTTTCCTCAGAAAGAGGCTTTTTTTTTGTTTTCTATCTTTTAATTTGCTTTTAATATTGTCTTGAGTCTGATTAAGGTGGTGTCTCCACTGCCACAAACTGGTAGTCTAACACTGGTGGTAAGCCCACTGGTATCTTTTGAAAGATTGTTTTGAAAGTTGATTTTCAGTATGATTCTCATCTGCAATGCAACAGCACTTCCTTAAAGCAATCAAAATGAGGGAACACTGAATCAAAATCCCATAAAGGTAAAAGAAGGTCAATACATGACTTAGTAAATTTGCAGATGAATGTGTAAGTAAAGAGGAGATCCCCCAAATGATGCCCATTCCTCATATGAGGAACCTGAAGCATAGCCAGTATTGCTGTCTCCATTGCCTATAGCAATTTAGAAATCAGGCAATGCACTCTAGAACTGACCCCAGATTTTGTGAGACCCACTGCTGCATCTCCTCTGCAAGATCCATCTCTCTCTCCAACCTGTGGACTGTGTTCCAGGAGCTGAATGTAGCAAACCTAACTTTTCTTTCCCATTTTTAAAGGGCTTGGCTTATTACAGCTCCTTGCTTAGTCAGCAGCTGGCTTGCTGCCAAAAAGCCCAGCATATTGTTGTGGCTGGGTAAAAGCTGGATATTTTCCATGGCTGTCCAACAGCGGCATTGGATCTTCATTGTCTTCTCATGTGTAAAGTGTGTGGAAAGTAGAGGGAAGATGCACGAAGCGTTAGTCCAGATGGCATTCCACAGCCTGAGAAGAAACATCTTGACCCTCGAATCTGGGTTAAACTCAACAGATGCCAAGCCTCCAAAAACAAAGAGCTGTTGTGGCTGACGACAGCAAAGGAGAGATAGGCCTTTAGTAACAGAAAGTATCTTTTATTTTGGATGCATTTCCCTGCAAATAACTAAAACAGTGTCACTTGTAGAAGATTGCTTATTAAAAACAAGCAAAAAAAATGATGGTTCTCTGCATTAGGCATCATCCCCCTTCAGTTGTAAAATGTTGCCCCTGGGTGATGGGTTATGCTCGCAGAAAGGATTTGAACATTCAGATACGCTGTGCCCTGACAGAGCCTGCATGCTAAAAGACCTGTTATTTTTTCCTGACTCTGACTCCAATTAATGTACTTTTTAAATGATTAAACATATCATGCTGTGACTTCTAAAATGTCAACAAGCTTCGAAACTTGGGAGACAGGAATGTAATAAAATAGGTAATAGGAGATTCAATAGTTAATAGAGGTCCTGAAGTGTGAGTGTATACAGTAGCTGTATATTGGAAACTGTGCAAATGAAGATGGCTTAGTATTGCAAACTGAGGAAGAAAATTGTTTTTAATTAGCACCTTCATAAGAACTGCTGATTAATACTGTTTGGTTTGGTGAAAAGCTTTCAGCTGAGTAATTTGTACAGCCATTACAACAGTTTTGTTAGACCAGGACTCCTGTTGTTAAACACAAACAGCAGATGATAATGGTGGAAGATGAGTTTGTCATGTAACAATTTACCTTATTGAAAAAAGCTTTATATAAAACCCAATACAGTAGGTACTAGCAGAAATCACATATTTTAAATCCTTTCAAGATTGCAGTGTGCGATGCTGGTGTGTTTTTTCATGGAGGAGAAACAGATTTTATATCATTTATAAAATTATATATACAATTTAAAGGTGTTGTAGCATGGACAGACCACTTTACTGGTAATGCTTTACATCAGGACAGTAAAGTGCTGGTATATTCAGACACTTCCTAAGTATACAAAGTCAGTCTAAAAATTGGAAGGTAATTAAGTTAGATTGTTCACATGCAAATGTATGTTTGTGCATTATGCACTGAAATTACATCTGGTGTTTGTGCAATGTCTAGCATTTATACCTAAGGCTTTAAGGAGATTTCTCCCAGGTTAACTACTGTTCACAGCAATTGCTTCCCCTTCCTTTCAACTGACAACAAAAAATTAAAACCCCTTATCCATGTCTCCATAATATAGAGGCATATGCATTTTAGTGGCCCGGATACAAAATTTAGTGCAGTCTGCAGAAACTGAGGGATTTTATTAAATGTGGTAACAATGAAGGAATATCTGCAGTAAATTATGACGCTAACCAAGGATGGTAAGATCTGTAAATTATTGGAGTGCTATAATAGAACATGAGAGTTTTCCTTTAGACAGGCCTTCGGGGTAATAACAAGGGTTGAGACTCACGACAGTGCCAAATAAGCTTTAGACAGCATAATAGTCTGCAAAGAAAAGCCACAGAGCACTAATGTAAAAGAAGAGCTGTCCACCACATGCAGTAAAAATCACCAAAGGTCATTTTATGGTAGCAATTGTGACATAAAATTGGTGGTCATGCTACATGTCTAATACTCAGCACAGCTTTATAAATGATGGGCCCCTAGCGATGGCTGTCATTAAGTGCTTTCATCATAATAAACTTTAAACTGTTGGCTTTATGAATCGCCAGCCAGCTTCAGCTGTTCGTTGGATGGAGCTTGCAGTGCCTTAAGTGTGACAAGGCCTATTAGGAACTGCAACCATGTTTCAAGCGTACTTGGCTTTCCCACTCCTGGGGTGATTGCTGCCTATTAAATGGCATCTGGGAAGATTTTCCTCCAGCAATCTCTGATCAAGAGCTTTTTTGGGCTTTGACCTGCATTTCCTTCAAGACTTTCTCTGAGGAGTTTTATAAGAGCAAAACTCCAGAGGATTTATAGCCACTTCTGATTAATACCTTTTCAGTTTTTCTAGCAACTCTCCCACTGCTACATGGAGAAAAGCTTTCATTGTTCCTAAGGTGCTTATTTGTGACCTTTTCTCTGCTTTCTGATTCCCTCTAACATGTTCTCAGTGAAATCCTTGGTGTGCAACCAAGACAGTTGCTGAAGTTGCTGCAGCTTTCTGTGCAGCGGCTTTGGTAGTTAAAAAAGAAAATTAATTTTTAAGGAACGCCTCCCATTTCTATTTCAAAAGTGGTCTCGCAACTCACAGGTAACAGTTAAATGCCAGCAGTACGGATTTGCTCTCCTAAACGTGTACATGAGGTAGAGAAATGCCAGTTCTGTGGGGCTCCAGCTGAGGGGAACGCAGCTACGTAATTATAACAAAAATTTCCTCCTCAAACCCAGCCTCTCAAATCCTTGTGTGAAGAAACAGCCTCTGTGGCCCGTTGGCAGGCACAGAAGTGAGTTCTGCCATGGCAGGTCCACATTCTTCCTTCAGCAACTTCCTCTCTTTGTAAGGAAATTGTCCCAGTGCCGAGTTTGTTTGCAGTCCCTCGCCGTGTCGAGACGGCGTGGGCAGAGGAGCAAAATGTGAAGTGTTTACAGCTTTAGGAAGGTCATGGCAGCGCCCCACAGCTCCCCTGGTGCAGTGGGTCTCAGTGGGAGACCCTTGGGCACACAGGCTGCTGGGACTCGGTCCCATTCTCACCCTGGCACAGGCTCGGGGCACGGCCCCTGAGTTGGCACATTCCTGAAGCCTGGAGCACGCCAGGGATAACTATACTGCTGAAATCTAAAGTCGCAAATAAAGATTTCATGAACTAGATTATATTTTCATCACCCTTATGCATATGAAGTCTTTTAATTTCTATAAATCTTACAGTGAGTTAGAATTAAATCGTATTAGTGTGAATAATAAATGTTTAGGGATCACTCATCTAAGAACTTGTAGTATTTAATTTACAAGGACTATACATTTTTCAAATCTCTTAACAAGGAATTTTAAGCACTGCTTGAGGTTTTAGAAAAAGGAGAAAAAACCAAAAAACACAACAGATCTGGAAAGCAAAAATGCTCTATTTTTCCCAGGATCCTGAATGAGTCACTTAGGAGGTATTGTAATTGCAAAAGCTTTCTGTGTGTAAGAACCTGGCTAATACTCTTATTAGCATCTTTTTTAATCCAGGTAACATAATAGTCAAAGTGTCAGATGAATGTCTCAGAAGTGGACCATTAAAAAATAAATTGTGAAACGTTTGACAGATTAGCATTTGAATCCAGCCAGAAGCTCCTTGAGGTTCTTGGGTATGGATCAGAGTCCTTAATGTATAAGTTGCTATCACAAACCACATCAGCCTCCAAGTTACTTGGAATGAGAAGACAGTACCCACAATTATTAGTCTTAGCTCTGGAGTTGTTTCCTCTGGGAAGAAAATAAGCAAAATGAGATTTTCACTGCAAAAAGAGGTTTCATTTTCTGATACTTTTCATTTCTAAGGAAGTTTTAAGAGCAAACAGCAAATAAAAAGTATATTAAAATAGTGTTTTCTGGGTAAAAACTCATGGTTTAATTCATAATAATGATAGTTAGCTCTTAACCAAGGCTAATGTGAACTTTGTGCATTCAATATGCTTTTTAGAGTCATTGCTTACATAACATCATTGGCTGATGCAATAGAAAATAGTTGACTTTTTCCCACATTGGGAAACTGAGGCAAAGAAGTGAAGTAACATACACAGAAAGGCTCCATGACAGGCAGAAATGTATTTATATTGCAAGTTTCGCTCAAAGACAGTTCTTAAACAGCAGACCTTTAACCATCCATCACAGCTAATTTTTGTGCTAGATGTTGGCATACCCTGGGAACTGCATATTTTCATCATCAGGTATCATTTGAAGTTCCCTGAAGAGGTTATTGTTCTTTCTGATGGATGGTACCGGTGTTGGATTTCTCAGCAGATGTACTGAAATACAGACAGGGATGTAGGGTGTACAAGAAGTCTTTGAATTTGGCATTTCCCTTCTTCTAATGCATTTCAGTAGCAAGCTGCTCATTTTCAAGGGATCAGGTAAGAGCACTGAAGAAAACATGTGGAACTTTGTCTAATTTCTACAGGAGAAAGGGCTGTTATTTGTTTGAAGGGAGCACTGATGGACATTCCTACATCTTCACACTGTTCCTGCTGCTACGCTGGGAGCTGGGGAAGATACTCAGCAGAAGTGGCTCCAGGTTAACTCTTTGTGATCCCACCAGAAATCTGCAGGAATTGTTTGGGCCACTTTTTAAGACAAGCACTTCCACAAGTCTGGAGGCTACTGGAAGGTGTAGGGATGAAGACCACACATAAAGCTTTGTGCGGCGTGAATCACAGCAATGGCATTAGTGCTGTGTGAGTGTTCAATAATTGATGCAAACAGTTAAAGAGGTGACACAACAGGAAGCAAAGTGGTGATTTAACCTTGCATTCCTGGTGCAGGGAACAGCAGCAGCTTGGCAGATTACTACAGAAAGGGCAGGTGTTTTTGTTGTGGCTCTAACAACAGCTTGTGCCAGGTGAGGTGCATCTGTGCTTTTCTGTGCCCACCCTGCAGACAAGGTGCTGCCAGATTACTGCATGGGGAACAAAAAGGGATCATGTTACGGGCACCAACACTCTAGGAATCTGCCAGCTTATGTAGTGAGGTAGAAATATTAGCAAACGTGGGCAACGAGTCTATTATGTAAATAAAGGGCATGGGAGAGCCCAGAAATAGCCATATTTTACAGTGGTTTATAGGCTGTGCAGGAAAAAAATGGGAGGGAAAAGATGAAATTCTCATCTGAGAGGGAGGTATTCACCATGACAAAAATCATTTGGAAAGGTGTTAAGCTCAGTTAAAAGGCAGCCCTTTCAAAGCACTTTCAGAGTTATTTTCAGCTGTGAGCAAAGCAGAGGAATATTGCCACTGGGTAGAAATTGCTGCCAAACAATGATGGTTGGAAAGGATGCCTACTGCTGAACCCTAGCCCTTTTCAGATCACTTTTGTCCTGCTCTTTTCTTTGTTGTAAGACCCCTTTGCAGGAATAAAGGCTGCAAAGCATGGGCAGCATTCCATCCTGGCCCTCCATGCCAAGGTGGTAATGGTTGGAGGTTTGTGCCCAGGGCCTGAAGGGCTGAGTATGGGCTGCTTAAAGCATGGGAACGACACATGGCATTGAGAAGGTCATGGCATTGAGAAGGCCCTACTTGTGCCCAGAAACTAGGAATGAGAGCAAACTGGTTCCAGGTGGGTTCGTCACAGGACAGTGGATAATCCTCGCAGGCACGGAGCTTGGTGAGACAGCATGCCAGCAGTTGGAGAGGCAGCACAGACCCTGCAGAGCAGCACAGCCACAGCAGGGATGCAGGTAAGACTGAGAGCCTTAAAAACTTCTCCAGAGGAACAGAATCAGTTCCATTCTCAAAATTTCCAATACCCAATAACCACAGGCACAGGAACCTGCAGACCACAGACCCATGTATGCTGAGGAGCCCAGGTGTGGGCTCCCGTTTGTGTTGCAATGCATCCGTGGGAAAGGAAAGATCGAAGGTGAAGGAGCAGCAGGGAATGCTGAGTGCTGGGAGGGCTCACCTTGTGGTGTGTTGGCTCGCCTGGACTCTAGAAAACGATGTAAAGGCAGCATACGATTGTACGTGACCTGTGGTTCTGCCTTCAGAGGGATCTACCTCATGCTGATGAGGCGACTAGGAATGTGTTTTCCCTTAGGTAACCACTCTAGTGGTAAACAGGGGGTATGTTATTGCCATACAGCCATGCTGTTACTGCTGCTGGATGGGATTCCCCTGCCCCAGAGCCACCAGCCATTTTACCTGCTACTCCGACACACAGTGCTTCCCACCTGCGCCAAACAGGATCAAGCTGAAATGAATATTTGCATGAACAGTTCAAATCATTGTACGATCAGATATTTGAGTTGCAGAAGCACAGCACATTTTTCTGCTGCTATTTAGAGGCTGATGTGTGTAGCCTTAACAACAATTCGTTTATTCATCCGTTTCAGTAGCTTTGTTCCTGCTGACTTCTATCTAAAATGTGATGTAATGCACATTTTATGAGCTATAGGACAGTTAGGCTTAGAGTCCAAATGCACCAGAACTGTGGGAAAAAAGGGTATTTACAAAATCTCCTGAGATCTAAATTGTTGTTAGTATTCCCCTTTGCTGATTTCTTATCTCTTCATAGCATAGAAATAAGAATGAATTTAATATGTAATGCTGAATCTGGGTGTATTTTCATTGTAGGGAACACGGAGATATATCAGAATATTCAGAAATCTGAGCTTTTCACCAAGTGTTGAAAAAGCTGTTTGAAATGAGGAAAGACATGTCACTTTAAACATGCATTTTAAAAATATTGATGTAGCATTATGGTGCTCTGCAATGTATCTTCTATGCTTAAAGCACAGGAACTGGTATATTCCCAGATTTCTTTTAAAATCTGACTTCCAAAGGCAAATAGTCCTGCAGTGATAGTTCAGAACACTTCTCTGAGGGGTGTCTATGGTACTTTAAACTGCAAGCTGACTGCAAGCTCAGGCACAACATGGGTTTCATCTATGTTTACCTCAGTTGCTAAGCCAAAGGATACACTCAAGGTACTACCTGTCCTGGCTCTGGCCATCTGCACTGTGGCCAGTCAAAGTCCTGTGGTTTGTGTGCAAATGTCCAGTCTTGGCCTATATGAGCTTTCTCTCTCAGGGAGGATGAGCCTATGGGTAGGCTGCTTCTAAGTCCAAATCCTCCAGTGGGTAGCTTTGGGACCTGCTGACCAGGGCTTTTTGCTACCTTCTTAGATGGGATGTGTGGAAGGCCATGAGCCTGTTCTTTGTGCCACAGACCTGTGCTAAGCAGGACCATCAGCCTGAACCTTCTCTCTTGGCCTTCCCTGAAGGTTGCTTCTAGCCTGTGTTTGAACCTACATCCTCCCAAGGTGTTCTTGAGTTTGTGTGCAACAGAGACATAACTAGTGACTGTAGATTCTCCTGTGCTGAGCCAGCCCTGCTGGTTCTCTGCTGGTTTAGCTGGGGTATAACTCAGAAACGTCTGTTCCTTTACCCTTCCTAAAGGAAAACACAACTCCAGCACAAACCTCCATTTAGCTTTGAAAAAGGGCTCTGATAATTGTCTTAAAACCAACCTGAAAATGTGAAGCATTACAAAGCATTACACCAGAGCCCATTCATGCTGCTGATATAGTAAAAGTTTATTTCTACAAGCAATTGATGTGTCTATTGCATTGAGATCCAATAGGACCTTCTTGCAGGGCCCTGTGACTCCATGAGAATAGAGGCAATTCTCTCTGGGCAGCTATGGATTACAAAGGAAGCCACTACCACTGGGAGTAACATTATCTTAACAAAAATCTCCCTGCTGTTGCCCAAACCTTGACCTACTGTGCAGTTCTTTTTCTGCTAATATAACTCACTTGACATCTTTACCTTTCTACACCACTTTGCTGTAATTCCCTATGACCCTTCTAAAGAACTATAGTGGCAGTAGGGCTTCATTGGAAAGATGAACTGCAAAGCATAGCCAAATTTGAAGGGTCTGGAGGGAAGAATAAAGGGTTGGTTGTTACTATTTCATATATAGCCACCCCAAAGAAATAACAGTAAAAGACATACATGGGAGTGGAGATAATGTTTGCCCCCTGTTCTCCACATAATAATTGCAATGGGGCATTCCACGCAGGCCTGTCCCCTCTGAAGCTTCACTAATTGGTTTTGTTGCATCAGGGAAAGCAAAACAGAAAAATACAAATTGTGTTTGATGTTTCCACACTTCTAACATTAAAAACAGATGGTTTGCTTTTCTTTTCTGAAGGATCTAGGAAGGTCTGAAGTTCCCCAGTCCAAGCCATGGTGTCATATATTATATCACTTGTCAGGGCTCAAGAAAAATCAGAGCAGAATAGTATCAGTTGTTAAATTTCCTCTTTTTTCTTCCTGGTTATAGTTGTGATATTTAATTTTCAGGTGGTCTGATCCACCCCTGTTTCCCAGCTCCTTGCATTCCTCAAGGGCTCTGTGCTCTATGCTCTGCATCCACAGGAGGAGGTAAAAGGGTAGTTTCTGGGGATGCAGGATGGTGGTGCACAGGTAGCAACAATTTACAGGATGTGGTAGAGCTCTCCTCAAACAAGAGATTCTTTTTTCTGAAGTAAAATTGGCAACATGCAGACATCCTCTGAGATTCTAACTTTGCTGCTTCCTCAGAAAATGCTTGTACTTTTCAAGGGTAGTGAGGAAAGCTACATCTTCTCCTTTTGATAGGATAATAGAAGTGAGGTTATCCACACTGACCTGCACCTTCTGACTTTTCAGTCAACCAGCAAGCTTTATTCCATCAGATGAAGCATGACCTGTTTTACTCCCCTGCTGTTCACTGGTACTCAGATAGCTGGATAACATAAAGGCTTTGGAACACCACAGGAGTTAGGATGCTGCTGGAGAATATGGAAAACCTGCAACAACTGCTGTGGTTTTTTCTCCCAAACTCATCTGCACCCAGTTCTCCTCGAGACTTGCCATACCTTTAGGATTCTCCACCCTTCCTTCTGTCCTTGCCATGGAACACAGAGCCCTGCCTTGCTGCTCCCCCTGTGAATCAGCTCCCCAGGCTGTGCAAGCTGTGGCCCAGCCTGGTGCTGAGAGTGCTGAGGGCTCAAATGTCGACAGCGTTTAGACCTCCTGTGGGCAACATTGTCCCCACCCCATCTATCCCTAGCACAGGCCTTTGTTTGCACCCCATGTGAGGAAAATAATCCCCTTGCCTCTGACCACACCTGGATTCAGCCTTCAATTTGGCACCTTGAAAAGTGGGCCAATTCTCTAACACTTGCCAGGACTAAAGCCAGAGTGCATGCAGCTAATTTTCACTGCTCTAATTAGGTGTTGAGTTAGCAAGGGGAGACCTCACCTCTTAAAATATTTTTTTAAAAACAGAGAGAGAAAAGGGAAAGAAGGGAGGAAAGAAGGCAGGCAGCAAGAGAGAAAAAAGAGGAAGAAACAAACAAATGCACTCCCTAAAAAAGAGAAAGAGCACTGAGTACTTGACAGGAGTAACAGGGAGGGAGACTGGGAACAACCCCTTTCTTGCAGGTGCTGGACTGAAGAGGGACTACCCAGAACAGAGGTTGGAGGAGCACTGGGGACCTGGGGGACAGTGGCAGAGGGAATGCCTTCCTACATTTTCTGGCTTGTTTTGGCTGTAGGTCTCTGGGGAAGCCTTTGGTGTGGAAATCAGACAAAGGTGTTCCTGTTGTTACTCATGGGAATTCAGTGGTTCAGAGAAATGCCCTGAAAATATGTTGGAATCCAGTTATGCAGTCTTAGACAAGTAAAAAAAAAATTATTCAGTAGTGCTCCACAAGCTTTGGCCAAAAATCAGCATTTTCCCCAGCTTATATAATAATCAGGTGCCTTTCTTTCCATCCCCCACCTCCCACCTTCCCCCTCCCTCCCGTCCGAAGAAAAAGAAAGTCACATCTGCTCTAGATGACTTGAAATAAAGGGGGCCAAATCTGTATGTATGGTTTTCTTAGCTTCTCTACAGAGAGAGCCAGGGCCATGGAAACATCAGACTAAGAGGCTTAGAGTAAATCCTGGCAGTCTCAGTGCTAGAAACTCTCCCACTGATAACCAAAGCCTAATAAATAAGTTTGAGAGAAAAACTAAATGAAAGTCAATGTTGAGCAGTTAATTAGGATACCTCTTAGCATTTGTGCTCCAAAGAATGACAAAATTAAAGAATATAGAAACATATGTTGGCAAGAGTGAGAACATGCTAAAAGTAAACACTGCTGTTATTATTAGCAGTAAAAATAATATTAATTAGTTGTATTACAGTAGCACCTAGTGGTACTACTGGATCTCATCGCCAGATGAGATCAAGGTCCCCCAAAATATAAAGGTCTTAAATAGAAGTCCCATATAAGTGCATGTATATATATATATATAACCTAAGTATATGGACATGTGTACATAACATATAGATAGATAGACACACAAAGTGATGAAGAAACCTCAGCAAATGGAAATTGGGCTACAGAATATTTTGTAATATTAACTTGCCTTCTCTTATTCCTGTTTTTTATGTGCTGCAGGGCAGCTGTTTGCAACTCTTATTTACAATACAGAGAATAGAGGATTGTATTTGTGGTTCAGGAGTCAGAGTGTATATATATGTGTGTGTGTGTACTCAAATATAGGTATGTCTATACATCTGTGCATGTACACATACACAGATGTGCACATTCAGACCACATGGATTTATATTTTTCCTAATTTGGATCAGGACAAGACAGAAAGCTTGGCAGACAAAATAAAAGCTACTCCAAAGGCTCCATTTACTCCCCCAAGCACCATTTCTTTACTGTCCTTTCTGCGCACGCATGGGCACTTTTTGGAGAGAGGTGATTCCCTACCACGGACTGTAAAATCTCCTTAAAGAAGTGACATCTGAATACTGCCTTCAGCTAAGTCCATATAGTCTGAAAGGGTACAGAACTGCAAGTTGCAGTGGCTGCAGCTGCTGCTGACTTCTACTAAATAATTTAATAATAAATTTGAAAAAAAACCTAACACCTTTCCTGATGTGGATTTGCATGCCACAGCAGGGAGAGGCTATAATGACCCAGATGACACACAGTTAACTCCGGATTCCTTAAGACATGGGAACTAATTTAATTGTTAATGTTTTACTGCCTGGGTTTCCTAGAAAATGAGCCCTTGCAGATTATCTGGGTTCCTGTTTCAAACAGAGCAGTGCTGAGGGCTTTTTAGAAAAAAATCTTTTTAGAAAAAATAGCAGCAACAATCTTGAGTTTTCCAGCGAGGAAATTGCACGGCACGTCAGGGCGTCAGTTTAATGTTCGGAGACATGCTTCGTTTGAATGATAATTTCATTAGATTAGTTTGTAAACTTTTAATGCAGGTTGCATTATATGTCTAAGAAGAAACAATTTGTGTGACAGACTATCCTTCATAATCCCCCTCTTCAGCCTTCTACTAACAAAAGACCCTTAATACTGAAGATGTTTTGTGGGAGGAGAAACATTTTCCAAACAAGTAGTTTCTCTATTCCAGCCCAGGTAACAAAGAGGCCTTAGGAATTTCTGTGGGCCTTGTCAGGACTGGCCCATTGGTCTTAAAGCCACCTGCTGCTTAAGCCATTGGTCAATAGATTAACTGCTGCTATTACTAAGTGTTTAGGAAAGTAAGTTATGTGGCAGAGCAAACAAAATCAACCCCCTTAACACATGTTAATTCAAAATTTAATAAATCTGCACTGAGAACAGTAAAGCAATCAAGGACGGTGGGGTGCGCAGGAAAGCTCTTAGTATGCGCTGCTCCTCCAAGCAAAGTATCACATAGCAGATAAAAAGTCTTAAACAAAAGGATAATACTCTATTTGCTCTGCAAAACTAGCTTGACACTTGCCTCCACACCTCTGCCTTCCTCCTTTTCTTTTTGGATGCTGTTTTACACTGTGGATTTTGGGCAATTTCCAAACCTCAGTTGCTGAAGTTCACAATAAACAGTAATAGTGGAGTTAATTCCTGGTGAAAAGGTGGGAAGGATTCAAATACTGGCAAAAGCTGTGACACTCCACAGCCTCGCATGTCATTCATATTCCGTAATGAAACACGTGTTTTAACAAAGCACGTCTCCCCAGGAAGAGAAAACCTTCTGCCTGCCCTCACATGCCACTGGAGACCTTGCATGGCCCTGGAGGTCCAGCAGGATTTTGGCAGGGGAACCAAAGAGTTTCATGAGGCCAATGCCTCATGGATCTGGCCTGGGCAAAAGTCAGAGAGGTACTACCAATTTTTCTTAAAATAAGTCATTTAAATCTCATTTGCCTACAGCTCTATGCTATTTCACAAGATAAAAGAAAGATTTGGGAGAAAAATTTTGCCATTGCATGTGAAAAATAGGACAATACCAGGTGTTGGTGCATGTTGGCTTAAGAGTTCCTAGTTTTCTGTCACATGCTTCAAGTACTTGCTGTTTCTCATACTGCAAATTCAAATAACTAGTAAAATACAGTTCTCACTGTTTTGGAAAGATCCACAAAAATTCTTGGAATAAATTTCCATTTTTGTGGTGTCTTTTCTTAATTCTTAACTTTCAGGTTCCTATGTTTCACTAATAAGTAATTTGTTTCCTATATGACTTAGCTGTGATCTAAAACTGAAGATCAGGACTATGGTTGCCCTTACTTGGCTTAGAATCATGGGATGGATGCTCCTGTATGGGATGAGTCTGTGTGTTGTCAGTGGATACTCAGGAGAAGAGAGAAGTCTGGAACAGTGCCAATTCAGATCACACATAAGTTTCCCACTGATGTTTTCCCACTGAGTGTTTGAGGGAGGCAGAAGCAAGAGAAATTCACTGAAATGTATTCCTGCTCCAGCACATGCACCCTTTTATCCACAGTGACATGTGGCAGCTGGCACTGGCCTTCTCTTCAGAAATCTGACCATTTGTTACTATTGGGTTTGAGATCTGGGTTTTTGTAGATTTTCCACAAGTCTAATACTGGTTTTGCCAAGTGCATTCGACTGGTTCCAAAGATACGTTCTGATGATCAGGTACAGTATCTTGTTAGGAAAACAAGGCATCTTCCAACCAAATTTTATGGGGAGATTTCTCAGGATCCATAGGCTGGGTTGTGATTTGACTTTGGCAGAGCCTTCCTTAACCTGCCATGTGAATAAATGCTACTGTAGGCCTTCATCCATAGTGTTTGGAAGGCTGGAAATTCCCCCTTTGTGAGGCGGTAAATTTCCTGAGAGGATAATGCAGCAGTAACTCCAAAGTGTTTTCCTTGCAGACTCTGTTGGGCTGGTTTTTATCTTGGTAGGGGAGCATTTAGACCTCTATGAAAAAGATACGATAAATTTTAATTTTAATTTAATTAGATTTTTTATTTTGGCATTGTCAGGCTATCAGCTGCCATCATGGAGCCCAAGCTGATGGTTGTAGCAAGATATTAGAGGCTATCTTTGAACAGGACATTTATCTGAAATTTTTATAGTATATCAAAGCTCCTTGCATGTCTGGGAGTATTTGGGGGTCAGTAAAATGCTAAGGATGTTCCAGCAGGACTGCAATCCTCTCTTTCCCTTCCATGTCTAATCCCCCTCCCTTCAGGCAGACTGCTAAAATTGTGGTGGTAGGGTAAAATCAGAGGTCCAGGTATAACGGAAGATTGCCAGTGTCATATCCTGAATGTCTTTGACTCCAGGACCTGTGCTCCTGATGGACACAGTGTAAGGAAAGCCAGACCCAGCCCTGTAGTCGTGCTCTGCAGTGAGGACATAGGACATTTGCGTTCAAAGGATCTTTTCCCAAGAAGGTGGGTGAGCTTCTGTCTTCACAGCTGACACCAAACTTGGTTTTTCAGCCAGTCTGCTGGCAAGAGACACGAGTGAGCACGGTCCTGTTTGACAGCCGTAAGCTCTGAGTAGTTTAATGTAATGCAGTTAAAATTGAAGCACCTGCCTAGTTTGTTGTGCAACATCCCCACATTGCCTCAGTCTGGCAAGGTCAGCTGGATGATAATATAAATGGATACTCCCTGGCTCCTTTTCACTTATTTTTGACGTGATGCTGCTTTCTGTACACGTATTAATTTTATAAGCCAAGGAAAATTGTGGAGTAAAGGAATATATTTTTAGATGTTACTTTATTTGGAAAGCAAGAGATGCAGTCTCTTCTGGAATTTGATATTCATAAGCTGAACAGTGCTTTACTGCTGTGATGCAGTTAAATCACGCAATTTCTTTGCTGCCTCATAATGAAGAAACCTAAGCTCAACTATTATTCTCCTTTGAGGCTAAGAATTCAAACCCTCTTTGAGAAAAGACTGATTTAAGATCATTTCTGCTCTGAGTGTGCTAGGCATTACACAGGGTGTGAAGGCAATACACAGTGTAGCATGACACTTAAACTGTTATTACACTTATATTGCATTTAGAAAAAAAATCTTCAATCATTCATAGTTAACCTAGGAGAGCATTTTCCCCAATGTGACACTTAAATGTTTTTAAAATAATGGGATGATTTGTTTCTTTCCCCTTGAATATGAGGCAGCGAGGTTAGAAGGGGAAGCAGAGGGGGGATGAAAAGTGGCTTATATTGTCAAGGTCTCCTTAACTGTTAAGCAGTGGGGGAAAGAATCAGACTCCTTTCCTGGGTGAAAACAGAGATATTCTCCACTGATGACTGTCCTTCTAAGCATTTCCTATCACAGGCTAGCAGTTAAAATAATACTCACCTACTGGGCATCCAGCAGAGTTGATCTACCTTTTCTGCTAGGAGGTTCACGTCCAGTCAAGCCTGATTAATCTGTTGCAAGTCCTGAATGATCCCAAATACAACACATAACAGCTACACCTGTTTATCAAGCCAGTTCATTTCCCTTCCCCTATTCCACACTGAAAAGAAGCATTAATTAAAACAGTAAACAAACGAGCGCCTATTCTAAATCAGAGCTGCAGGCAAAGAAGAGATAACTTAGGCTCTTGAGAAGAGGGATTTTCAGTTAATTTATGGAATCTACTGTCACTCTCAGGGCAAGGGAGCTTACGTAGCTGGGAAATTGAAGCAGACAGGCTTTGTCTAAACACTTCTTTTTCAGTGAATATCTTCTCTTTTTTTTTTCTATTTTAATTTTTAATCAAGCCCTCTTTTTTTTCTTCCTTTTTTTTTAAAGGAAAGAAATTGCTAGATTTTTCCAGTATTCTGGTGACTCATACAGCTCCTGTGAGATACCCAAAAGGTAGAGAAGAGTGAGGAGGAGAGGCAGGAAGCTGAGATTTAAAAAGAGCAGTGTGAAAATATGAAATGCTCCTTTAGCAAATTATTCCCCGGAAATTAATTGCTGTGTTTCAATCCGTTTTATTCATCATTTCCCTAGCGTATTCATCTGCACCCTGTCCTGGACCAGCGCTGGTGTGAGTGTAAGTTTCTGCCCGCTCAGATCGCCGATGAGCTGCAGGGAACCCACCCGCATTAAGCAGTTGTGGGATATTGTCCCGGGGGTTAAAGCAGCGCGGAGCTGCCGGGTCCCTGCTCTGCGCGACACACAAGTGAGCATAGGCGCAAGCTCACAGCACCGTGACAAAGGGCCTGCTCCTGCCTGCCAGAGGCTGCGAGCGGAGCACCGAGGGCATCACAGAGGCAAAGCCCGGGATTCGAGTCTCAGCCGTGCTTTGCAGCTGCTGCTTGCACCCATCTCCCAAACTCGGGGCTGCCGTGCCCGGCCCCGGCTCTGCGGGAGGAGTCGCGCAGCGGAATTGCCCGGGTGTGGTGTGGGTGCCGCAGGGTCAGGGCCTCTGCTTCAATATGCTTTGGTTTTTTGAGGGAAGCACGTACACGTTCAGTTTTTGATAGAGAGGGAGAAGCAGCAGGGGAGTGCCTCAGAGCTGCAGGAGAAATGGGGGCCAGACCCCCCTGAAAGCAAAGGGGTGATGTGCTCTGAATTCCCCCTCACAAGCGCATTGCTGAGCTAATTGAAACTGGCTCTCCCACATCCCTGGAGAGTGCCCTGACCTCCTACCTCCCGGCAGCTGGGGGCAGGGCTGGGAGGCAGAAATAACCCTCTCCCTCTTTTCCTCTCTCCCTCCTCCCTTCTCTCCTTCTCTCCCTTTACCTCTCAGTTTTTTAATCAACAGTTATACCCCGAGAAACCTTCCCTGCTGTAGCTTCTGCTGTACACACTCAGGACAACTTTCAACAAATCACCATTTCCTGTCAAAAAATTTGCAACCTGCTCTTGTTATGAGCTGCTTTTCAATTCCAGAACATAGCTAGAAAGATTACTGCTCTGCCCAAATAAAATACTATTGGCAGGGAGACAGTTTAAACTCCTATCAGCCAGGATTTGTCACGATGAAGGCTGCGTTTCTCAGGAAGCAAACTATCATTTTGCCTCTTACAATACTGTTGGGACTCTCTCCCTGGGCTAATTAATATATTAGACATTTGATTTTATTTCAGACTGAGATTTGGAATAATTCAGTTTGTGAAATTACATTGAAATTGCAGTTTTCATAAAATTACAGACAGACCAAAAAAAGTTCTGTAAACCTTTGTCATTTCAGATACAAACCTCTTTTAAAGCTACAGGAATGCTTTCTACATATTTCAAATAATCCAGCTTTTACTGGTGGCATATCCGGTAATCATGTTGACAAATTAATGGTAGAGAATTAGTTGTACATTAAAGATTTAAATTATATTATGCAGCACATTGTCATAAAGTGATATAAAACAATTGGCAAATAAATGTAAATTAATTCCAGTTACTGACATGTGAGACGCAGACTGACATCTGTACACTCTTGCCTTGCGCAGCTGCCATACTTCCAAACGTAAAGCAAAGTGGGAAGCGGGATGGCGCGGTGCAGCAGCAGGCAGGGATGGGCTCAGGCCCAGCCTTTGGGAACAGCTGTGGGCTGGGCAAACTGTGCCTCCACTTCTAAACAAACAAATTTGTGTCCAGCGTTGCCCCTGTGTGCCCCTGGGGGGACGGTAGAAAAGTTTCCTTTGTCAAGCAGGATGAATACCTTGTCATGACAATACTCGGGGTTTGGTATTATCCTACCCCGACCAAAATCCCGCGAGCTCCTATCAACACCAAAGTGCGATTGCTTCCTGGGGCACAACCCCGGGACTTTCAAGGGCTCACTCACTACTGTGATGGCTAATTATATGGATTCCGTTTCCTGTTATGAAGGAATGCATTACCTGCAGCAAAGGATGCAGAAAATATTGGGTGTGGGAGGTGCTAGGAGGAAGCAGAAAGCGGCCATGAATTCAAGCCCCAGCCCTGGGTTTATACCCACAATCCAGACCCATGCTGAGAGCCTAATCACTGGGGCCATTCTTTGGGCTGTTGTCCAATCAGTCCCTGAATAGCAAAACCCCACAATGCGGAGTATGAATTAGAGGGGGGGAATAAACGTGGGCACAGACTTTTTTTGCAACAATACCTAACTGGGCCTTTCAGCCAGGACAACTCAGGGACAAAAGCACGGCGGAAATTGAAGTAACTTTTGGAGGCCCTCATCAGTAAGAGCTGGCTTGATGAGGGTAGCGCTGGCTTCTTTTTTGTGTGGACTGGATCAATTATTCGGTGAGGGGGGAGAGGTGGAGGAAAAAAAGTCTTAAAAATCCAACATTTGTGTTGCACCGGCCTTGGAAATCATGGCTGTTCGCTGAATAAAACCAAATATTTTTGTCTCCTCCTCCTTCTTTCCTTGGCGGATGCTGCAGTGATTTAGGGGGTGGCTGGTGGAGTGCTTGCATTCCTCACCCTTCCCCCCTGTGCCCAAAGAAGAGAATAGCTTCTTGAGCTATAGAGATGTCAGGTCCATGTTTTAAAATTTAGCTTTGTTTACCCAACAGAATGGAATTCATTACTGCGCAAAAGCGGTTCAATTTTCTGACCTTTTTTATTCAAAATGTTGGAAGTAGCAAAAAGCTCATTTGAAGGTCACAGGTTTATGTATCTATTCTCTTAAGTGTTTTAGAAATTCATATGGAGGACACTAAAGGTGGAATATGTGAAAACATACTGTTCATTGTTTACCCTAACCTTGCCATGATTATTAGATAAATGAGGGAAGCAAAATGGCATTAAAAGCCATTGTTAACAGTGATTTTTTTTCTCCCCCTGAAGACTGTTCATTTTTGCCCCTGATCTGCAAAGGTCATTTGCTAATTCTTTTCACTGAGTAGTTTATATAACTTCTGCATTTCAAGTCTATAAAAAGCTTTTGCAGACTTTTCATACTGTAAGTAGTAATTTGTTTCATTACTGTTTGAATTTTTATACGTAATTCCTATGGATGTTTTGCTGATATTGTCAGGCTTAAAAGCTGAGAGGCTTTTCAATTTTTTCTCTTTTTTTTTTTTTTAAGGCCAGATTCATTTTATCTAGATAATTTGAAATTAGTGGAATCAATCAGTCGGCAATTTAAAAGCCAAACTTTGCGGCAAAAGATATTCGGAGTAAAATTATTTTATTTTTCTACATCCACATCTGATTTGAAAGGCCTTTTCAGCCAGTTATCCAAAGCCAATATTTAACTGTTACTTATTCCCCTAATTTCTGTCCTTTGTCAGGGGAACTTTCCTCGCTAGATCTTGTTGCGCCGTTCCGCGCTAATTGCGGCTTACATTATATAAATGGCTTTGTAAAGAAAACTATAACCCCCAGCCTCGAAAGTTGCATGTTTCTATTTGCTCAAACTTGATGCACTTATTTTGAGAGGGTCATTTCGAGGAAAGCTGTGTAGGCACTGAGAATGTCTTGTATAATAAGCTTAAACAGAACCTTTTGTCCGTCCTCGTCTTCTCAGGCCCGAAAATTAGGCCTCCTTTTTCTGGCGGGGGGCTGAAGTGGTTCATTACCGCAGCCTCCTCCGGCAGGCCTTGGCCCAGCCATTCCCAGTACTCGAGCTCTGTAACTTCCTTAGAAAGGACGAAGGAAAACATGGCACACAAAGGTCTTGTTAGCACTTCCTATGTGAAATTAGCAGCTTTCTAAAAGGTACAACTCCAATTACCTCACATTGTGGGGACGCGCACAAACCCAACAATGAGCCCAGTCTTGCAAGTGACATGCTGTCTCTCTGGAGTTACTTCCCTAATTAGGGATGACGAAGCCCCATTCTGGCGAGTGCATCTATTTACAGTGGGCCACAATGCCTTAACTCGAGCATCCTCCTGAAAGGCCAGTGTTAAAAAACACAAGTGCTCTTTTGGCGGAGCCGTCCGTGGGGAAGCGCCGCATTCCTCGCGGCTACACCCTGCCGAAAAGGGTGGCCGCTTTCCCCCGCATTGTTCACACTTCAGGATTCATTTGGGACAATAAAGCTCCTGCCCCGTGAGCGCTGGGAATTACAGTGGACAATGGCCAGTCTTTCTTAACAGGGTCTAATGATGGAAAAAAAGAAAAATATTTATTGCTTTTGACAGTTTCACAAGGGGCAAAAATCCTTGTCGTGGCTTTAAGTTTCCACAGCTGTTGGAGGAAGGGTGGTCATATGGACTAAAACAGTTCAGCTCCTTTGTTAAGAGGCTGAGCGCAAGGCCAAGCTGTGAAATTAAAGATTAAGTTCGTTAAGGTAAGATAATTGTGCTTGCATCCTTGTTGATACAGGTGTGTACAGGCAAGGCCTGGCTCAACAGACCTATTTATTTACCTCTTGGCTCCTTACCTTCATGAGGCGAATCACCTCACCAGGGTGAGGTGCTGGAAATTTGTCTTGTTTGCATAGCCTGAGACAGGGCTGGTGACCCACAGCCTGTGTTCACCGTGGTCCCATCAAGAGGGGGAGGAGGGTGGAAAACGTTTGGGGATACCACCAGACATACCTTTGCCCAGAGGAGACATCCAGCCTGGTTTAGGGCTGGAGCATGTGTCAGCTTCTTTCCTCAGAGGAGAAATATCGTGAAACCCCAGTGGTGCTGCGGTGAGGGAGGCGAAATTAATAATTCCCTGGTAGCTTATTTGGCATGAAAGTGTTACTGATTATTAGTTTGCTGCTGCTAAGTGTTTGGATTCTTTGCTATTATTTGATTTATTTGTATTGTTAACAGTTCACAAGTTCAGCAGTTTCAACTAAATTGCACTGTAATATTAGGCTTCCAGTATGAAATTACTGCAGTTAATAATAAAATAAGACCTTTGTGTAGGTATATAGATAGTTCCCCAAATTCATTTAAAAAAGCCCTCATGAATTAACACAAACATTCTGCTGGAGTTGTACTGTTTTGGATCAGCAGATCAATTATCTACTGTGCTACTTTGGTGACAAAGTAGGATGATCATTTTGAATTATTAAAAATGCTGCAATACACTTATTTCATCAAAATAAACATAAAGCAGGGACCCACAGGAAGGAGCCTGGTGGTTCACTTTTGCTAATTTCCTTCCTTTCGCCCCGCAGTTGCCCAGCCCAATGCCCTGCTCGGACTGCTGCAAGCACATCCAAGCCTGTGCTCCAGAGCCAGCTAAGGAGCAGAATCATTTCCATACCTGGTGCTTGAAAACTGTGCCTTTCAGGGCCTCCTCTGTGAGAAAGAGCAGTTTCATTCACTGCTGTTTCCCCTGCCACGATGCTGCTTCCTGATGCAGTCCTCCCTCTGCATGTTGCACAGTGTCAAGTGGTTTGTGATAACACACTGAGGTTAGGACACGCATCATCTCCGATATATATTCTGCCACAGATACTGTGCAGGTCAGTGACAACAAGTGGACATCAAAAAATACCTCAGCCTGGTTGCGGTGCTTCCCAGGATAGGCCTGTGCACAGAATTAAATTTTCTGTTGCACTCTACTTTGGCAAGGCAAGAGCTCCTATCCCATTTGGGGAAAAATATATGGAAATTCCTCAAAGACAACATCTTTTCTGCAAAGCTCAAGAGATGTGTGTGTTAAGAGGCACATGAAAAAGACCAGGTTCCTTCTCCTTCAAGCTAACAACACATTAGGCCCAATCCTGGCCACGTTAAAGTATCGGTTCCATTGTTTCCTGCCTGCTTTAATCTGTTTTCCCCATATAGGTGCCCAAGGTAGCAGATAGTAGTTCAAATCAAATATGTGCTCACATATAGATATGCTGAATATTAGCATCCCTGCTCTTCTACAAAGACATTTGCTTGTACACAAATTCTCTTCTTCTGGAAAATATAAATGACGTATCAGTGGTCTTAGAAAGCAAAGGCGTTCAGGTAACCTTCATACACCTTCTTTAAAATTAAGGATTTAGCTTTACTCCTGTGGCATAGATAATGAATTTTCTTTGTTGGATGGAAAGAAAAACCTGTCACATAGCTGGAATATATAGCCTTTTACGGCTAACACAACATTTCATAATTTGAACCACTTGATAATTACAAAGAGAGTTGCAGGCAACTTCTGAAGTGTTCTCAAATCTCTCTTCATATTTTGGTCCTAGTGAGAGCAATCTTTATAAGGCTCTTTTTGTTGAGGTAAAATAATTTTGAGTCTTTCTCTTTTTTTTTTTAATTTCTGTGTGTTTTTCTGTAAAGATCTGGTTACTCTTAAAATCAATTAAACCATTTTCTTCTAGGAGAAATATAATTTATGAAAAAAATAATTTTGGAAAAACCCTTTAAAACATAAACGTAATCCTTTTTCATTTTAATTTTTTACAGGCTGATGAAAAATACATGTAAAATATAACCGAACAGTTCATGGGATAATTTGTCTAGAAATCATTAATTAAATTAGCTTTATTTTCCTGCATGTAGGCATACCTGAGGAAATACAAGACCTTACAATATTTATCAAATAAATCACAGTCTAATAAAAATTTATGTTTTGTTGAGTTAGGTGAAAGGAAGTGAAGAAAACTGGTATTTTAGCTATGTTTTTCCGTCTGTGTTTGCATGTATAATACTGTATGTGAAAAATAGTGTCTCTCAGGTGGATTATTTTCAAGAGGAGTTTGCTCTCTGCAGCAATTCATGGGTTGCATGTGGGAATGTTGCACTCTTTACCATGTGCATATGCACACGGTGATATAGGCATTAAAGAACAACTATAACATTATTGGGGAAATCAGAGAACATAACAGAGGGTGTGTACATTAATACAATGTCTGTGCAGATGCATGCATACACGCTGATTTGAATACTTTGGCAAATTCTTATTACTTGAAATATATTACCTTGTGGATTGTTCATTGCAACCTTTCCTAGTTCTATAAAAGTATAACAAATCCAGTAAGAAGTAAAAAATTACTTTACTTTGAGAAAGAACTTTCTCTAATGCTGTTTCCATTTCTTCTGCTTTGACATCTTGCTGCTATAAAAATAGCGAAAAATTTTTAGGAACCCTTGCCAAATTTTTTTCTTAGTAATCGTGCACTGATTTTTCACCTGTGATTAATGAGTACTGATTAATGTGTTCCACTCATTTTGTGATTGATCAGCTCTTCTTGGAGAGTAATTTTTCCCTCTGAGCTATATATCCAGTTGAGCAGTACCTGTGCTTTGCTAAACAGACTGTATTGAGCGAAATAGAGTTCACAGAGTCGTTTCTGCCTCTTCTCTGAAGGATAAAACTACACAGCTGCAGTTGTGTCCTGGGCAGGTCTCAGGCCTATGAGACAATTTCAATGTGAATGCAGGATGCTGGGGTTTTTTCTGATTTATGTGCCAGGTGGTTTTGACTAACCAATATATACTGAATGTTGTTAGGAAAATTATGAGATTGCATTTCCCTGTGTCCTCTACAGTATGTCCTAAAATTGTAATCTTACTCAGCTGCTGAGTCCACCTCCTGTTCTCTGTGGATTAGTTATTTAGCTTGGGTATTAAGTATATCAGAAAAGCTTAATCTAAGAGTCATTATTTGTGGTTTAATATTGAAATTTGTCTTTGCAAAATCAAATTTTAATGTTCTAAAATATGTTCATCCCCTTTAACAGCATGATTAGAAAATGTTTTGCAGGAGGAATAGGTGGACAGATTCAGTACATGATTTTCACATAACAGGTTATTCTGTCCTGCTGGAAGTAAAATGCTCAGAGCATTTTTTATTGTTATGAAATATTTTTAAAGATTTAGGCCAGCGTTTCTGAAGAATCTTGTATGGGCTAGAAAGGCTGTCACAAAGCATCCATGCTCTTTTTGGCAAGAGAAATTAGCTTTCCTCAAGCTCCATACTAGCTGCTGGTAGAAAAATTAGCAAACATAGTTAGACTCCAGTGCAAGTTATTTCTTTCAAAACTAATGTTATAGCTTTTTTTGTAAATTAGCAGAAGTTCTTGGGCATGAGACCTCGTGGGCATCAACTGAAAAATGCAGTCAGCTTGTGCACAGGGACACTTTGGCCATCTGGAAAGTCCTCTTGTGAAATCCCCTAGGGACTCCAGGTGAGGCACAGGTAGGCATCTGAGTGGGCTACTGAGTTGTCAATTCTTTAACAAAAGATGAAAGAGTTTTAAGTGAGCTTGAAGGCTATGTGCCAACTTGATCACAAAAGTGTGGAGAAGTCCTTTTTGCCCTACTTATTTGGCTTCAAAATTACTGTAGTGGCTTCTTTCTACACAAAGTGTGAATTGTCAAAAATGGGAGAAGTTGCTTATTGCATTTCCTATGTTGCACCCAACGATTATTCCCTCCATCAGATCAAAACTATTTGTGCCTCCATGGTGTGCGCCTACTCTGCAGGGCTACAAACTTCAAACCAAACAGCTCAGGATCGAGCTGAGGAGCACAGTGATCTTTGCCACAGGGGACTTCGACCTCCTTCCAGGATCTAAGCCAGCACCCTGCTCCACAGCACTGCAGTTTTCAGTGCAGAGTTAACCTTGGCCAAAGAGCCATCGCGTAGCCAGGAATTAGAGAGTCCTCTCTTGGAGAAGCTCTGTTCTCTATTCTTTTGCCTGTTTTTCTACACTTCATGACATTTATCTTCTGTGGTCTTCAGGTCCATTCTGAGGAGGTTTGAGACTTCAATTCTTTAAGTAAGGCAATGCAGAACTCGGATGATGTTATTCATAAAGTGGGATCTGCTATCTCAAAATCTACATTATCAAATTATAATTTTAAACAGACCCTGAAAAAATCAGTGCTTTTAGTACACAGATTGTTTCTAAGAATAAAATTATAATGATTGATTTTTCTGAAGAGTATCAGCACTTCTGATACACTCTTGCATCATGTCGTTCCTCCTTTTTCCTCCCTTTTATAAAGAATTGAAATGTGGAAAATAATGATGGTCAAAAGGGGTTGAGAGGCTACTTGAGTGAAGACAGAGGCCAGGGACACTGTTCCAAAAGTAGGAGAAAAACATCAAATGCTACTTATGGTCCAGAGCAGAGGAAGCAAGTCAAGGGAACTGTATGAAATTAGACAAGAGAGTGAATTCAGACAAAGTAAGGGGGAGAAAATCTATGGAGAAATGCTGGTGAGTATGCAGACATTTTAGAGCACTACAGACCGGGATGGTGAGTTTAAAGGGCAGACAAGGAGCCAAAGAAAAGGATACATCCATTACGTTGGTTGGAAGAATGCAAAAGAAAATTGACTTAAGGGTTGACTCTAAGTGTTTTTAAGAATGAACCCTGATGAACTTGAGCTTTTGGTGATAGCATTTACACAGATTTGAGTGAGGGTGGAGCAAAAAAGGTGGGCAAAAAAAGGTTACTCTAAGCAAGGTACTTGGCCAGCTGAACAGAAAAGGGCTAATGCAAACTGAATGCTAAAGGTAACATATTTCTTTATGTTCCAGAGCTTCCTACCAGCTTTTTTCCCACACTCTCTGCATTAATTCTGCATCAGAGTGACAGCATTCAAGTTTAGTCTAAAACTTCAGGTCTCCTAACTTCCAGCCCTGAGGACGTGCAATATTGTAGCTACAATACACACCCTTCCACTCTTCAGTTCCACTGGTTTGAGTTTACTTGAAACATTCTTGAGCAGAAAGATGACTTTGGAAGATCTGTGGATGCAGCACAGAACTATTCAGGCACTGCTCTTCATGGAGCTGTCGTCCTGGGTCTCTTTTATTGTTTCCAGGTGGAATAGCATCCTAGAGACAATGAGCAAACTCATTTTAAATTCTGCAGTTTTCTTTTCACGGAAGGTGGTGAATCCTCACTTCTTCCACCTTTCCAGTTTATTCCTTCTGCCATCATTGTGTTTGCTGTGCACCAAACATAGCTGGTGATTCACATGCAACACTGGAGCATACTTGAAGACAAAAGTTTTGAGTCTTGACACAAACACTTGCCTCCACTTCCTTGAGATGTACGTCAGTGGTGGACCCATGAAGATTCTTTATGTTAGTGAAATTAAACATTTAAATAGGTGTTGTAGGAATCAGGGTATGGGCAATGACATAGAAGTGTGACACGCCGTAGTATAACCTTGAGGTTGGGAAGTAAGTGACATGTCTTTTGTGTCATAAAGATTCAATTATTAAGGTAATAATTATTAAGGTAAATGATAATACTCATGTTTTCTAGTTCCAGAAAATGTTGACTTCCTGTTGTCTCTGTAGCCCCTTGGTTCTCATGGCAACATCGCTTTAATTTCTCTCTCTCTTTCCTCCCTTGTACATTGGTTTGGGCCTGTGAGAGGAGTAAAAATTAAGGAAAGATGGTGTCTAGTGATGCTCATGAAGTATGATGGTGGAGGTGGTGTTAAAAGGTGTTCCTTCTATTGTCATGGAGCCATTTCATTCCCAAGAAACCCTCCTGGTTTGTTAGCTCAGTAGATGCTGGTAGATGTTTGATGTGACTGTAATTGTGGTTGGATAACTTCTTGTTGAAAAAAAATCCTTTAAAATTGTCACAAAATCAGCAAATAGAAGCTATTGCTAGGTAAAACTTAGTTCCCTGAGATTCAAGGAATACCTGAGGCACAGCAAAATCTGTGGAAAATATAGATTGACTTCAATAAGGCCAGGACTTAGTACTATCAATATCCAATTTCTACTGTAGCTATGATCCTTCTTACAGATGTGCTTGACCTGTGGAAGAGGCTTTAAGAGAAGTTTCAGACAAGCTTTCCAACACCTGGATGGCCACAGATCAAAATCATGCACTGCTCTGACTACACCATAGACTTCCACAGTACCTTAACAAGAGAGAACAGTGTTCGGCATCTGGCGATTCAGATGAGAGCCTCCATCAGATGGTGCTGAGCTCTGTTGTTAAAGAAAATGCCAGCTCTTCCCCAAGCCTCAGGAAGGCAAATAAATGCAAGGGGCAGAGCTAGTCACAAATTGGTTTTGGTTGTGTTTTGTTTTTCCTGAAAATATTGTTAACTAAAAATCAAACCAAGCAAATAAGCACACATACACAAACGAAACCATTTCAGCACTGAGCACTGCACATTCCTTAACGTCCTGATTTCCTGCATCTTAGTTCCCACCTAGCTGAGGCTCCTTTTTCACAGGGGCTTCTTTCCCTGGATCTTTTATACAGGGCTGATCCATCCTATTCAACAGAGAAAGGTAACTGTAGCCATAAACAAGTACTTTATGTTTTGTAACTGCTTTCTCAATCACCTTTTAGTAGGGTGGGTAAGTTACTGTCATGTTTTTCTTCATTAAACAAAAGAATAAGTTTCCTGTAGATTCAGGAAAAATAAAAGGCAAAAATTCAAACCTCAGGTTTTCAGTGTTCCCAGGGTGGACTCTGCTGTAGAAAGATTTTTCAAGCACTTTAGAAATACTCTCTCTAATTTAAAAGATAGGAAAAAAACCTTTCCCCTGTAAAAGCTGATGTGGCATCTGTAGCTGGATGTTGAGATTAATTTTCCGTTATTGGTAAATGAGAATTAAAATACACACAAATCGAATAATCAGACTCTCTGAGTCAATTGAGGCTCTGTATAACAAGTCTAAACTTGGTATTATGGCAAAAAAAATCAAATTAAATTGATGAGTATCTAAAAGTATCAGAACTGAGTGCAAAAGTTCTTGGAGTATAAGTGAGACATCATTAAAATACCTCATTCCTTTGATTTCCTTCTGGCCATCTGTCTTCATCACTGGGAGAACTGCCTTTTCCTGACTGGTTCCTAGAGCTCCAAACCTCTTGTTTCAGTGTCAGTGCTAAATCTGCAGAGCCTAAGCCCGGTGGCAATGCAAGCTGAAATTAATATTAGAGTTGTGTGGATCAGAACCTTTTTAAGGATATTTCCTTTGACCTTGCCCACCAAAATCGACAAGAAAAGGCATTCTAGGAAACTGTGTAGAGAAAATTCTATTTAAAGACTGCTATTTGGATAGAAATCTAAAATCATAATTTTTGTCCAAACTTCCAAGTTAAATTTGGCCTCTGTTAGACAGGCTTTATAGGGCCTGGATTTACCTGCTTTTCAGAGGATGGAAGCTTGCTTTCATTATTGTGATACAAAGGATGAAGACTAACATTGCAGAGGTAACCAATCATAAGTCTTACTAAATCTTAGCTCCTAACATTTAATATCCCACCAAAACTTAGCAAATAAATAATATTCATGCATATACACGTATCTTTCTAATTGGGTGAAATGTATTTTTCTCTTCTTCAAATTGCCAGTGTGTTTTGTTGGGGTTTTTTTTTTGCCCCTAGGCATTTTCCCCCTGCTTTCCTACCTGCTCATACTGTGTCAGTTGTCAGGTTTTGGAGTGTTTGACATTGCTGCTGCCATTATAAATTGAAAGATGGAACCGTGGGCCAGATTGCTTTTATCTATTATCCAGTTTTGATCTTTCCATCTGCTCTTTGCCAAGTAATGTCAGCCATGATTATTTCTAACTTGCCAAAATTCTGAGCAGCTTTTAAACAGGTGACATTTTCCTATAAAAAGACTCTACCACAAGCATGTTTCTTTTTCCAGCCCTAAATGTCACCTTTTCTCCCATAATTACAGTGGTCTAAGTGACACATTTCTGGACTACTGACAGTTTTAAAGATTTGCTGTTTGTGGGTATTGCAATTACTGTGCATTACCTTCTCCCTTCTGAGAGGAGTGGAATTATTTCCATAGAAGTTGCTGCCTTCACAGTTTTGCCTTTACTTTTGCACAGCCGGCTCTAGACTAGATCTAGACTTGGAAGTTGCTGGGAGTAACTTAGTGTCAGGCAAATAAAGAACTTTGGATTAAGCTACTGTCACCACTTAGAGGAAATCCTTCTTAAACTTTTTCCTTCTTGCCTGAAAGCATTTGAAAAAATATTGTACCCTGAGTAGACTTTGTGGACTAAAATTTTTGAGCCTAGGGTCACTTATGAATGTCAACAACACCCCTGTTATAATTATTGTTTTGCGTGGGTACATCTCCTGCGAGTGTCTGTGCTGTATGAGTCAACCTCGTGTGATGATACTGTATTTAGCCCATGGGCTAATGATGACACAGGCAGTCCATGTATTTCTTCTGGCATTCCACCTCTTCATGTAGAGAAAGAGTAGGTGGAAAATTAAGTCAGTAAACCGTCTGCTGTCATTTTCTTGGTCTGCCTTCTGCCTTTCTATTTCACAGCACAAATAAAACACAGTGACCAACAAACATTACTGACCCAGACATCGTGCAATTTAAATGACGTGTACTGTAAAAAATTCTGATAGCTCCTTGTCTCATCACTTCTTTTCTTTCTAAATAAACCCCCAGGAGAGAGCAGAGACACAAACCAGATATTTATTTGTGGACTCTTCATCTTTCATTCTATATGTCATTGTAAACTGTTCCAGGGCAGACTTACTCAAATCTTCTAGAATTGGAATTCTCACAACTGTATTTGAACACTAGCCATGAATTTTAATACTTCGAATTTGAATAACAATATATATATCTGTCGGTCTGCACTAGAGATCTCCGGAACTAAAAGAAAAACTATGCTACAAATTTATTAAAAAATCAACCCCTTTATTGATGAATTCTGGACAATCGTTTTATAATATATGCACATTTACATCCAAAAATTACCTACAGATATTAGGAGCCTGAAACAGGAGTTTCAGAATGGAAAGAACAAGAGCAACAATAGACTTCACAGTCAGTTTCCTTTAAGTCCTTAGTATAGTCATGAAGTTAAGATACAAAAGCATTCGCAACAACAACATAGTAGGCAGAGAGTATAAAAGAGAGGCCATGAGGCCATTAAGGCAATTAAGAAGGATTAAGATTTCTTGTGGTGGAAAGACCCATTAATCAATAGGCCAGAAATCACAGCATGTTGCAGAATATACTTCTCCTAAAAAAAGAGAACAAACAGGCTAAATATATCCCATACCAAAGGTCACAGAGTTCTCATTAATGAGAAATCATATTAATCCCTCAGATATTGCTGGCTCCATAGTTATGTTTTCCATTTGCACACATAGGAGCGGCACTGATGAAGTGCACCGTAAGTGATGCAGAGCCATTGCTGAAAAAACTCCCATCCACAGCTGGCACCACAGATAGATCCAGCAATATTTGTGGAAGGAAAGCCCTACTCAAGAGGGCATGGGCTGCTGCTGCCCAGCGTTCTGCAGGAGAGGGAAGTGACTCTAGTTATTCACTGCAGGCAACAATGATACACAAGCCCCCATTCACGAACATAAAGCTGCTGCACAAAGATGACACGATGCCTGTCAGAGGATGGGTAATTGAAAATCCTTGAATTTGCAAAATGCCTGTGGGCATCTAATGCTAGTCTTCATATGGTAATGAGGAGAGGAAACAAAGTGGGAGGGCTACTGCACAAGCTAAAACTTGCACCTGAAATAATTGGAAATTGGCTTAGACGAGCATGTAACCAGGCTGAAACCAGCTCTAGGGCACTGAGCTTCATCTTGAGCAGCAAGGTCACCGCCCCATTCCAGGCCTGTGCATTTTGTCTGTAGGAGCAGCCACAGGTGGGCAGAAACAGATTTGCTAACTGGTTTTGTAGAAATAGCTACAGCTGGTTGGGATTTTTTTTTTTTTTTTTTTTGAGCCAGCTGAAGAACAGAGGTGGAAGCAGGTGTGCTTCTTTCTGCAAGAGGTCGGTTTGAGTAATTTTTGAACCTGAAACTACTTCCTAGAACTGGTCCTTTGAAATTTTTTGTTTCTTGATTCAGAATAAAGTTTTCTTCACTGATTTGAGCCATTTATATGGAAAAAAAATTCTCAAAATTACTGAAATGAAATATTTGAATCATCCAAACTATGCCATTTTGATTCATTGGTTCACAAGCGTTCTTGAGATGTGTTACTGTTTCAGGGAGGGATTATTTGTTAGTTTTAGGGTTTTTAATTGCCATTCAGGCAATTAAATGCTTTCTTACAAAATTGAATATGATTCTGGAGTATACAGAAACAATGGATGAGACATCTTTTGCATTCATGAGTTAAATTATTATTTTGGGGCTTTTTTTAAATGTAGTCAGGATATGTTTCTTTGGTTAATGTTACTAGAATGTCAGAGGCATGGTAAGAGCCAGAAAAGAAGGCTGGAATCAAGTTTGCCTCATGGTAGTTATGCTGTTGGGTGTATAGTGATTAATATGGGATAAAAACCTTTTCTACTGAAGATATTCCAGGCAAAATTCAACAGCTATTTTCACTGATTCCAGAGTAGGCAAGTAGCCACAATGTTTCATCAATTTCAAGCAGGGCTACAGGCATCTGGACTTTCTTATCATCTGTACACTCCTTTTTTTTTTGTTTGGTTTCTTTTCGTTTGTTTGTTGGTTTTTTGTTTTAGTGCAGAACAATTCACAAAATTCCCAGAAAAGTAGGACAACTTCTATTAGAAACCTTTCTGAAGCAGCTGAGTTTTAGGATCCTGTATCACTGCAGAACAGCACAATCTGATATCGGGTACCTGTGCTCTAGCTTATGCTGGCAAATAATTTCTTTACACTGGTTTTTCATAGCTAACAAAATGCCATGTGGTAGATTCTGGCTGGACAGGCAAGCCAGAAGAATTGGCTGTCTCTTTGACTGCAGAGAGAAAAAGTCTTTTCCTACATGGCAGTTGCATTGTGCTTATGAAGATCTTAAAGCCTATTTTGACCCCAAATATGTGCTACTGTTCTGGGAAGCAGAGGCACTCCCAAAGACCCAGACTTGATGCTTGCTGTCTGCAATGACAGAGAGGCCTGGGATCTCCAAATTTCTTGATCTTGATGCTACTTATATTCTAGTAGTAATAGTAATAGTAGTAGTGTCTGGGAATGTTAGCTTGTTTCTAGCTGCCGTGTATCTGTTCTCTGCCATTCCTGTTCTCTATATGATCACCTCATCTTCTACTGCAGCTTCTCAGTTTTACTGCACATAAACACACCTTCTATCATATTGTTTATCCATGCATGGAGCAAGAAATTAATCTGACTACACCATTCTGGACCTCTTGACATTTAGAGAGAGCTGGGATTTAGACAGACCGTAGAAGGAATTGCAGTATTCAAGATGTGAAGTGATTAAAATGTGAACAAGGATTTCAGCAGAAGCAAGGTCAAGGTAAAGATGAACTCAAGGAGAATTTCAGAGGTGGGAATGAGAAGAGTGGGGAAGGTAGTTTGGCATTATGAAAAAGCAGCTTATTGTTTTATTGTTTTAAACTTTGCACTGCTGTAATAGAAATATAAAGGTCTTTAATATCCTTTAATTGTGCCATGATAGTCAGAGCACAGAGATGCTGAACACAGTGACACATTGCTGTAGTTTTTTCTTTATTATAACTGGCTTTTACAATTTTAATTTGCTTCTGTGCTCAGGAATTCAAAGCTCCTCTTGGTGTCAAAGAAATCACACAACTCTCACTCCCAATGTCTGATACCAGGGAGAAAAAAGACTTCCAAGGAATAATGTGGTGCTTCCAGGTCAGATTCATTTTGCTTTTCCCATTATCTATCCTTCTGTAGTGTTTTTTTCATATACCGAACAGCTTGTAATTATCAGGTCTGCTGGTGGAAAACCTCTGGTCCTAGCCACTGGGAGAATCCTCAACTCCTGCTGTGTGGAGGAAACTGCAAGTAGGGAAGGGTGAAGTGCAGATCTTTGGAAGGGAACAGCAAAGCTGCTGGACCTTTCATAGATTGACAGTGCTAGCTTTAGTAAGATTCCTTCTCTGGTTAAAAACCTTGGTGGAATGCTTTTTTGATGCTTATGTATTAATTCCAATGTGCACGTGTAACTATTAGCCAAACTATTTGACTTTTCACACTAGAGAAACCTAACAGCTATATCAAAAAATAGCCCACCACTGATATCTGCCAAATGTTTTCATTCCATCTGTTTCATCATAAGGCTCTACTTTTTCCAGTTCCCTTCTCCTACTTTCTATGGCATGCTTTCTTCCGCTGAGTATTTTTTCATAGCAATCTTACCTGGAGATGAGCTGTACTTCTGCTGATAGAATAGGTTAAAATAAGCCAGCATTTTACTTGATAAGCATGCATTGTTTCATCCTTCTATGCATTCTTTGTGTTGTGCTACTAAAGTAAATGTAATTAGTGAAGATCAAAATACTATATGAAATCATCTCCTTATAAAAGAATTTGGACAAAAAGTTTTGATAAAAATTTCCTGGCATTGTCAAAACATCTTGTTTTGATGTCTTTGGGAATACAGACTTTTCACTTTCCTCTTTCCAAACATTTTTCTTTTGAATGCCTTTAAATATTATCTTAGGCACCGTAGAAGGATGTAAAAAAATAAAAGTTAAAGCTTAATGAATCATCTTAACTACCTAAAAGTGAAATCTTTCTATTTTAAATTTTGGTGGGCCAAATCTTGTCCATTTTGATCTTGGTTGGAATTTTAAAACCCCTTCACAATGTGAAGGCTATAAAACCTCTGAAAAGTGTATCTTTGGGGTTTTGGTGGGTTTTTTTTGTTTGGTTTTTTTGGGGTTTTGGTTTGGTTTGGTTTTGGTTGTTTGTTTATTTTGGGGGGTTTTGTTTGTTTGTTTTGTGGTTTTTATTGGCTCTGGGCATCTGCTCTAGAGAGAAAGAATTTTTGAGTCCAAGTGCCTGATCTCATATTCTCTTTAGGTTAAGCATCGTCACTGATTACCACTGCCCCATTTAAACAGGAGGGAGGCAACCTCTTCACAAGCAGAATGCCATTTAGGGCTCTTAGGGTGGATGCAGTCACCGTGCTGATGAGAGGCAACGTGGGCAGCACCAAGTCACTCTTTCATGTGCTATCGAGCATGTTCCATCCGGAGTCTTGTCAACAGAGGCAGAAAGGTACCTCCCACTCAACTCCCCACTGATAAATTGCCAGCGTGGCTTTAAGTCAACAACCTTAAATGCCATCAGGAAACTGGTTGGTGGCCAGCACAGATTGTTGCCGTGTGACTGTTTTGCAAGCCTGTCATACTGTAACAATTTCTGTTTCTGACTGGGCAGGCTACTTCTGGCTAGAGATGGTGAAGACTACACAATACTAATGAAGTTTGTCCTTGAGAGACAAGCTTGCACTGCAGAGCTCAGAACAGAAACTTGTGTTTTAAGGCTAGGAACTTTTGCAAAGATGTTCAGCTTTCCTTTGCTCCCTCCCAGCTTTACACTACCTCAAAACCTAACCACACAGCCAGGCTGCCAATACAAATAACGAAAGGCCCTTTTTTTTTTTTTTTTTGATGAACAGAAAGCCAGGTCATGTTTCTCATTCACTTCCATGGCGTCTAACTCTACCTCACCTACATGGAGTTCAGCCAGTGGGTCGTTACACATTTGCCAGATAAAATATTCTACTCTTTTGGACAGAATGGAAGTAGAGCTGGACACGAGAAGTGCTTCAAGAAACTCTAAATTTCCTTGTTACTTATTAAATATCAAATGTGGGGCAGGTGCTTTTACAATATCTGTGAGAACTCCTGCAAAGAAAACAAGATATTTCTCCAAGTAGTACCTTCACCAGCAATGCCTGGCCAAAGGTCCAGCTCATTTTTGTTACACTTTCCAAGAAATAAATTATTTTACTGTTGCAATTGTAGCCATCTTCCATGTAAATGCTACCTCCTCCTTCCAGATGTTTAACTAGCTTGTAGGCTTTGTCTGCTGACTTGGTCAGTAACAGCAGCCAGCATTTGGTATCACCCTATTTTCTCTGCCATGAATAAAGCTCATTCCCACTTGGATTAATTTTGTCAGTTTATAGTGTCAGATAGTATTGATAATTCTCTTTGAGGGTTTTTTAATGGACTAACCTTAACAAGAATAAAGTAGCTGTATACGGACTTGGTTTAAGATAGTATTTCTTTCTAAAAATATAAAAAAAAGAATCTGTTCTGGATTATACTTTGTGTGTGTTTTATCTGTGGATTTTCCACAGATCAGTTGTATTTGTTCATATAAATTTCACATTTACTATTGAGCTTTTCATGGAGAAGGTGACAGAAATCATGGACTACCAAAAACTAAAACAATCTCCACCACTACCTCACATACTTACACGTCCAGTTCAGGAGGTGTTTTAGGTAGCTGTGAGTAGAAGAGCCGTCCTGCTGATGTGGTTGAAGTTAGACGTTTCTTGAAACAGAGCACCTCATATTCATGCATGTTTCAAGTTTCTGTGAAACTTTATTCACAAATTTACTGTAGTAAATGTCTAGCTTTCTAAAGATTAAAGTATAAGTAAATAACTGTGCAAATACAATTCAGTAAATAAATTGACTTTATTAATGTAAACAGACATTATGATGGTTAAGATACATGGGCTTGTAAAATGAAGACAAATCTAAAAAGACAGTTCACTCTCGGTTATACAATGAAGTATGTCTACTTATTCCTTGTTCATCGACCAATATTTTTATAGCAAATGAGGCATAAAGAATTTGTGCACATGAGCAGATCTAGAAAAAAAATCAAAAGAATCCCTCACATGATGTGACATTGTGAAATACTGTAGGTTTTTGAGCTCTATGTGTGTATTTATCTGACTACTGTTTGTATAACAAAACATCAAAGAATAAGAGGTTGATATGCACAGCAGAGGTAGCTTTTCTGAGATGTTTACCTCTTGATGCACAGACAATCTAAATATTAATATTCATCATGTTCCAATTTCCTTATTCCTATGCCAAGCTCAGAAACACTTAGAATTAAGCCTCTTCTGTTTTTCTGCTGTTACATGTGGTTTTGTCTGATTTCACTTCAGCTTGTATAGTCCCACCAAAACAAGCAGCTATGCAAGATTGTTTTCCAGCTTCAAACGGCGATGTGTGGAGGAAATAAATTCCTGATGTGTTGCTGGTGAGTAATGATTTCTGCATGTCCATTTTAACATATGACCCAGAATTCCCCATTGTACAATTAGGTTTGTGTATTTCCTGTTGCATTTTTTCTGTATCTTTTTAAAACCTTCTGTAAGGCATCCTGACCCTTAATACAAGTTGTTATTGCCTTCAACATAGCCAAGTATTTTTTCACAGTGCTTGTGTAGATCTTGACTTCCAGATATGCCTAAATTCTTACTTTTCGTGGTAGAAATTGTGGAACAGTATTTGTTGTAGACAGTGAGAGAACCAAAAGAGATTCAAAATATTTCTGAAAGTCCTTATGTGTCTCCAAAAAATTTCAGTGAAGGGGGTTGAAGCTCCATCTGAACAGAGTTCAAATCATGTAATTATAAAATGACATAGTTCAAAAAAATGTTATAAACCATCAATACCACTCTATGAGCTGCAACTAAGTTGCCAATGCCTGGATGAGCCCAGAGCCTGGATCTAAAGATCTAAGAAACCATACGTGTTCTGGCGAAGATTGCAAGGCCATGAACTTAACTGTTCTGCCTAAAATCTCTTGAGACTTCACACTCAGAAAGTCTTGCTATGGAATCCTTTCTTTGGTGGATGGTGCAGAGACCTATTAAAATACTTTCATAATGGTGAATTTTCCTGGAATCTGGAGCAGGGATTGGCTTACATGTTTTTCAGGGCAAAAAAAATCCCTATCCATGTAGATATAAAAAAATCCTGTGAAGTTCTTATCATAAAAAAAAAAATCTTCTTTGTCCAGTATCAATACAACTTTGTATACTGGTGTGCACACTTCTTTTCTTGGTAATTAATTTTTCAAATCTGAAACAATGAAAAGGAATTTTGCTGCTGAATTCAAGCACAACCGGGTGTTATCCAGAGGCTAAATTCTTTTCCTGCTTAACATAAGAACATAATAAGAACATAAGAGGCATACTGGTTCAGAACAAAGGTCAGTGTAGCCCAATATCCTGGCTCCAACAATAGCCATAAGTGGGTATGCAGGGAAGAGTAGAGAACCAGTCTTGCATATCTGATGCCTGCCTCTAAGTATTCTCCCAGCTTTCAGCTACTCATGGCTGAAGAATTTCATGAAATGAATGTAGTTCCAAAGCATTTAAAAACACTGTATGCATTTCTGCTCTGTGGTCTTGCCCAGTCTCGCCTTGAGGCTATGTAAACTTATAGCTGATGCCAAATGGGAACAGGGCATCTGGATATTGTGGCAAAAAGTGATTAATATCATTAGGGATAATGCTATCTCAGTATCTTCATTAATACAATAGTTCTAGAACATATCTGGTGATTTACAGTTATATGATTAGAAGAAGTGAGAATGTGTCCAAAATATTGTCATGTCTTCTTTAAAATATCTATGCAGGCATTGTGATCTGAGACCAAAATGAAAAAAAAAAAAAAGAGAGAGAAAGAGAGTGAGTCTGGCAGGGTAGAACACTAATAAACTCTTGATAAAAGAGTAGCCTGTGGGCTCAATGAAGAGATGCTTAAACTGTTCAGGCGGGGTGCTAGAGGCAAAGAAATACGTGATTACCTTTGACGATGCAGTTCTGAATAAGAGGAGAATAACTGACAGAAGCCCATGGACATTTTTCAGCCTTGCCTGGGAGTAGGCAGACATGAAATGATACACCCATTCAGTGGCAAATTCCAGTTAGATTGCTCTCAGACCAGACTACAAAAGATTCTTGTATCTGTCTTCCTCAATTTTTCAAACATTTTCTCTTCCATTTTTTTCAAATGAAATTTATCCATTGTTTATAATTATATAGATCCACTTCCTGAGATCATGCCACTCATTTACATTTCCACGTATTTGCTGGATGTGCAAAATGAACCAAATGCAAGGATGTATACATAACAAGCCTTCCTGTCTCTAAGTGCTTGCAAACAACAAAGACACTTGAATATTCTTATGACAGAGTTGTATAAAAACTGTGGCTAGACAGAGTGAATATTTTCTGTGCCTACTGAAACCAGCTCTATCTCCTGCTGTTCTGAATCGCTAGGTTCAAATCACTGGCCTCCAAGAATCCCGTAGTTGGAAATGTTGACAACAGAAATCTCTAATGGGTCATTTTGGACAGCCTCCTGCCAGGATATGATTAATCCCTCCAGAGTTAGTGCTTGATGAACAGCAACGCTACCTACAAGTGTGTGATGTTGTTCACAAACACAGATGAGCAGAAAGAAGATACTGTGCCTGTGGTCAACAGATACCTTCCTCTGTATCCTGTGCTTTTATTCTGTGTTGTCTTTAATTTTATTTCTCATGTTGTATATACAGGAAAAGGAGGGATTATTTGAAATAATCCATAAGAGACCAAAGTCTTTAATTTATCAATTTTTGTTGGTTTCATTGTGTTTGCTTCTCAGACATCTGCATGTTTTTCCTAATGTGTTGTGAGGTTTTTTTCTCTGTGTCTGTGGATTTTGTAGGGTAGGAGATGTTTGGTCACCTATTAATAGCCTTGGTGAGTCCCTCAGAGCATGTCTTGTTTGATCAACAGGTTGCTCCTGACTCTTGAAAACTTATGAGTTCTCACTGGCATCATCTGATTACACTACTGGCTGTTTTTCCAATGGGAAGTTTTAGTAAGAATGTTTCAGTCAGGGTGAAGTCTATAATCTTAATTTTTGAGAGCAGGAGAGTGATTTCTTGGAGTGATGGTAAATGTCTTTGTTACCTTTACAAAGTGTTGAACCTGTTGGAGGAATTTTTGAACCTACTGCTAAGATAGTGCTGGACCCCTCCTCTAGCTGGTAAAATTTAGCTGGTAGGGTAAGACCCACCAGCTAGATGGAGGGAAGGGGATTGTCCGTACTAGTCTTTAGTGTTCACTTTTAATGAATTTTTTCAAGCTTTTAGTATCGTTTCTCTCAATCTGCAAGTCCTTTAGAGTCCTTAAAGGTTTCTGTCTATGCCCGTGGCAGTAGCTATGAATGTTTCCATCTAATCTACTTGGTGATGAAGCTGTATTCAATTTCATCTCAAGATTAGATCTCTGCAATGCACCTACATCCAGTCACACCATAAGACCAGAGCCAAACCTCAACTGTGTTTTATTTGTTATTGGGTGTACCATTAACAGCCAACAATGTCTACACTCCACTACTTGAAAAAAAATTTTAGTCTGTTTTTTGCATTAAATAGTTAGGATCCTTGCTATAGAAACCTTTTTTTTTTTTTTTATTCTGTGTCAGTGGAGATAAACTGATGTGCCTTGAGGGATCAGGAGGATGTCAGCCTTGGAGCTGATGGATAGCTCCTTGGCTTCTGGAGATATGCATCTTATAGTCTCTGCAGAGCTGTAGGCTCTCAGGTGACACTGTATAACTCAAGCTTACCCAGGTTCTTGGAAGGGAGGGGAGATGCCAATAGGGTATGATGGCAGCAAGGCATTGGTTTGCTTTCAACTGTGAGGATTTGAGAGTATCTTTGCTCTGGTAACAATTAGTGGTGACTGATTGTGAATCTAGACAGGTGTGTTTTTATATTCTGAAGTATTAAGGGGTAGGCACTCTCTGCCCAAAAGGCAATTTCTCCATTCTACTTGTGTTACACCTAATGTGCTTGGGGTTATACTTTCATGTATCTAATTAAGTTATTCTTGAAGAACATCAAAATGTATGTGAAACATGATGTTTTCGGTTGCTACCTAGCAAGGTTTTGTAATTCCCAATTCCTATTGTAGTAGGTAATATTTAAGGCTAAATGGTCTTTTGTTTACATCTTTTGTGTGTTCCTTTTACTGCTTCCCTGAGCAAGGTATGGCAATGTTACATATCCTCTGGAGGCTCACAGCTAAGGAAAAGTTGTTTCTCTATAAAAAAAATACTTCTTCCTATGTGGCAGTGTTAGAAGGAATCAGATTTTCTTGCTTAGTTAAAGTGGTACACATCTCAGGTTTAAAAGAACAGCCTTTTATTTTAGGAAAATAATTAAATTCATGATATTCTGCTTCCCCCTCCTGAACTGAACTTAGATATGAATGGGACTTAAGTACTTGGTGTCCTGAAATGATTTTTTTTTCTCAGCTGGAGCCCATATGCGATGAAGAACCAGCATGGATGGGGCGAAGGTTTGATGTGTTGGTGGCCTAGGAGATGTGCAGAGAGGACAGCCCAGACAGTGTTAACAGGGCTCCAAGAGAACTTACAGAGCTTGTCCAGAGGTCACTTCTGTCAGTGTCAGAAGGCCCCACTGATTCAGAAGGAGCAGACTCAGTCTCAGTGTTTGTAGAATGTGTGCTCATTATCCCCAGGTTTCTTACGCAAAGATGATTACTGTAATATTTTGTATGACTTCTCTCTGAACTGACTGTTCCTCTTTTTTGTTGAGCAGAATTGCATGTTTTTCTCCTTGATGCATGTATACGAAGTACCTTTTCTTTTTCTTGTCTTTTTAGGTAGGATTTTCCATCAGCATATTTTATTTGGGAAATAGCAGGTGACACTTATGGATCTTCCCCTTTCTTTTTTTTATTGAAGAAAAACACCCGCAGTGTAGAACAGCCTTGGAAAAGTCAAGCAAGAGTCTGTATGCTATGATGTGCTGCAGTAACAAATGTATTCTAGTGCACATCGAGCAACATAAATATGTAAATGTTTTACAACATGTGTACTTACATATCCTACCTTCTTTTATCTTCTTGCACTGCATACATAAAGTTACATATATCTGGTAGAGTCTGCTCTGTTAACAATAATGCTGAATATGTAAATCCCCTCAGTTGTTATAACCAGTGCTTTAGGTTGCATTTACTGTAAACAAAGATGTATTTTTGGGGGCTGTTGGTTTGAGTTTATTGTTTATGTAAATCTCTCAGAATGTGACATAGCCAGATAGCTTCCTATGTTGTGCTGATCCACATTTTAGGCCAGCAGCCAAAGTATTTTATCTTTTACTTCATTATAGTGATCTTCCAATTAGCTGTGGTCTGTAATACCCTGATTTTGGTGGCAGTGGTTTGGGGAGGATTGTTTGATAGTTCTGCTCGAGAGGCAAAATGAGGGGCCTTATTATAGAAAGTGCAGAGGTTGTGCAGTAGCTGAGTTCTGTTGCAAAGTTTGCCGATAAGGGAAAACTGGCCCTTGAGCATCCATTCTATTCTGTATATTAACACTTCTAATCTGCACTGCTGATAAAACTGCAAGCCATTTGCCTTTGGAGGAATTAGTTCTGCCTCACTTGTGTAACCAGGCGATGGTGATTAACCTTTAAACTGTCCAATATTCTCAGCAGACTCCTGCTCCAGATTAGAAACTATTTAGTTATGACCAACTAAATTAACAACATTCCCTCCTCTGAAGAATAAGGTTTGGAAGGTATGCATTTTAAGGTGGAATGTGGATAATGTCCTTATTTATTCACTCACCACTTTTGCTACATAAAATGTATTCATCAGTTGAAAAGAAAGAGAAAGGAGAGAGGGAGTTCGATTTCAGATTGAAACAATCTACAATTAGTTATGTACCGGAGGTGATTTGGGTGATTTTGTCTTGGGGGGCTGCTTTAGATGGCTAAGACCTGTTTCTGACTTTTCATTCTTAAATAAAACTTACAGGGCAGGGGATAAAATGGGCAGGTTGGTGCTCTGGTGTGGGCAGCATTTTAGGAAAAAGATTTCCTTCCTTTGAAAGGAAAGGCAATTATCTCAATTCTTCAGAAGAGTAATTATTGGAAGATTGCTAACCTTTCTGTCACAATCATGCAAAACAAAAGGTTTTTTTGTACGTGGTGGTTACAGACCGACATATCCAATGGACTTTAGCCGCTGTGATAACCTAGTACTGTACCATTGTATCTACATATTTTAAATGTGTAATTTATCAGTTGAAACATACCCTTCAATACATGTGCCATAAAAGAAAAGAGTGAGGGCAATTATGTAATAGTATAGTGTTTGTCTGACATGCCTTAAATCCCCATATTGTTATTCCTCACTGAATAACAAATACAAAATCCCTGTTAGCAATGTTTTCCGTTTTACCAGTTTTATATTAGCTGCCTCCTTAAAAATTGCTAATCTAGATACTACATTAGTAGGATGTCAGTCAAACTGCAATCCACAGTGAAGCCTTCTTCATATACCAATTTAAATCATTCATGGTCCTTTCTTTGGCATTATTCAAAAGATCATAATAATTTTCTTGTGCCCACAGCACAAAAAAATCAATTATTTCCCCACAAAGACTTGAAAGTACTTAGCGAATGCTGTAAGAAAAGCTGAGGGTTATATCAAATTGAAATTGCACTCATTACACACAACACAATTAGTTGCCACTAGTCTGGCCGGTGCTTTAATTCTGAATGGCATATCTTTATTATTACAGAAACAAGCATGCAAATGGCATTGTTCAGGATTTGCAGAAATCAATAGGATATAGTGCTGTGTGTTTGGTGGCCACTGTCACTCAGTCTGCTGTGGATTTGAGATAATGTGTGTATTTGAATTAATGAAGGGAACGTGAGACATCATAAGTGACACCCAAATAAAAGAAATGGGTACATGATATTTGTAATTATTCTACTTGTGTTTTTGTTGTAAATACTTGTGCTTTTTGTTTTTTAATCAAAGGATTAATTGCATTTTAATAAGGCATTATGATTTTCAGAGCTTTAGTTAATTAAAACTTGTAGTATATAATTATGAAGTGATGCTGAGATTTGTCTAAAGATCACCCATACATTTAGAATATGTATATTTTTCCTAGTTAAGCAGTTGCTACATTTTATGAATTACATTAAATGTTTGAAAGATGATGGCAGCTCCAAATGAGTTTCTGTAAATGGCAGCTCGGGATGTAGATTATGTTGTTGGACAAATTAAAGTGGAGGAACCACTGAGGTTGGAAAGACTTTTTGGCTGTAGTGCTGGAACATTCATTTGCACAAATGTTAGCTTTCAGCTGTAGGAGTAAGAACAGATGTATTTGTTCAATGTATCATATCATTCCGCTCATTAATTCCCAGTGAAATTGCTGCAGTTTGAAATTCTGAGGATAGGCCATAAAGACACACTGGTGGTGAGTGGTAAAGATTATTTTCCATGTGACAAAAGGGTTTTAAAAACAGGGAGAAATTAGGTGTGCATGTGTGTGTGTGTGTGTGTGTTTGTACAGACATGTCTATGTATTGCCTGGTCTCTCTAAGAGAGATGAATATTCCTGGTACAAAGCTTTAATCACTCACAATCAAACCTGGGACATATACATATATTCATGTATATAAAGATTGTTTCCTGTGGGAGTATATTGTGTCTGGATTGATAGACTAATTGCTAGATAGATAAAACAGAGTTAAACAGTATCAGAAAGTTAAAATCTTAATGTTTCAAATGAAGCTTTCATTTGGCAGTATTTTTAAAAAAGATCTCCTCTTACATTCCATTCCTCATTCTGTTCCTTTTGTAAGTGTATATTGAAAATATAAGTTAATATTGCTCTTCTTTTATATAAAGTTAGAAAAATATTGCTTGTTGCTGGTGAGAAGGCTTCTCTTGTTTCTTGTCAGCTGTAAAATGAAATACTTTTTTATGCAGAACAGTCCATCACAGTCCTGTGTTTCTATAACACAGCCCCATGAACTGAAAAGGTTTTCTAATGATCTCTCTTGAAGTAAGGATCTTAAATTAGACCTCAGCTTTCCTACCTGGAAGCTTGGCTCCTGCAGTGAACAAATGTTTGTTTATTTATTTATTTATTACACCCAGGTTTGCAGACACTTTTTGAGACAAACCCACTCAAAAGCTCAAAATGTTCTAAGTGAGGTAGGGAGATGAAGCCTGCAGAGAGAGCAAAAGAAAGAAAAAGAATTCTCAAAAAATTTACATTGACTTCGCCACTCAAACCAGGATTTTTATAGGCATCTATAAACGGATTTTAAGCAGGATTTTTCCATGTTTTCTCCCAAAGCTGATTTAAAATCTAATATTATTAGATTGGTCACAGCCTTCATATTTTAACTGTCAAACCCAAAGTCTGAAAGGTGATTCATTCAACGCTTGCTAAAATATTTGCTCAGCAGCACAATGGTGTGTGATGGAAAATAAACTCCTCTGGAGCATCTCACCCTATCAGCCATGGCCTGCAGCAGGAAAAGAATGAGGGAAGGTCAGTCAATTATGTGTGGTAATCACCGTAAGCATATTATCTGAGACACAGATGTCTTCCCTGACCCCACACGACATAGCTATTAACCCCACAGTAGTATAAAAATGGGGAGGAGGAGGAGCCGGTCCCTTAGGTAAACCAGACCTTTTCAGGCCGGGCTTGTCCGGCGGCTCAGCCGAGCCGTGGTGGCGAGGGCGCTGCTGCGGGAGCTGGTGCCGCGCTCCGCGGGCGGCGCGGCCGCCTCTCCTCCTCGGGGACCTTTCTATAGACCTAGTCATGTGAGATAAATAGTTGCATCATCGGGGAAAATGGGACTGGCAAATTGACTTGGGAGATATTTCGGGAGCGTTAACAGCCCTGGAATGCCAGACACTGCCCATGCTTTTACAGGGAAAACTTTTGTTGCTGAGTACACCTACGCAGATGATGTATTGGTGCTGATAAGGTATAATGCCACTATCATGCAATCATCTAACGCTTCTAGAAAACAGAGATGATTTTCTCATTATACTGAGTAATGTGTTGATTACCACATACAGCTCCTTTCGAGTTCAAGTTCTGCGTAAATTTACTTCAGGAAAATGATCAGCTGCTTATTCAAGTGAAAGGGATTTTTTCAGTGTGGTTGTTCAAACACATGATGTAAGCAAAGCAGTTTTTAAAACTATTTAAACTTTTGAACTTGAAGGGTCATTTAAGTATTTGGTCACTGAATAGGAAACATGCATCCCTCAGCAGTTCTGAACTTTCTAACACCAGTCCTTAACCCTGAAAATAGGTCTGTTTACTTCTTGTAGCCTTCAGAAAATCTTTTCTTTAGGTGATGCTTTGTTACCTTTGGGGAGGTCATTTTGTATTTTCCTGCCAGAAAAAAAGATAAATGACCATTTAGCAATGTAAGCTATTGCAGTTCAGCACAACACAGGGTGCAAAAATGTCCACAGTAGACCAGATTTGTGATTTTTCTCCTTGTTAAATAATTGATTGTAATGGCATTCTGGTCTTGTGACACCTTTGTAACTGAGATCAGACTGAACCAGTGAATACCGGAGTGTGAAAGGAATGCTTTGCTCATCAAATTTCCACAGAATGTAGCAGAGGAATCCCCAGGTTTCCTTTCTGTCTAAAGGAGTTATTAAAAGATATTCTCTTTGATACTGTCTCCTTTCCCAGGGTTAATCATCGTGTGAGTGAACATTTGCATGCATTGCTGAGCTGCAGGTTAAAGACAAGGAAAGTGCTGGGTTGAGCACATGGATAAGCCTAACCACTGGATTACCAGGAAACAAAAATCTATTAGAGATACAGGACTTTTCCATGGTGCAGGGTGAACACAGGTTGCCTCTTTCACTGACCTCAGGGATGGCCTGAAAGTAGATGAAAAGGATGGTGCAAGTGCCTCACTAGGATAGCTGGGCTGAAGGGGGTGTTGCAGGTTCCCACCACAGCCACTGCTACCGAATTCAGCTGGAGTCCAAAGAAGAGATTTGAGCTATCCTCCTTATTAGTAAATCCCCCGTGGGAGTCTTGGCTATGTGGAAAGATACCATTTACACTTCCTCCTGTTATTGTGGTCAGTCTTGAATTCTGGGCCTCTAGTAGTCCCTTATTAAACTTCCATCCTATTGTCATTTTAGCCTCTGTCTAAATGTTGCTAAGTAACCTCCTGTGTCAAATACTTTTTCTGCTGGGAGAGAATCTTGCATCAGTCACCTATTGTGACTGCCAGATTAGATACCGTAATGTGCTCGACATGGGACTGTGCTTTACTTCTATCTGGAAACTGCAGCCGATACAGGATTTGCCACACTACTTGTTAAGCAGCATCTTTTCCTTGAGCATATTAAAGCAGCCCTGAACAACTTGCACAGTTCATTTCCTAGTCCCTGGGGTGATTTTTAAGTTTGGAGATTTAGGGCTTCTTTTATTTTACCTTTCACCTATAAATCCTACCTGAGTGAGCAACTCGGCTGAAAAACACATTGGTCCACTTGCAAACAATTGGTAAAGGCTGCAAGTTAAGACCTTGCCTTTGAAAGAGCAAGCAGTGCATTCCTGGAGCTTTAGTGAGTCATGGTTTCTGTGAGGCTCTTTTATCATGTTTTCCTGCGGGGCCAAAAAAAAGCCAAATTGTGACGATCACTTGTGGAAGTAGAAATCCGGAGTAATGCCATTTAAATAGTATGTAATTAGGCTAGAGTGAATGAGAATGGAACTTGGTCCAAACTGATTATATATTTCAGGTCAGTTGACATAATGGAGCAGCCTTTTCTGTCTCAGCTTAATGCAGTGGTTCTGAAGAGTTCATCACCTGCTCTTGGCTCTCTTTCCTATTCCCAGCTGATAAATCATCTTTAATGTGTTTCCTAATATTACTTTTCCATGTGGTTATAGTTATATGTGACAGCAATGGGGGGTGGGTAGGGGAGAGCAGGCAATAATTTCACTGACACAGAAATTACTCTAAAAATGCATTAATATATCTTAAGTATAATTGACATACTTTGAAATATATATTGCCTATAGGCAAAATTAAATTTTGCTAACCAAAACCAGAGGTAGGCAGATCTTCTGTAGCATCATTCCTAGATATATATTTAACAGTAATGATGGTTTGCCTTGATATATTTGTAAAATATTATCAAATTTCACATACAGAAATCATGTCTTATTCAGCCATACTTTCTCAGTTTACCTTTGCTTATGTGCTAGTTTATTTTTCTAGAGGAAATATTTTTAAAAACCTATAGTAATTTTAAATAGATTATTTACTATGTTAATACTTGTCACTTATCACCTGCTCATCAGTTTCTCCTCGTTGATTTTCTACTAACACTATAGGTCACTGCAAAAGCAGAGTATTTTCCATAAAGCTGTGGGAAGTCAGAATTTAGATTGGCTTTTCTTATCTAAATTTTGTCCTAATTATAAATAATCGTGGCCAAAAAAAAATTTTAGAAACCTAAAACTCTTGCACCAAGGTTTTATCATTTGCCTAAACCCTCTCCTGAATTACGAGAGCACTCTGAGAATTTTTGAGTTTTATTTATCCAAGTAAACCTATAGCTGTTTTAAATACCAAGGAGTTCATAAGCACTGATTTCTTCATGGTACAGAAGGGAAATAGATCCCTGTGTACTTGATAACTATAGTGGTTTCAGAAAATCCAGTCACTCACTTGATGGCTTCAGTGTCAGACACTGCGCGTGTGAATCCCATCCACTACGTGTGTTTGACCTCTCCACCTGCAGCACTGCTGAGACACTTCAAACAGCTGGAGCTGAAAACACAATATGAAACAGGGTGTCCTGCCACTTTCACCCCTTGCACTAATTCCAAGGGCAAGATAAAGACAAGCCAGGTCTGGCTCAGTGACAGAATAACCTGACTTTTTTTTTTTTTTTTTTTTTAAATGTAGTTTGGGCTTTCAAATAATTTAGTTTAAAAAGACTGATGTAGATCTATATATCCAGAGATTTTTTTTTTTGTCTAAGTGCTACAGTATGATCAGGAAAGTTATACACAGATTACAGGAGAGGAAGGAACTTTCACATCTAGTTTTTTGGCATTGGATCCTGCAGGAAATACAGAGCATTTCATGAGTGAAATGCCCAAACCAAATACAAAGTTATGTTGGCTGTACCAACAGTGTAAGCAGGAGTTTATTTCTGCAAACTGATGTTTACAATTTTATGAAAGGAGTGGAAACCTTTGGGAAGTTCATGGATAATTACTAAACACAAGGGTCTGAATTTAGACAAGGTTAAATATAGGTGTAAGCTCAAAAATATGTCTTTGCACCAGCCCAAATTTTCTCTGTATTAAACATTTCTGACTACATCTGTCATATTATTTGAGTCAAAATGTATTTTCAGTATGCCTCTAAGTTAAAGGGTAAAAAGGTTAAGTTGCTGTCATGCCAACGTGTGCTGCCCCTTCCATTTTTATGAGAACATTTCACCTGGGTCCTTGTCTGTGAACATCCATGTTAGGGAGAAAAGTACGGCTTGGATACAAGACCTAGGAGTAATTTTTTATCTCCTACTGATCAGTAATCAAGCACAGTAAATACAAACACTTGGCCTGAACCTCCTGTGACATTTGATAAGACTGATTGTGAGTCAGAGTAGTCAATTTTTTTCTGTGAAAGTATTGTTACACTGCTAGCCAAGAGAACATCTGAAATGAAGTGGACACAAAGTGTACTTCACTCTGAAAAAAAGTCAGGTTTTTGATGTGGTTCATTTGGGTTTTAAGCAGCATATTGACAGAATAAATTGTATTGTTTTATCTGACAAGAAATAGGGATTGGAGTACCTCCAGTTAATAACTGGCCTCAGAGATTCCAGGTAATTTTCTTCTTTGTCTGTTAAAAATTAGGCAGAAAAAAATGAACTGGGAATCTGAAGTTCTAACACAGCATGAAATAAGAAAAACAAAATGCTTTCAGTACTGTTCAGTGCCCTGTAAGGGCAGAGTCTCTCTACTACTTTTGGAGAGGTCTTCAATATTAGCTACATAAGTGATGATCTTACAGGGGATACAAACTGACAGAAGAAAAAGTCTAGAAGAGAAAGCTTAGGAAGAGGAATCAGGGTTCAGCTCTGCTCTTGCCTGCATGACACTGTCCCAGAAACAGTAAATTGAATGCCAGACCTGCAAACTCCTGGGCGCAGCTCAGAAGTGTATGAAAATACTGGCTTTGGACTTTAATTTAGGGTCTGAATTGTCAAGGTACTGAGAATTTTGCAGAAGAACACAAATAATTTTACTGACCTCTGTTGTACTCAAAATCCTGTGAAAGACTGCTCCCAGACCTCTGAGTTACTAAATCCTCTTCATCTCAAACATTCTTGTTGCTGTCATATTTAAATGCCTCACACCATTATTTTCTCCAGCAGTGTTGCACTCGTGCTGGACTTAATACACTGTAGGGTGCAGGTGCCCATATGTTCTCCCACAAGCTGGCACATTGGCCTTTTTGTGATCCCCTTGGGCTCTCAGCTCTTTCTGCTCAATCACTGCATCCTTTGGCTGTTACTTGACCTCCCTTCTCCTCTCACTCTCTTTCCTGCAGCATCAGTTCTTCCTCTCCACAAGCCATTCAGATTCAGGTAGTCTTTCCACCTTTCTCTTCCATGTCCTTTACACATCCCGAAAACAAAATTTAGAAGAGTGTCCCTGGCGCTTGCTACTTCCACATACATCCTTTCCTGTTATTTGTCTCGCACATCCAGTCACCTGCCCAGATGCAATTTGTGCATCATTCCCTATGGATGCCTTTCCTTCTCCATTGCTTTAGCCTGACTCAGCTGCAAAGGTACACAACAAAACAGCTGGTTGGCTTTTTTTCCTCCTCTGCCATTCGCAAACCCTGGATCAACTCTCCTAATCCTTACAAAGGTTATATCCTTAACCCTTTTCCCACAAAACTAGTCCCTTCCAATCTCTCACTTTCTACATTGCCCTCTATGACAAGCACCTCATTTCATTAACAGCTTTAAACAAAAAGTCTTTTGCCCTTGAGGAAAATATTAATCAAACCATACTTGGAGAAAAAAATTGCAGACAACACTGTTTGAAACAATTTTCTGCTAGAAAATAGCAAATTTACTTTTCCATTCCTGGCATAGTTCCTTAAATCATTGCCACGCTTCTTGTCTGCCTTTCACCTTTTTTGAAGATGCTTATCTTCAGTATGGCCAGAACTGAACTCTTCTGCTTCCCTCTGTACTCTGGCTTTGCTTTGTCTCCTGTGCTTCATTGCGCTGGCCAGCACTGCTATCATTCCTGTGACCACAGACCTGCTAACCTGCCATTTTGCCCCTCCAGGAAAGCGGCCAAATCCATCTTCCTTTTGGTAGCAAAACATCTAAACTTCTGTAGTCTCCTGCACTTCTTTCTTTCTGATTTTTCTTGCTCTTGAGCACATGTTGTATCTCGTCAATGCACACAGAAAACCAGCTGTAGTCATGCCTAGAATTCCAAGTACTCAACTGTGCTCGTTCCTCCTTTCCTAGTGCCTTCCCATTGCTCTAAGCTTAGGCCCATCAAGCAGCAGCCTTGCCTCCTAGCTGTCACCAGCCTGCACCCTGGTCCTAGTTAGTAGCTTGTCTGGACATCACCATTTGTTTTTAACACAAATTAACACCCAGTGGGCAAATTTGTAAAGCTCTCTTATTATCCAGCCATTTCTGCAAAAGCCACACCTGCTACAGCAGCACCTGGTGGGAACACCCTGGGCTCACAGTTGGCTCAGAAGATTTTAATACCATTAGGAGAATGGAGAGGGGCAGGAAAGGGTGCAGATGCCCTCGACGAGAGCAGCCACACGTGTCTTTGATTTTATAATTTTTGCTTTTCAGCTATTTTGTGTTGCCTGAATTATTTGACTGCAAGCTCTCTGCAGGAGGGATGCTCTGCCTTGAGCAGCACAATCTAAATCTGGGCTCCTAAAGTCAGTGGGATCCTCTGTGTGCCTCTGCAGCAACCTGACTGGTCATATCCCTCCGTGGTGGTGTGCATTCTTGAAATTGTCTGTGTTTGCATCCATACTTCTCACCCTCTTTCTCACGCTTAGTGGCATTTCTTTCTCAAGCAAGAATGAGGTGATTAAATCCACCAGCTGCAAAGTGCTTGTTTTTAAAATGTGTATGTCACACATGTTTTGTGGAACTTTCACAGTCAAAATGTTTATAATGTAGTGATATATTTTTCCTCAGGAAAACAGGAGGTTCAGGGCAGACACAGACTCTTGCAGCTGTAAAGAACGACTGCTTTCCAGTTTGGCTAATGATATAATCCACTGTGGTTGCAAGTCTTGCTTTCCTCTTTAGATGATGTCAACATTTCCATGAGCTACATGTGTTATATTCATAAGTGGTACTCAGAAGTACATGTTCAGTAATCTCCTCCTTATGCCTGACACTTTACATGTGTTTATCTACAAGGAGTGGTGACATTAGCTTGCTAATTTTGCCAGTGTACTGTACCAGTGAGGGCGTGAAAGACTGAGAAGGATATTTAAACTGGCAAAGAGAGAATTATTGACATTAGCTACAAGTACTTTGTAAGACTCTGTTTTGGAATGTCATTTGTTAGAAAATCTTTGCTGCTGAAAGTCATCCATCATTCCCAGATGGACCTGCAAGATTTACAGCTCTTCCCAAATCCCACTCATTGGCAGTGGCCAAAAGTACTCACTGCGCTGATTTGGGCTGGGATAGAGTTAATTTTCTTCATAGTAGCTAGTATGGGGCTGTTCTTTAGATCCGTGCTGGGTGCTGTTGGTAATACAGGGATATTTCACTGTTGTTGAGCAGAGCTTACACAGCACCAAGGCCTTCCCTGCTTCCCCACATCACAGTACCAGTGAGGGGGCTGGGGATGCACAAGGAGTTTGGACAGGACAGCTGACCCCAGCCGACCATGGATATCCCATACTGTGTGACATCCTGATTCGAATAAAAACCTGAGGAAAGAAGAAGGAAGGGAGGGATTCTCAGAGTGATGATGTTTGTCTTCCAAAGCCACCATTATGCGTGATGGAGCTCTGCTCTCTTGGAGATGGCTGAATATTGGTTGCCTGGAAATGGGAAGTAGTGAATGTATTTCTTGTTTTGCTTTGCTTGCACACATGGCTTTCGTTTTCACTGTTAAATTGTCTCGATCTCAACCCACAAGTTTTGTCCACCCTTTCTGTTCTCTGCCCCATCCCATCAGTGGTGGTGAGCAAGTGGCTGTGTGGGGCTTAGTTGCCGGCTGGATTAAACCATGTCTGTCCTTTTTGGTGCCCAATGTGGGACTCAAAGGGTTTGACAGATTTGATTGGATTGCTAGATTGAATTTATAACTGTTACTGCTGTTTTGTTGGTAAGTGACAGGTTCCTGTGTTTGCCATAGGGTTTGCTTGGTATGAATTATATGGAATAAAGGCTGGATAATATGCAAGTTAGTACTGGGCTGTGTTTTGGATTTGTCCTGGAAACAGTGTTTGATAATACAGAGATATTTTTGGTATTGCTGAACTAAGCTCACACAGAGTCCAGGTCTTTTCTGCCTCTCACCCCACCAGTGAGGGGACTGGGGGTGCACAAGGAACTGGAGAGGACATACTTGGGATAGCTGACCCCAAACAACCAAAGGGATAATCCATATCATAGGGCATCATGCTGATCATGTAAGGCTGGTGGAAGAAGAAGGAATGGGGGAGGTGTTTGGAGTTCTGGCATTTTGTCTTCCCAAGTAGCTGTTATGTGTGATGGAGCCCTGCTTTCCTGAAGATGGCTGAACACCTGCCTGCCCATGGGAGGTAGTGAATTAATTCTGCTTTGTTTTTGCACACAGTGTTTGCTTACCTTTTAAGCCATTCGCATCCAAACCCACAAGTTTTCTCACTTTTTTCTCCCTTCTGATTCTGCCACCAATCCCTCCAGGGGAGAGTGAATGAGTGGCTGCATGGTGCTTGATTGTTGGTTGAGGCTAAACCACAACACTTACCTGTTGACATTGGCAAACCAGATTTACAGATATTATTCCCTGAGAAGAAGTGGAGTGTACAAATGGTATGATAAGATATGGTTTTCTTGGCTGCTGAATGGACTTCAGTGCTGAAAAAAAATACACGTGTCAAAACTCCACCTACACAGTAGGTTCCATGTATCCATGGAACTCAGCTTTTCTTTATTAACTAGACTGTATGCATGATATTCACATGGTGAAGATCCTCAGCAAAAGCTTGTACTACATGTAAGTGTTTTTTTAAAGAATCAAGCTCTTACCTCTCAAACTTACGTTCATATGGTATTGTTCAATATGTATGGCTGACTACTACAGAGAGAGGCAACAATGGGGTACAATGCACTAATTTTTATCCCACTCTGACTTTGAAAATATAATCGGTACTTATGAAAATTGTAAGTACTACAGACTCATGCTAGCAGGATTATTCAAAAATGGGAGTGCTAATACATAAGAAAAATAGCTTTGCTATTCCTGACTGGCTCCTGTTATCATCATTATCAGAGAAGATACACCTTTGGCCACAAAAGTGTGCTGGAGCATAAATGCATATATATGTACAAGAGAGACAAGATTTAAGGTGTGATTTTTTTTATCTTACAATGAACTTTGCTCTTTTGAGTGGCACTGTTAGAGTAATGAGTGCAAGATTGTATGTCCAGTGGCCAAGTCTCATCTAGCTAATGAAATTATAGCCTGATAAAATACACGTAACTACCCATTTTACACGATTCCTCTGTGCATTAGGCAAAAAAAACAATCACCCTTGATGCATTGTGTATGTATAATCTTACCTCTAAGGGCCTATTGTAAACAAGTTGTTAGATTAACAAGCACAGTAGATAAAGTATCATTATAGAGTAATCAATCAATCAATCAATCAGAATGATCACAGGCTTGGGAATTTTCCAAACGAAAGACAACGCCTGAAGAAAGAGGGTTCTTTTCTCAGGTTATGTTATGGAATCCATTTTTGCCTATCACTATTCTGAATGTTAAATTGCCTACCATGAGAAACTGCAAAGAGAAAGACATAGTGATGTAGCCCCCACTTTTTGGGGGGAAGAAGGGCTACACAGCTGTGTTTGATTTCAACTGGATTGAACATGGTATAAACACCGTTGCCAAATCACCAGTGACAGTCTTCATAATTTCTACTGTGTCCCTTTTTGTGAAGTTTTCATTGGGTGCATTTCAGACTACTGCAGCCTGCCCCTGCCAGCCTGCAGCCTCCCTGTGCTGAAGGTACACCGTGTCAGAGCATCTGAAGCCAGAACCTCCCCTCAGGAGTCCTATCAAATGTAATTTCTCATCGTTTAAGCTTCCTGGACTCTGCAGGGATTCATCTCATCCTCATCAAGATGACACTGTGTTGACTTTGGGACTGTCACAGCATGGCAGCCCCCCAAGGAAAACAAAGGAAAAAGATAGGTCCTATACCTACCTTGAGGAGGGCACCTTTGCAAATGAAAGAAAGTGAACACTGACCTCACCTCTCTTTCATAGCCCCTTATACATCTGGTCAGCAAGAGGGTTGTAGCCAGCCTCTCAATGCCTGATGAAATAATGCTCTGCTTGAGCCTGACACCTTAGCACAGCAGCCATGGATCTTAATGTCTCATTATTCCCAATGAATAAAGGGCTAAATCTAGTCATTGCCTTTTCTATAAATTCTTGCTGAAGTGCAGTTTAGTTAATCTGTAATTTGTCTGGGTTGACAGACTCCCTTATCTAAATAAGATAATGTTTCAGAAATGTGCTCCAGTCCTGGCACAGACTTCATATGCACTGAAATAATGGTAGCAGTGGAAGTGGTAATGGAAGAATGGGAGAACTGATTCCTTAGCAAGATGGGTAAGAAGAAACAGGTGAAATGGTTGTACAGAGAAATGCAGACAGTTTCAGACCTGTGCAAGTTAAGAGTATCAAGTAAGAATGAAAGTTCTCAATTCTTGTAGTTGAATTCAAGATCTTTGGTTACTGATGGAAAATGATCTATCATTTGTTATGGATCAAGGTCAAAACTACATGGCTGAGACACGTTTAGGTGAGATGGAAGGAGTCATTTTGGTGTAATTAATAATAGCACAGTGGGTATGAAAGGCTTCTGCTGGCATTGATGGGTGGATTAAGCCCTTGGTTTTCATCTCATTTAAAATGGAGCTGGTTAGCGGCTCAAAAAAACAGTCTGCTAGAAGATGCTGATTAAGTGCCTAAGTCCTGGAACAGTACTAGGCTGAGACATATCTGCCAGGCAGCATCTGTTTTGATGCTTCATGCTCAGTGTTTAATAGAACACTGAGTCGTCCAAAACGCCTTGAGGTAAAGTAAATTGTTGCCAGCACCTTGCTCTCTTGCTGGTTTAGTACATCTTAACAGCGATCTTTTAATCACCTGCAAGGTGATTCCTAAACATGTCTTCCAAGGTTTTGTTTGCAAATGACAATCAGTAATTTATACAATAAGTGTTTACATTATTTGCAACAATAGAGACCACTGGCAATAGAATTACCATGTGGAAACTAACTGATTATATCATAAAGGCACAATTCTTTCAATAGGCAAATTAAAGCATCTATGCTCTCTGCAAAATCCCGATGAGTGGATTTATTTGAGTTGGTGGACATCTGGTTAATCCTAGTTGTCTTCACTTGGACGCTGATGTGAATTCCTCACATTGTGAGGAAATTTCTTGTTAGCTGTTTGCTAAAACCAATGAGATTTGACTGAGCTTTCCGTACCCATGGAAGGCAGCCAGGATGTTGTTTGGAGAATGCATGCAAAGTGTTTCCTGAGCACTTCTCAGCTGTTGTCTGTTCCTTATGCTCTGGGTACAGGCAAAAAACTCTACACCACAATTCATAGGGAAGTTTGATCCCTTTGTAGAAGGAGAAGGCAAATGAGTATTTTCACCTTGATAAAGGCTCTTCAAAGCAGCTGCATACTGCTTGCTTAAGAAGAGAGGTATTTGTGTCTATTCCAGTAGTAAGTCACAGGCACTGGAAACATCTGTCTGTCTTCTTTGGGGATGGAATATGAAAGGAGAAGTGTTGAAAGTGAGCAGAACGTCTCAATCACTTTGATTCCTCAGTACTCCCTTAACTTTGTCTTTCAGAACAGTGACCCTGAGGTAGCCTAGGCGGGGCATTTTTCTCTGTGCATCCATCTCCTTGCTACCGATGAAGATCCCGTGGAGCACAGCTGTCTTCATTACTGAGGGTCATGAGGCACTGAGGAGTGGAGGTGAGTGAATTTGCATTTCTTTCTCTTCAACATCTAGTGGAAGGTAATCTTGGACCAATAACTTTTACTTTCTTGAGATGCTTTAGAAGTGTGGGATAGCAAAGGTCCTGTGTTTGTTCAAAATCTATGCAAGTGCATTAGAAAAAGAAAAATTAGGTGAAAAGCTTTCAATGTGCTGATCTGTCTTTAGCATATGAGTTAACTTCAGGAATCCAAAGAATGTGGCTGAAGTTCTCTTCATGTCTGGAGATGAGTGATAAATATGATAAACCATAAACTGAGGGAAGCAATTGGAAGTGGTAACTGCTGTTGTGTTATTCCACTTGACTGGGTGCAATTTTTATTACTCACATTTGCAAGATGCAAGGACCACATAAAGTTGAAAATGTGAACTATTTTTCTGTCATTCAGTAAAAAATCCATAGCAATAGTTGCATTAAAATGTTACTCATGGTTGTGTTTGGAGTTCCAAAATTTACTGATGCAACAGCTCTCTAAGAAATATTGCTAGAGATCTCTGCAAAATATGGAGTTGAGACTGATAGTCTGATGGAATCAATCCAATTTCATATTTAAACTATTACAAACACTTAGAAAATCTCTGCTTGCTACTTATTGGCTAATGTTAGTGAAACATTACTAACTACGGCATGCTCCAGGCAGGCAGAATGACCCTTATTTCCTCTGCATACATTTGATAGCTGGCAGTCCTGGACACACAATTTGCACAGAAATCCTAAAATTCAAATGAAAATATGTCATATTTTTGTTCCAATTCACTTATGACCTTTAAATGAGTACTCTCCAAGCCAAATAAAATAGACTTTAGACTATATATGATTGAAGTAGGATTTGAAAACTCTACACTTTTTAGAGTGTGCTTATCCCTTAGCTGAATTGGATTACTGAGGGAGCAAAAGGCATGTCTCCTTTATTTTTTGGTTCTTTGGGAATATCACTTTCCCCAGAAACCTCATTGCAGTTTACCAAAACTGGGGATAGAGGCGGGTAATTCAGTAGGTTAAATTAAGAATTATTTGTCTATTCTGTCCTTTTAAGATGTGAAAACTAGGTAAATGTTGAATTTTAAGGTACTCCTGAGCACCCCCTTCCAACAACCTCTTGTCAGGGGTTCTCTGTACACACCAAGAGCACATCTCATATTCAGAGAAAAAAAAGAACAGTACTTGAGAAGTACCACCCATGAATATGGAATTTAATGAACTGGTTTGCAGTGGAGTTCATTTGCACATAAATACATAAAACAAAAACAACAACAAAAAAACCCTTGACAAATATTTATCATTTTTGTAGAGTAAAATAATTTTATGCACAGCAGAATCTGTTCATATGAGCAATTACATTTCCCTTTACTGAGCTTATAAATACATATATATATACGTGTGTGTGTATCTATCTATCTATATGTATACATATATATATGAAGAAAAGTCTTTGTAAATATCCATTGTATTATCTTGGAATTATTGGCCAGGTAGAATGTTACAGAAGAACACAAAATCATCTTCTTGTCTGAATTACTGTCACCATGGAACAAATTGGAAAAAATATTATTTTGTGTCAACCAGTTGCACCCCACTGCACACATGGATGTCTCTTAAAGCCATCAAGATAGTATCTGAGCATGTAATCATAGCTGGAACAGTAAGGAATCCTCTTTTTCTGCAACAACCAAACAGCACATTGAGCCCACAAAGACATGACCAACACTGTCACTCTCAGGCAAAGTTAGAAACTAGATTTCTGCCTTATGGCCTTTGAGATATCTTTTTTTTTTTTTTTTTCCCAAATGTGCAGGCAGGAAATTTTGAAGACAACCCTAGCATACTAAGTAACTTGCATAGCTAAGGCTAAAACTGCAAGATTTGCAAGCCACTAGAAATTTCAGGCCAGAAAAAAAGTAGGTTTGAATTATGATTAAGAAGTATTTCTGGGTCTATACAACTGTTCACCACCAGTTCTTTTTCCAAATCTTCTTCCTATGATATGGATTATGAATGTAATCTTTCCTGTTGTATTTGCCATACTAAAAAGTTTTAATTGCTTCAACCAATCTGAATATATGTATTTTATTCAGCATTTGTTATATAGCACTTAAACATACCAGCTATATATATATTTATACATAATATTATTTATATCTATGAATATATATATAATTGTGTTTCTAACTAAAACTCTGCTCCAAGGAAAGCAAAGTAGCTTCCTTTTAAGATCTTAGTTTGCAAGATGCTGAATGCTCCAAGCACCCTAAAATATGCAATGGGTGCTCAGCACCACAGAGGAAGTGCACAGCTCTTGACAGCATCCATTTATTTACTGTTCCATTGGCAACTTGCTGTTACCCCTAATCAACAAAGCTACTACATATTTTGGTTTGGCATTTTTTTCTAATTTATGAAATTTGCCATTTTGGTCAGGTTTTGTTGGGGAAAAGAAAAAGCAAACACAGCTGTTAAATATAAGTTGTCTTTGCTTTCACCATGTTTTCTTGCTTATGGTTCTAACTTTAATGTAAAGTTCTGTTGTTTAGTTCTGCTTTTAAAAGCAAACCAAACATATTCTACACGGCAAGAAATCTGTGGGTACCTACATGGAACAAATGCATTTGTTCTTTAAGTGGTCATTTTCCATAAAAGCACATTAAAGTATAATTTATCCAGTTTACAAAAACACTATAATATTTCTGTGTTCAGCATTATGTTCATGGATGGATGACTATTCTACAACAGAATTTACTGTACTTGCAATTTGCTAATACTTCCTGGCCACCAATAACTAAGAAAGATGAACTGTGAGCAAGTCTAATAGATTCCCGTCTATTAATACACTGTAGTTTTATTTTGGAATAAACTGGTTGGAAGCACAGAGAAAGAGCATCACTTTGTTGATTTAGGCTGATTTAGGATTTAAGTGAACTTTTGCAGCCCAGAATGTGGACCTTGTTTGTTCTGGGCATTTATAAAGCTGTATTTGTTACTTCTGTTTAAATATGGGTCTTGTTAAATTGATTCAGGTCAAGATTTTCAAAACCTCATAGCTAGGAACACTGGTGTCTGGACAAAAGGAAAGGGGAAAGGAGCTGCACTGGCTCAGGAACGAGACAGAGATCAAAGAATGGTTTGACTGTTTTGGTGCACAGTTTGTGTTTCCAAGAAAAAAATTACCCACTAACAAAAGCAGTTGGCTTTCAGTGGTCCACTACAGTCTAGCAATAGTGTTGAAATTATTTTGCCATTAACATAGACAGAAAAAACTGTGACTTAAAATTTACCTCAAGACATAGAACAGATTCACAGCACTCTTAAAATGCTGAATGTAGCATCCTACAGACTAAAACTAGTCTTTGGTGAAATTTCTGACACATCCAAATAACTATTATTTGTACCCTCTGTCTATAAATTAGCACCTCAACCTCTCCTGAGACCAGCACACCACAGCAGTGTGGACACAATGAATCCAAGTATTGCTGTGGTAGGCAGAAGTCCAAAGTCCAGCTTCCTTCAGGGAAAATCACACAAAATTTTTCCTACTCCATTTGTGCTGGTACATTGCTTGGATTTGATCAATGTATCTGAGTTGTTAGTGACTGTTGTCTCACCTTTAATGGCTGTGTGTGTTTTTAGCTCCAAACAAAGAGGGGAACATCACGTGGTTTGATATATTCCGGGATCTCTTCCCACATATACTGAGAAACAGAACATTGTGGATCAAAGAAAGGAAGCCAGGGGAACATGCAAGATCCATAGTGGTGCCCATCCCCAGCTTTCCTAGCAGCTTGTTTCTGAGATGCAGATATTTTGAGCACTAGAAGGGACTCCCCACATGTGGAGAGGGCAGTACCTTAGAAAGCTAGTGAATTACGCATAGTTTTTAAGAGGACTTTATCTGCATTTTGTCTTCATGAAAAATACTATGGTTTTCCATATTTTTTTTCTTTTGTGATACACTTATACATTTTTTATTATCTCATCATGTTTTTCACCACTGTTACAGGGAAATGGACTAGGCTGGTTGGACAAGATTTTATAACCTTGTACGAACAGCAAAACAGAAGGTCATATGAAGTAGTGCTACCAACAGCAACTCACTGAGCGATAGAGAGTCAGTAGTAATTTAATTAGCTGCTTATAGCAGTCATAGCATGAAAAGCCAGCTGTGTAACTGCAGCCTTCACAATTTCCAGCAGAAAAGTATCACCAAAATAAACCAAACTATATTCTTCAGGATTCTCAAGTCTAAGGGCATTTATTTGCCTTTAGTAACATGAATAGTAAACTCCCCAGAGGAGTTTGCTAATGACTACTTACACTTGTTATGTTACATATGCTTATGATATTGGATTTTAAAATAAATAAATAGAGATGTGGATGTAATGAAGGCTTTTGGCTGGTGTGGAAATGGAAATCGCAAAATAACTTTGAGTTTTCACCACATGGAAGTGTTTTTAAAAGGTTTTGGAACATAGATATGTTCCCCATAGTGGGAAAGTGGGAAAGCGATTGATCATCTTTGTAAGAGCTAAACACGGCAGTAATATTCCTCATGGTAGAAGCAGAAATGGAAGCCCAGGGGAGACATGCACTGTGGCAGTGCCTCATGGCAATTCCTGGCCAGCCTGGAATCTTCGCTTCTTACCAGTGTGACCTAAAGAGCCAGAGGATTGTTGTGAGGTGTGCTGCTGTTGTGGGATGTATGACAATAACAACATCTTCTAGAAGAGAGGGAGTTCAGGGGGGTTTTTTATTCCCTCCAAAACTACGAGCTTGGTTTCTGCTTATTGACAACAGCAGCCTTATGTGAGCTCCAGCCCAGGTGCAAACAGGCTTTGTGTTAAACATACAACTTGGTTTGCCCTTCTCCTTTGGATACTTCTCAGTGGTAAAAATAATATTGCCCCTCACAACCCCACAGACACCACTGGGAGTACTGGGAGCTGGAACTGTAACTGCCAGCCATGGGAGATTCACTAGTGCACAGCTCATTTTTGGAACTAATTAATTATGTCATGAAAGGGAGATTTATTCTTCCCCCCTCCTTCCAGCCCCCGCCTTCCCCAATCCTTGCTAATCTTGCTTTCTGGATAACAGGGGGAAAATGAGGAAGGTGTTTAGCAGTCTCAGTTGTCTCTGTGATTCAAATCACAGAATGAAGCCAGATAGCAAAACAAGTGCAGATCAGGCAAAGGCTGCCTGCTTCGCTTGTGTTTTCTCTCCAAGAATCAGTTTCAAATATTAGGTGGATTTTTTTTTTCCTGTTGCAATTAACTAAGAAAAATGTTTCAAAGCTGTATAATTAAAGGCCAGCATTTTATTCGATTTTAAAATAGCCTTTATGAAATCTACTCCTGCCACTGGTAATTACAATGTACATCTTAATACACCTCTGCTAGGCCTGAGCTGGAGATAACAGTCCTGTGTGTATTGCATTTGGCTTGTGCATAGAAGGTAAAATCCTTTATCTTATCTCAATCTCCAAACAACCAGCCTCTCTTCCAATTCAGCCCTAATCTTCTTAGTAAATAATACTGATATTTTTCACCATAACAAAAATGGAGCTGCCAGATTCAGACTGATAACACCTCTCATTTACACACCATTCTCTGTCAAAATCTGCCTGATTTTTCTTAATCTCTTTAACTCATCAAAAAATACTTTTTTGCATTCAGCCATGGTAAGTTCCTTGCTACCAAATATTATTATAAATAAATCTGTTGAATACAGCTGCCTCTTTGGGTAAATATTGGAACTCCCCTCTTTTCTGACTTGCTTCCTTGAAAGACAACAAATTATTTTTGTCGACTTTAATTTTGCTGTAAAATTTTATTCTTACAAAATTACCTAAAAGGATTGTTTAACTGAGATTGTGCCTAAAAGTCTTTTTTTTCCACAGGATGTCGTCTCAGTTCACTTCTCTTGAGAATGCTGTCTTCACACTGCCGTCCTTTCCTTTGCAATGGCTTATCTTTAAAATAAGGGAAACAATTACCTAAATATTTGGATTTTTATAGCCTATTAATTATACCTGTATAATTTCTTAAATTGTTAAAAAACACTGCTGAGAGAATGGCAGGGAAAAAAGGTGGATATCTGGACTTCTGCTTACAGCAGAATTAAATGGAAAGAATATACTTAAATATGATTAGCTTGTTTTAGCAGCAACCTAAACTCTAATTGACACAGACACTGGGGATCTTTCCTAATGTGGTGAAAGATCCAAGTAAGTGAACATTAACTCAGTCGTTTTACACCAAACCTCCTTCCACCCTGCAACAGACTACAGGATATACCACACCAGCAATTTTGGATTTCCCATATCAGAGAAAACAGTCTGCAAATGTACAGCAGAATATGGCTTAGAATTTCCAGAGGTTACAGCTGGAAGGAATAGGTATTTGTCTTCTGTAGAGCCTGTGGACCTGAATTGCTAGTTCCTTCACCCACTAGTATTTGGTGGGATATATTTAAAAGCATGGCAAAAGGAGTTTTGTTCCACTAGCTCTAAGGAAGGTTTTCCAGGGTCATTTTTACACCACTCCATCTTACTTATTAAAGGTTGCAGAAGTGTTTTTCAGAAGCCAGGCTGCACATGTTCATTATGAAGTAATAAGATCCTATTTCAAGGCTTGAAAGGTTGCTGACATGCTTCCAAAGCGCTAATTGAGCTGTTTTAATAGGAAAACATCTACAACATCACTATCCAGGTTGGGATTATGGAAAAGATGAATCAGATTCTTTAGATAATCTGTCATGTTTGTATCACTCTGAGAGGTAAGAGCTTGTAATACAGGTGAGTACCTGATACCTTGTAAGGCTGGTGTGGAATGAGATGTGTAGCTAGCAAGGGATGGGGGACATTGGTCCTGGCCAATAGATGATCACTGGCAGGGCTCCAAAACAGGTCCCTGGCTGCTGTGGAAGCTGTTGCTTCTGTCACTCATTTGGTCATGAAGGTGTGCTGGAGTGCCAGAATTCCTTAGGAGGAAACACCATATGAAGCTGAGACAAACAAAAGATCCCTGCCTGATAGGCTGACATTTATGTCTAAATGTTATATAAATGTTCCCTGAAAGATATAAGTAGCTCCCTCAGTCTGACCAGTTGTTAGCACTGACTTCTGATAATATCCATCACACAGGAGACACAAAGGGTCAGAGATTTACTACAGACTTGAGAAGAAAGCTTACACCCTGAATGTGAGTTAAGGTACACGTGTTTATTTTCTAGTGACAGGCTCAGAATTTATAGGTATTCCTGACTGATTTCTTGTCGGTTTAGTCTTTATTTTCTCTCTCTCTTTGGTTAGCCCCCAAACCTGGTCCCGTTTTGATTTATCTTGCCTGAGACTGTTTAGCAGGACTGTATTAACACTTACAGTGGGATCTCAGCAGTGATTTTTATAATGGAGCTACTGCTCCTCTGTACACCTAAAATACACCTCCTGATGCATTCCTTGTGTGCCCTTTTTTACTGCAGTATCTCACTGCTTGCTCTCAGCTGTAGTGTGACAGACAGCTAACCTGGGGTCCCCCTCTAGCTCAGTCTTTTCTAACTGATTCCTAATTTTTGTTATTAGTTTCCAAATGCATTATCTTCATTTGGGGATAAGTGACTAGCTTCATTATCTTCAAAATACTCCTTCTCATCCCTTTCCTATTACACCTGTCCTTACTGTCATGAAGCCTTTTTCTGCATGATATCCTTCTCTCCTGTGTATTAATAGTGCCAACCTATGCAGTATCACCACATTCCAAATATTTGTGTCATGATCTTAATTGAAATAAGAAGATCAGACCCAAGACTGATCCATAAAGAATTCCACTGCTAACTGGTAACCCTCACGTTACTTTTCCTTTCAACGCTATCTTGTGCTGTCGTTCCTTGAGACAGTCTTTACCTATCTTTCAATTCCTCTACTAATCCCTATCTTCTCCAGCTTAACAAATAATTTCCCATGTGGCACCATACCATATGTATTACTGAAGTCTAGATAGATGACATTGACTCCTTTTCCTTTGTCTAGAAAATCAGCTATCTTATCAAAGGAACCTATTAAGCTGGTCTGCCTAGATCCCCCTTCTTTTATTATATATCCTACTGCACAATATCCAATAGTTCCTTTACCTCCAAGCCTTTATTTATCTGTTCCTTCAAAACCTGTTCTAAAATGTGGCAAAATTTAAAGGCTAGGTTAATGAACCAATACTGGCCAACACATTCTTTTTTTCCCCTTTCATTTATTGTACTTTCTGTTCTCTGATCACATGGCACTATCTTTTTATGCATCTAGGGTTTGTTACCACTTTTGGCTTGAAAGACAAACTTCTCAAGTTTTTGACTTCAAGAAATTTGAGGTCTAATTCTAATTCCAGTTTCTCAGTTGTCCATCATTCCACATGATCTAAAAACTCAATTGCATTAGTTCTCTCATTACTAGAGAACATTTGCTCTTTAGTAATAAGTAAAATATTAGTTGCAACATTTTCCAAAGGCCTGTCATTCAATTCAAACTGCTTAGCTCATTACCCGCGTTTGTCTTTCATAACCAGATTTTCATTTGGCCCGTAACAGTTTTGATGATGGGTGTTAGTGTTTTGCATGGAGATGAAGAGGTGTTTTTTTCTTCATCCTTCATAAGCAATATCAAATGGATCCAGATAACTTCAGAAGAGATATATAGGACTAGTGAGGGATCTGACTGTGAAGAAAAGGGAGCCTAGAATTAGTATGGGATGTTTTTCCAAGGAAACTGAATAAAAATTGAAGTTGGGGAGAATATTTTCAAGTTGATGCTTACTTCGTGCAATTATTCAGGACTGTCCAAAGCAAGGCAGGAATATAATTTGCTGAACATCTCTTTATGTGTACATTCATTTTTTCAGCAAGCAGAAAGAAAGACACTATGAAATAGATGACAAAAAATCAAGACTAATCCAACTAATTCTGAGGTCTCAAATCACCTTGCTTCTTATTCTGACGTGAAAATCCCACATAAACTATCCCGGTTCAAATATAAGTTCGACTATGTGCTCTTATCTCACTCAGCATTAACAGAGTTTCCATATGAATGTTTGCAGAAGGCAGGCCAAAGGATAGAAAAGACAGCACTCCTTGGATAAGCTTACACTTGCAAATGTTTCTTCTTATTTTAATTTTTTTTCAGCTACTCCATTTGCCTAATTTTATTATTCTCCTACTCCCCAGTAAGCTGTTAGTTAAAAACTGTGAATCCGCTTTCCCCTCAACAGCTTCTCTGTATCAGTGACATATACATCAGTCAGTGACATATACTTCAAAAGCAAAACTATTGCAGCACTCTGCTGTTTTAAGCCTGTCAGGACATCCAGAATTAACTGGTCTGTATCTGAGATGTGCCTATTTCAATTGTAAGTGGAACTACTCTACTACGTATGGCTAGTGAGCTTATTTACAGAATACTTTTAGCAATTTTTGTTTAGCCCTTTATGTGAAAAAACTAAAGAACATTCTCAGTACTGACGGAAATGTGGGTGTTCAAAAGTTCATTTCCTGACCAATATTTAAGGAGCAAATACTGTTCCTGATTACACTGGCCCTGTATTTTTAGACTCTTTCGGGTGTCAAAGAAGTCAAGTGAGCATGCAGCTTTTGCATATACTTTCCAAACTTTGGAGCTTCTGCTACATTGCCACTGAGCAGAAAACATACAAGTTCAAGTGGGATATAGGGTTGTTATTTAAATCTTATAGTCAAATTAGACCCTAGAGACGTGATTGCATAGCTTTATTCTATCAGTCCCCATGAAGTTGTGTTCTCATATCAAATATGATGGGTTTTAGCTTGCCACCTACTGTACAAGTATTCATCTCATTGTTAAAAGATACCAGGCAGAGTGGTGCTTTGTTTATTTTGACACGTGTCAGTTATTTTTAGTGGTAGTGCGAGTGTGACACTACTGCCTTTTCCTGCGAGTCGCGGGAGCATGGAGTTCTACCTAATGTTCTTAAACATCTTAACGATGCAAGAGCCTCCAGGCTCTTTGTTAAAATCAGGATGGCATTTTTCCTTGTGTCTTGCTTTTGAAGAAGGCTATTTTTGCTGTGAACTGCTGCTCTCTTCTCTTTTGCTGTGAAGTGCTGCTCTCTTCTTTTAGAAGTGGGTGTTCCGAGTGCGAGTTTCGGTGATGGCCCAGAGGTGCAAATGCTGATGAGAAAGCAGAGGAATATCACTGTAAGCTTGGCAGGCAGGGAGCACTAGCCCTCACCAGGAAGGCTGCTGCCATCCAGAGTGGCCTGGGACAGAGGGACATCAGTGAGACAAGAGGGAAGCCAAAAATTGGTGAGAAGGGTTTGTAAGGAACTAGCTCCTTGAGAAGTCATGGCTCTGCTGAAACCAAATTGCCAGCAAACATTCAACTTTTTGATTGAACCTCAATTTTCTTTTGAAAGAAAGAATGTAAAAAATTCAAAATAATCCATTTAAACATTATTGGGGGGTCATTTTTCACTTGAAATTGTTTTTTGCTTTTGTATTATATTTTCTCTAATAATATTGATTATTTATTACAGCACGAATGCAAACCTTAATTTCAAAATGGGGTATTATGAATGACCGTGAGTGTTTTTCAAATAGTTCTTGTCAAGAAATTTTGAAATACCTGTATTTTAGTCCTGGCACAGAATGAAACCCTTGTCACCAAAGCTCCATCTGCATAGTCTTAGGGTAAGTTTGCAGCTGATTTGGGAAGTAAAGATTGAATTTGGACTTCTCTCTGGCGAGCTCAGAAACACTCATGTTTCTGAACACGGTTTCTCAGGTATTCTGTGATTTCTAAGAAGTCTTGATCTACAGTCTTTAAAGTCAGCAGAAACCTTTTCCTTGGCTGGAGCTTGGACCATAGACACAAAATTTTTGAACACTTTAGTAGCATCACTATCAGTATTTGTCCTTTCTTTAGTAGGGTGATAGGTGGTACACGAGGAACTCTAGAAGATATTTGTAAGTAGGCATTACTGGAAGATGAGTTGAAATGAGACTCTTCTGGTCTTAACGTTTAATACAAATAAAATTCAGACTTCCTAGTCTCCCTGAGCTATTAAAACTGTATGCAGTTGTGGCTGAAGTACTCCTTCTGCTTTTTTTTTTTTTTTTTTTTGCGGTGATCTGGCAAAGATGCATTTTGCATTAGGACTTTCTTTCACACCTGTATAATTTATGCTGTTGGGTAGCCAATGTTTTTAAAACAGCATAGCTGTCAATTGCTTGTGTAATGGCACATTTTGTAATACTATCAGATGACATATAACTTGTTAAATTACATTGAAAAAATATTGGAGAGAATTGCACTATAATTAAATGACAATAATAATGAGACCAATATTAGCTGCTGCCATCAATTATGTAAGAATTATATATTTTTCCAAAAAATCTTGCCTAGTGGTTGAAAACACATTTCATTCAAAATTCTGCTGATGCTTTTAATATTTATAAAGATGGTAGCCTTTAGATTCACACTCAGATGTTTATAACATGCCCAGAGAACCTCTACAAGCAAGACGTTTGCTAAAGAACCTCTCTGAGGTTCTTTTAAAGACATTTTATTAATCAGTTAGATATTGTGCATTTTTGATCACTCTTTTTGTTTGTTTCATATCTGGCTGATTAACAAGTTGCTAAAAATTTGCAAGCTGACAGTCTAATGAAATTACATTTCCATGTAGATTTTTTGTTCAGTTTTGAGTGCTATTCAGTGCTGTTTGTCTCTCGGTGAGGGTACATCTCTTCAACCGGGTCCAATTAATGCTATTTTCAAACAGCAACACTAGCACTAACACATATTTTCACCTCTGAAGTATCAGCACCTACTTACTTTAACACTGCAACAAATATCTTCTGTCGTGTTTTCGACAGTCTGGTTCTGCTTTTGCCTGCACCAGTTCAGCCTCCCCTGGCACAAGGTCAGAGCTGGATCTGGTCTGGAAGCCATCCTTTGCAAATCTGCTGGAGAAGCAAATGGAGAGTGTGCAGAGAGGAGGTCAGATGATAAGTTTTTCAACAGCATCACTCCATACAGGCTCTTAAGGAATTAAAGTGACATGAAAGAAGTGGTAGGAAAAGAGTTTTACCCTCTTATGATGAAAGGTTCAGAAACACAGTCTGTGAACGACTAGTAAATTTTTAAACGAAATAATATTTCCAATGAAGTCTCACAGAAAATTATTTGTAAGGTATTGCATGTTTGCAAGTTATTTAGAAAAGCAGTGGATGCCAAGGTATCAAAGCATGCTGTTGGTCTGAGTTTCTCAGGAATGTAAAGAAAACTGCATATGGTGAGCTTCAGGAGGAGCTCACGACACCATGTGCCTGAGCAATAAAATGCTAAAGAAAAGGTGGCACTAAAAACATGTAAAGTGATTGGGATGGACTTCAAATCCTGTCACTTCACATACAACATGATGATCATTCAGCTGCTCAGCAGCCCTATGTGTATGAGCCTCTTGGAAACTGTGCACAGCATTGATCCCTGCTCATTCATCCCCATGGGAAGGGAAGGGAAGGGTGCTTTAACACTTGTGCTGAAGGAACCAGGAATTTCTAAGTTTAGGAGGAGATAACTAAGTGGGATGTGATGGAAATGTTCAAAATCATAAATGGTGTGGAGCATTTTCAAGGGTTTTAACAGTGCGACAGCTAAGGGGAACACATGAAATAAACAAATGGGAGTACAAAAAGGTGAAAGGATACTCTTTGTCCTCTCAGTTCATAAACTGCTCTTACTCATTCGTACAGCATATTGTGGATTCAGACCAGTCCATGAAAGCTGTTAAAATACAGTGGTGTCACCTCTGGCTCAGAAGTCACTGAGTTGCCAGCTGTCCTAAGGTGAGAAAGCACATCTGGAAAGCAATGGCCTCTGCTTGCACTGTGTGAATTGCTGTACTAATCAACTTCAACTGATACCAAACAACAATTGGTGCCAAAACAACTTCAGAAAAAGTGCCAAGGGAGCATTGGCCTATTCAGACTCCAGTAAACCTTTAGCTGAGTTTTGTACATATTCCTGATAATGTCCTTTTTCTGTAGCAGGTGGTAGAGAATAGGTAATTTCTGAACCTCAGAAAATTAGCAGAAATAGTGTCGGATCTTAAATGTTCTCTGGTTTGAAAAAGATGAAATTATAACCACAACCAAGAATGGATGTACAAGCTACAGGTCTTTTGTCCTTGTTTCACACTGTCTCCATTGCACAACTCACCAAGGCTGGATACTATGTCAGAAAAGGCAGGAGGGTTCAAGTTCTGTGAAATGTAAGCCTTAAAATTTCAAAGTAAGAACAAAAAGAGGAGAACCTAATTCTAAAACTTAAAAAAAAAAAATGTTCAAGAGGCTAATTGGAAAGACAGGATAAAATATTGCAAGCAAATGTCTTCCATGGTGGTGCTATGCTTGAGCTTGTAGTATGATGATAGTGTGAGGGGAAAGAGTTAACTGGTAGACTTGCAGAATACATTTTCAGAGGAATAAATGATAAGGTAAAGGTTAGGTGCTCATTTTTTAGAGCTGTGGAAGTGGCAATAAAATGGCAGATGAAACTCAGTGCTGATCAGTGATACACATGAGAAGAAACAGCCCTAACTTTATATATGCAATAAGGTAACTAGCACTGGACAGGCAGCTATTAAAAGAGGGAAAATGCTCTTTCGAATGGTAATGCTTTTCTCAGATAAGAAATGTCCTTAGGTAACAATGTAAATGGAAATAAATTAAAACCTGGCTACTCAAATGTTTTCCGCTAGTAAGGAGAGAAAAAACAAATAATTTCATGTCAGGATGTTCACTCACCAGGTTACACAAGGAGCATGAGCCTATTTTGGAGCCAGCCTGCTCTCTGCTTATTATCTCCGTCAGACATTACAAATATGCAAAATACTCTGGTCAGTGTTGTTTTTGAAGGATGGTTAAAGCAGATGGGTGAATTGGTTTAGGTGAAAATAGAAACTGGCTTCTAATCTGGTCCTTTCTTTTTTAAAGTGCTCTCTCTCTGAACCTATTTTTCTGAAGTTTAGTTAGTAAAATCTGAGATTCACGGGCTTCTGCATTTCCTGTTTTTGACCAATGGAGGAAACAGAAACAGTGAAATACTGTAAGATGTTATTTTTAAAATATTTACACTCAGCCAACCAGGAAGTGCTGGAAATCTTGCAAGAAGTCTAATCTTGTAGGCTATGTAATCCAAAAATGGTCACACAAGTTTGTCCAGTATTTCAGGTATTTAGAGTCCTATCTGATGAGGATCAAACATATAGAGAGAGTTCTCTGTTAATGTGAAAAAAAGTTTGGCATGTGTTGCCTCTGAAGAGCTTAATTCCCTGATGGGAAATATGCAGAAACCCGAGCTGCAGCTGAGTGCCAAACACCAAGGGGCTGTAGGGGAGCTGGGGGCTGGGCTGCCACACAGGATGGGAAGGCTCAGTGGAGGAAACTGCAACTGCAGCTAAGGACACCCACTGCTTCCTGCAGGGTGACAGGGAGAGCAGGATACTGGCACAGGAGGGATGAAGGGGTGGATGGATGGATGGATGGATGGATGGATGGATGGATGGATGGATGGATGGATGGATGGATGAATCATGGGTGATATGTGGTGCCTCAGTAAGAGGATAGAGAAACAAGCAGGCAGGAACTGGAGAAACCAACAGCAGCCATCCAAGGGCTGGGATGGTGTGGAGAGCAGAGTGCAACACAGGATGTGCGTGGGGCAGCGAATCTGTACATGCTGTGTAGCAGAAGGCAGAAGACACAGGGGGCTGCGCAAAGTGAGGTATGGAAAAAAGGGGATTAGACAAAGAGTTTTGAATGCCAATGACAATGTTGTAATGTATCCAAGGAGTGTCTCTACAAAGGTGTGCCATGAGGTGGGAGGCAGTCAGGCAATGAGCCTACAGAGAGTGAATGTCAAAAGTAAATGTGATTTACTTGGAAGTATGATAGAGGCAAACAATTCAGAATGAAGATACCCATCTTACAGAAAGAAAGCAATTGACAAAAAAAAAAAAAAAAACAAGAACTAAGTTTATGTTGCAATATTCGACATTCTTCTGTACTTTTGGTTTCTCAAGAATCTTCTGCTCCTTATCCTGCTGGAACTGGCTACTAAGAGTTGTCCAAGCAGGAGCAAACAGTGAGTGGAAGAGTACCAGAGTAGCTGGCATGTGAAAGCTGATATTAATTTAGGGATGGTACTTAACTGCCTGTGTATTTTGTGATTTACACTTTAGTTTAAACTTTTTCCTACCTTGATTACTGACAGTATGAATGTTAGGTTAAAGCAAGTCAAGGAACTGTTCAGATATGTTTAACATGTTGGAGGTGGATTTGGTTCATGTGACTGATGAAGCAAGCGCTTTCCATATTGTGAAATATCATAAGTTTTAAACAACTTTTTATGGGACTCTATCTGGAAATCTCTTCTGGAATAGCATGAAGACTGTTTTTTTCTATGACATTAGTAAAAGATGAGAAACTGAAAACACAATGATCTCCAGAATATTTCACATCATTCACCAGGAGAAATCTTTAAATTTCATCATGTTGTAGACCAAAAAATGTACCTTACATCTGCTCCAATTTTTGTGTATTTTACAAAATATCTCTTGTAGGATGAATGTCTGTGAGTACATTGTACTGTCCTTCAGTCAGATATGTATTGAATGGGAAGAGGAAAAAGGAAGAATTATTTCTGTTGGTTGTGCCTAAATAACAACAAGAGAACTTGGATAGTAAGACAAGTAGCAGCTGGAAGCCACCAAATCGCATACAAAAAGTCCCCTGCCCCCACCATTGCTCTGGGAAGCGCATTCCTGACTTCCTACAGAGCCATGCCTGTGAGGCAGAGACCTTCCCCTCCTGAATCACAGGCTATCTCAGATCTCTTTAGAGCCACTGCATCCACACTGAATTTCACTTCCAGGAAGCCGTCCCAGGTATCTTGAGTCTGTCAGATTATCACAGAGCTCATCATCACTAGTGCCTCAACAGATGATATCTTCCCCTATTCATAGATATCAGTCCTTAATCATCTGTGTGTGTATTTCACCATTGGCACAGCAACACACTCTTATGGATGGCCCTGTAAAATCTTAGCTGGGATGTGACAGACTGTTTGAATCCTGGAAAATTATCTAGCAGTTATAAACTGTTAGACCTAGAGATTGTCCTTTCCACTACGTACTTCATTGCTCATAGTGACTCCTTCCAAATGACTTAAATTGGTGGGGCAACCACCAGACATGTTCCATGTGAAAACTGCGGGTTCAACACATCGAGCAAGAGTGGCCTTCAGAGATGCCCCTGTTAAACAGTAAGGCCATGCTCAATCAATATCTCTAAACAGCATTAAATGAGAGTTAAGCACCACGCAGCTGCTTTGAACTGTAAAGTGAACTAGAGTTTCTCTCCAGTGTTTGTTAAATTTTATGTCAGTGAAAAGATATTCTATAAGCTTTTTAATGAGCTGTGCTCTCTGCATGGAAAAACTTTGACCAAATCTGTATTTATGCTATTAATACTACACACAAATCAGAATAGTAATTCCTGTAATAATTAAGCTATAGTATATAGCTTTAATAAATATAACCGCAAACATTTTTAGTCTGCTCACAATGGGTTTTTTAAATAGATATTTTAAACAGGGAAGTAGTTATTTAAGGCAAAATAATGTGGAAGAATTTTGGGAAAGGATGAAAAATACAGGAAGATAAGTGTATGAAAAATTATGACTCGTACTTGCGGTTTTATCACCTAATAATATGGTATTACGAAGTTGCTTCAAATTTACAAAATGCTCTCTGAAGTCACAGGTCTCCAGAGCCCCTGTCACAAATCAGAGATACTTTGGTCAGGCGAAATGGAGAAAGAGATGTGAAAAGGCAAAGCAGAACTATTACTAGTAAGTATGAGACCAATTAGCCATCTATCAGTATGTAAATACTATGTAAATACTATTCCTATGTATCAAATAGCCATGCCATGAATCATTATTTGCTTTTGTGCTCGAAGTAGGAGTCAGTAATGACTCTCAACAGCATTTCAGGCACCCACTGCCTGCTCAGAGACAATATGAAATAGAGAGGAGACAATGGCAGTGAGCAGTCAATAGGGTACAGTGTGGGCAATGCAAAAACATCAGGATGGAGAATAAAGAAGGCGTTGGTTGGGCTCTGGAACAACAGGAATTTGATATGGGGGAGGAAGACTTTGGTGAAGAGATTTAAGACAAAGACTCCAAAGCGTGAGAATTGGCTTTGTATGCAGAAGCAGGGATTTGAACGAGGAGGAGAGTGGGTGCAGTGGGTGTCAAAGCAGATGATGGTTCAGAGTTTTTGATCACAGAATCACCAAATTAATAAGGCTGAAAGGAACCAACAGTGGGGTCATCCAGCCTCCCTGCTCAAGCAGGGTCATCCTAGAGCACATTGCACAGGAGTGCATCCAGGCAGTACTTGAATAACTCCAGTGCAACAGACTCCACAGCCCCTCTGGACAATCTGTTCCAGTGTCCAGTAACCCACACAGAAAATAAATTTCTCCTCATGTTCTGGTGGAACTTACTGTGCATCAGTTTCTGCCCATTGCCTCTTGTCCTGTTGCTTGGCGCCACTGAGAAGAGCCTCGCTCCTCTTGACACCCCTGCTTCAGATACTGATTATCTTTGATGAGGTCCCCTCTGAGACATCTCTACTTGAGGCTGAACAGGCCCAGCTCCCTCAGATGTGAGATTTTGTCAGAAATAGAGAGATTTTACATATGAACTGGAGACAGATATGGCAGAAGTGTAATGCAGGCTGTTTGTGTGTTTGGAAATAAGTCAAAGACTATCCTCAGTTACAAGTCTCAGTGTCAGAGAAAATAGTGGCACAGATAGTGGGGAAGAGATCAAAGATGTTGAAGGAAATAAAGGGGCTTGTTTTTTTGTTGGAGACAGGCTAAGGTAAAGGGTTACACGGATGAAGATAAGGTAGGATTGCAGAGATAAATTCCGGAGCCATTGCCCCTTAATTGTTACACATTTGGCTGAAGGAAAAAGATTGTGCTATAAAGAGACATAAGGAAAAAACCATAAAAACAAAGAGAAATATGACTTTGTGGTGGGGAAGATGTCTGAAGCTCTCCAAGGATACATGAAGGTCATGATGAGAAAAGCTCAGCAAAGAGGTTATTGAGAACAGTTTTGTGAGATTAAGGAAGTCATAAACATCTCGGTGTTGGATCAGCAGGGATGAGTTAAAGCAGAAGTTGATGGAGTAGTTTAATACTCAGACAAAATTTTGTCATGCAGTAAGAACACAAACTTAGAGTTGGAAACTGTCTTTAAAAGATGGGTCTACGGATAGGAAGTGTGCAATGAAAAGTCAGCAGAAAACTGGGGAAATTAAGGAGAAAAATATGCAAATATGGCTGAGAAGCGGTGGGAGACAACATGAGAAGATACCCAGAGGTAGAAAGGAAGAAAGAATAAAGAAAAGTACAAAATCAGAATTGCACTCTTCATTGCAGATTAACCATGGTTGTAGCCATCAGTTTCACTCTGTAATAGAGTAAAAAATTCCGTCTGTGGAACTCTCTGGGATGGGGAAAGCCTAACATCTTTTCCGAACCAACAGAACTTTCCTGACTGAGAAGATAGTGTTTTATGTACCTGGATATATTTCACTGTTGCTTCCACTGTTATCTTGAGTAAGGATTCCTGACATTTTTTCTGGAAGTCAATTTGTTTCCATAAGAAATTTCATTAAATAGGGGCTTTTTTTACTAAAGGAAAGAAAAAAAACAAAGCCAGTGTTAGAAGGAAAATGGACACACATATTAAAAGCTAAAGCTGAGATGCTTCTAAAACCTCACAACTTCTAAAAATACATCGAAGACAATGTATACAAAGCACAAAATCAGAAACCCAGAGATTTTTAATCATTGGTTCACATATTCAGAAATGAAACACTGTTTCACTGGCTGTCAGATGCAGCTGAGAAGCAACACCTTTATAACACTGTGGCCTGCTGCCCAAGGTGTTAAGAGAGAATAGTATATCCAGCTGAAATTACAGGAAGGACTACAGGCAAAATGTAATGAGATGGTCAGTGAATGCAAATGAACCCTCCCACTTAAGACCATAATAGAATGACTTCTCTGAATAGTGCAAAAATTTCATATTGGTTTTCAGGCCAATAGATAAGAGCATATTGCTAATTTTAAAAGACAAATTACTTGAATAATTATCCTCCTCTTTAAATATTTTCTTAATTACTCTCAGCCTTATCTTCAGTTTTAAAGCAGAAAGTTAAGTATAAGACTTACAAGCTAGAACATGTTAAAACTTTGCAGGTATCCAAATCAGAGCTGCTGATAACTGGGCTTAATCTGTAGGACTGGTATGTAGGAAAACTCCCATTTACTTCCTAGATAGAAAAAATAAAGACTGAAGAATCAGGCCTTACATATTAATTATTCAAAGCTTACCTTTTTGTACTGAAGAATCAACTAGCTGAGGGTGTCCATGTATGTGTAAATATACAGATAGCATTAAAATGCTTTTTTTTTTACTGGCCTGAGTAGAGACTTTTCTGTCAGTGATCAGCAGTAGCTTTGCTTTTGCTGGTGCAGCAGCAGCAGCAGTTGTTGGCTGTCCCTGACAGCGGGCTGAAGTGCACCAGCACGGCAGAGGCTGAGGATGGGTGGCACGGAGCAGAGCCGCCGTGCCGCGCCGTGATACGCTTGAGCTCTGACAGAAGAGTCACCCGCTGTCCATCACCCTGTCCTTGCCAATCAAATGCACATCCAGTTGACACTGGCACCCCAAACACAGCAGAAGGTCAATGCAATGACATTTCAGAAATGACACGTTGTCAAAGGCCCAGCAGAACCAGACTGTGTTTAGGAAGAACTGGTGTGTTTTACAGGACACACATGTGACGGCAACATTCCCAGAGGGGATGGGTTGGGTGTAAACACCCTTGAAAGACCTTGTTCAAAGAAATCAGGAGCCAGGAATGGATAACAGCATAATAAAGTCTGGCCAGGACCCTGAGGTTCTTTCTTTTCCTATCTGTGGACAAACCAAAGTCCTTTCGCCAGAGCTCTGGCTAACCTTTGCCAGAGAAAAGTGCAGAATGACAAAGCTTTTGGAATCTACAAAGCAAGCCCTCCATTTGATTACAGGGATTTGCAGTGCAGTTTATGACTATAAAATGTATTTTTACTTATTTTTCTTCTTAGGTAAAGGTGCATGGCCCTCCCACCTGTTTTCAAAAGGGATAATTGACAATTAAAATAATTCTGGTAAGGCAAAAGCTGCATATTTAGAAAATCATATTCCAATATGTATCCCTACCTGAATATATACTATGTACGTATTTTAGCATTCCATTTCAATTGCCAATCTCTATCCCCATAAATTTTGCATTTGTTTCCATTTTTCCTCTGGCTTGGTTGTTTTTCCATCTGTCTTATGTAGAAGGGCCCCTCTCCTGGCATCTTCTTCTAATCTCACCTCAATGAAATGCAATGTCAACATTCGTATTTGACTCATTACTGTGAAGAGCAAGTGTGTTGGAAAGAAGGTAAAATTATTTTCTTTGTCCATTACCATCAGCAAAAGAGCAGTTGGAGCAGGGACTCTTCTATCATGACACTTCCCTTTGACTGCAACTAAGCTCTGTGGACCTATTGCAGTTACAGATAAAGTCAGTATGTCTTATTTGTTTTTTTGTTTTTTTCTGTTGTTTGTTTGTTTGTTTATTGGAACTTCAATGCTGTCTGAAGACATAGTAAAGTGCATAAGCAATCATTGGGGCTAATGGTAGAGAAAGGAGCTATTTCTGAAAAATTTGGGGGGTGAAATGGAAATCAAAATGTCCAGTGATAAAAGCAAATAAATTTTATAAAAAAAGCACGGTAAGAAGGCAATTGTCTCTTCCCTGGAAGCACTGCTAAGGACTTGATGACTGCTGTTATCTGGCCCTGAGCTTCTTTTCCTTGGCATTGGTAGTAAAACTTCCTCAATAAGAGTAAGACTGGAGTCAATATAAGCTCTTGATGTTGTCTCCTGAAGAGCTAAGTGCCACAGACTGGCCTTGCACCTATGCATTGATCATCAGCTACTTTATCCCACCAATGTACTTTTAAAAATGCAAATATTAAGAAGTACCATTTCCATTCTAATGAGTGTTCCTGCTCTAAGAATAAGAGGTAAGCCCAAGGCAAATGTCCAGATACAAAAATTGCCCTTGAAATTTAGGGTAATAGCTTGTTCTGACATCTTACAACATGCTCCGTGGTCAAATGAGACAAATAGTCAATCCCTGGGAGGAAATCTCTTCCTCTGGTCTAGGAAAATTCTCATCCTAGGAGGTGTTTTGCCCTTTGGGGTTGCCTATCTGTCTTGTTTGGCTATGGAGGCAGTCTGAGCAATGCACAGTCCAAACATCTAATGTGTAGACACTAACATTTAGGTGAATTAAATCTCAACCTGAACTGAAGTTCCACTACAATGAACTTTAACCTTCCACATTCTTCACCTTCCATGTCTTTATCACCGTCCTGTAATAGGATTTTTGCTTGCTTCTGTCACAGAAGCACCTACAGGAGAAATTTTCGTCTCTTCCAACAGTCTTTCTTTCTTCCTCTTTGGGACAACTTCAGAAAGAGAGATCATCATCATCATCATTTACCAGCCAAGCATCTGTTGATTTAATTACTTAATTAGACATGAAGGCCAGGGAGTTATGTCCACACAGCACATATATATCTGGGTGATATGTGTTCATACCAGTGAGTTAATTTAGACTGGTGGCTGGTGTTGAGACACGTGTGGAACAGTGTACCTTGACAACTGCAGGTGGTGTAGGCATGCTTAGAGTCCTACTGGTAAGAGAAGTGTGGGAACTTTTTTCCTCAGTCTTGCTTCCGGGCTGGGACTGGAAGGCATTGACAGTGGCCTTGTGCTTACCCTTTCTCTAGTTAAAATATTCATGTTGTAGGTGACAAGGAACTGCAGAGGCAGGTGGCAGTGTATCACTTTTAAGGATAATATTAACACAAAAATATCCAGCATCTAAAAAAGTTGGTGTCTATCCCCAGAAAAATCAGGATGTTTCAACTAAAATCATCATAGCTGTCAGATCCAAGCAGGAGAGATCCAGTGGTATTCTTGGATGTATTCAGATTGAAGAATTTGGAAATTATATTCTAGTCTAAAGAATACAACAGTTGCTCTCTTCTCATGCTTGCTTATGGACTGAGAGATCTACACAATCAAATTATTGTTCCACAGAGAATTTCAGAAGATGATTAATAACCTCTAGAGTCAATAAAATTTTACGTTGTTTCAGGTTGAAGGCTGGACACTAGCAGTAAATGTTCTCTCTCTGAATTACCAAATGTTTCTGTAACTCAGCTCAAGATAATTGAGGTGTTAAACCTCTCATTCTTTTATGTTTGTCTTTGTCTACTCTGAAAAAGTAATGAAAGTTTGGTAAAGGGCAGGTTGCCGATCCTTGTGCACAGAAAGATTTATGACTTACCATTTGTTTCTTGACAAGAAACTGTTCTGGCTGCTGGACAATTCTTCAAGGCAAGCAGAGGACATTTCTGAACTTCATGGGCTTGGTTTGCTAAACCTACAGGTCGCAGATGCTCTTGTTTCAGCATTTCGTTGTTGTGAGAAAAGTGACAGAGTTAAAGGTCTGAGTCATCTGCTCTATTCAAAGTGTTTCCACTGCTTCCTCCTGCCTGTGTTTTATTAAACAGTGCATTTAAATTTGGAAGTAGGATTTCAGGCTACACATTCTCAAATGTTGCAAACTCGTTTTGGAAAAGCAAAAAAGTCCTTGTAGGACTATTCTGTCAAATGGTGATTTTTTTGGTGAAAGGTGAAATCAACCATATAAATAAGGCAAGGTGCAAAAAGAAGTTTATTGCTGCTCTCCTCATTTACAGAAAAAAAAAACCCAAAAGTTATAATGTAATTATAGCTTTATATTTCTTTTAACAGGGCTCTTGCAGACAGTTACAGTCTTCTGTATCTGTTCTCAGATGTGCTTACACTGTCTACACCATTCTGGGCCTGCATTACAAGCACCAGAGACATCTCTAAATGAAGGAGACATCACTGGGTGTGCCATGTACAGTCAGTTTTCCCTGGGTTGCTTACTCAGTACAGATATATTTATAAAGATCAATCAGAAAAGCTGTTAACTGAATGAATATGTAGCTTGTGTCAGGATTTGCTACTGTAAACTTCTCTTCAAGGGTTGTGAAGCAGTTGTGTGCTGGCTGAGACGACTCTTTGGACCTTATCAAGCCCTGAAATTCTTGGAAGAATTCCTTGGCAGTGGCTGAAAAACTGGGTACTTTTGCATGTTCAGTCTTCCAGATGGTGGTCTACAGACAGACCCTTTACTGTGCCTTGTTTATGAATTTTTTTGGTCTGCAGAATGTCAGGAATCTTTTTGACTTAGCAATGAATTTTAACTTTGAGCCCCACTGGAAGGAAGTGAATGCAAGTGCCTTTATTAATACAAGTTGTGCAAATGTTGGACAAATGTAATGGCATGAAAATAGCACACTTTTGAAAATAAATTTTAAAAAGTTTGTATACAGTACAACCATTACACTGTGCAAAATTTGCCTTTGAAGAGATGAAAAAAAATATTGTTATGCTTAGTATTTTCATCTGTCTATTAACCATTTCAAATATAGTCCTTATTAAATGTATGGAATGGCAAGCTTTTCACAGAAGGAGCATCCTTTAAAATTGATCAGGTACAAAAAAGGTAGTCTTATTCTACAGACTAGAAGTCAGCTAACTCAGAACATGCTTTTGCATTAGTATTAATTAATATTATTTTTCCATAACCTGTATAGCAATTATTTTCTATGTATACAAAGAAAATGTATGCATAATAAAGACACTAACTTAGAGAGATGTAGCATGAAAAGTGCACTACAAGGTCAGATCCAGCCCAAACTTCCTTTTTCCTTTTCATTAATATTTTTAGAAGGAGTCTTCAAACTTGTAGGTGGTGACTCAATGGGATTTGATATGAAGATGTGACACCTCATCTTAAATTCCTTAACCACATTTCTTAAGTTGACAGGAATGTCAGGAAGTGTGCCTGATAAGGCTTGCTGTCCTCTCCGAGCTGACTAATCATACATGAAGTCTTGGCAAGAGATAACCAGGTTACAGTAGAGCCAAAATGACATCACATCAACTCAATTTCATATCCTGTAGACACCAGTGCCTATCACCACTCCAGGTTGCTAACATCCTTGACACACAAATGGTATTTTCAGTCTCTGATGTCCCCCTTTTACCCTGTGTCTGTCACTCTGGGGTAAATCAGGAACAAATTTGTCACTAAATGTAAAGAACCATTAACTCACGGGCACTTTGTCATCTGAAGCATAATTTTCTGTGCACGGCTCGCCAATCCCTGAGCTCTAGCTATTTGCATAACAGTTTGCTGCACGAATTTATGACGGAGGATAGTGCTGAACTTGTTAAAATTCCATGTGAATCTCAGCACAGAAAATGGACTGGTGCTTTAAATCTTGGAGAGTTGTTCACATCAATAATGAATTTCAAATAATTTATTCACTTCAAGTGTAAGTGGTTGGCATACAGTTCTTACAGCTGGTTTGTTGAGATAATTGATTTCCATATAGTTTAAAGATGAGGAAAAGAAACATATGACAACTACAGCAGGTTTCGAGGCAATTGTGAATGCCATATCAGTTTAATTATAGCTCCGTCTTTAGCTAACATGGGTTCTGTCCTATTGGAATGAAAATATCCCAGCAACTTGAAATGTAACAGTGATGAATTTTTTATGTTCTTCTACCTGCCTTGTATTCTCGCTTAGGGCACTGTTACAAGTACACTTCTAGCTTTTTTCAGTGGATAGTTAACATGACATGCAAGACTGGTCTGCATGACACAGATAACTCAAGGGAATAGCAACAAAGTAAATGAGATGCATTAGTATCTGGATGTGAACTGGGGGATATAAGTTCTCAGAACTTCCTGTTTAATTTATAGAATTGGTTTTTTTCCCCTGTGCATAAGATTTCAGAATGGTAATCATATTCAGGAAATGAGCTGTTCCCACTTCAGGTACTAATATCAACATGTAAAAGATAATCATTAACCAGATGTACTACTCAGCAGTGCCTATTATATGTAAACAAGCTAGCTGAGGTGATAAAAGAAGCTTTTACTTAAAATGTGGTTATATTGACCATGGAGACACTGGGAAAACCGTGAGGATTTTGTTTTGGTGAGATTTTTTTATTGACCACTCTATGCATGGAACAAGGGCTTAGAGAAATAGAGAGTGTAATAAAAATTTGCTTTGCAGCTAATAGCTCATGTATGAAACACCCTCTTTGCTAAGGTCCAATCTGGCCATTTTAAAGGAGGTGGTCTGCACCTACATATTCTCACAGGTAGGACATGCAGAGGAGCAGACAACCAAGACTGCTAGAAAACCCAAACTTCACTCCAGTTTTTCCTTTCCACTAAAAATTGATTCACATAAATTGCAAACAGAAGACCTTTGTTTCATTCTTACTCCATTAATTCCTAAGTTTCACAGTGTAGTAAAAAAAGTAACAGATGGAGTGTCCAGTAAACTCTCCAGCAGTCAGGAATTCCTTACCGTGCTGTTTCTACTTCACCTGATGTAACTCCCCTGATTAAAATCAGGGTCCTATACTTAAGTTCCAGGGTTAAGTTGAAGCAATTCCTGTGAGCTGAGGCCACAGGTTCTTTTCAGTTTAATGTAAAAATTATGAGTATATCTCAAATATTTTTCTGCCATCTGTTTGTGCTGGAATAAACAAAAAAGGACTCTCCTCTGAAAAAAATTATAAACTGTAGTGGTGAAATAAGGGCTTCAATGGTCTAGCTTGATGGCACAACATTCCCTGCCATTAGCTTCTTTTTTTTACAGATATATACAAACTTTTCTTCTGGCATTACTGAAGAGCAGAAAGTTCCCCTATAGCTTCCAAGATTTTTTTAGAACTGTTGAGGACCTGCAGTTTAAGGCAAAATACTTGGTAAAAAAATATTTTTTTTTTTAAAAAGCCTAAGTCTTCTGGTATTTACTTCCAGCTCCAATTCCAGAATACTAGATTTCTTTCAAAATGAAGCACAACAGTAAGATGCTGGAAAAGATCCTTCAGGTCCCTGACAGTCTCCACATAAGTATCTTGAGATGCATCATCACATCACAATTTTGCTCCCTGTTTGTGGCTCAAATACGTAGCTTTGATTCTGTAAGTGTGTACTATGAATACATATCCATAATTTGGGGTTGGAGCTGGGTCTTGTATCAAGAAGTACCTGTGGGGAGACACACTAAAATCATCTTAGCTGTCTTAATTTAAAGACAGTAAAGACAGTCCTAGAATGATGACCAAGAGCTCTGGGGGCTTAAAAAGCCTTATTGGCACACAGATGCATGAACACTAGAAAGAGCTGAGACAAGTAAAGAAACTGAAATGGGGGCTCTATGCAGAAGCAACTCTCTCTAGCATCTGTTTTCACAACACAACAGAAAATTTTGATTGCATAAGAAGTGCTGGTGGCTGACTTTGTTTGCAAGAGGTTCCTGAAAATTATCAAGAAGTGGAAGTGAACTGGAAATTGTAACAGAGAAATCACCAGTCAAAGTACCAAGACTTCCTATGGGAGAACAGAGTTGCAAAAATACCCTTTCACTTTTAAATATATGCTCAGGTCTTGTTGATATGCCTGGAGAGGCTTGTTATGGGCAAGCAGGAGTTCTGCCAATGGAGATAAGGTAGCCAAGTGTGAAATCTGCTATAAATAAAGGAAGTGTTCTGCAAGAGCACCGTGCCATGGGATTTAGCCTTCTGTAACTCTGAATGTAGTCAGGTGAGTGGCACACACTAATAAATGGATGCCAACAATTTTTTGTGCGTGTTTCACACTTTCATAATATATTTCAGGTTGCATTTTTGCCTCCCAAACTGGTGAGCTAACTTGAATACTAAATAGATAGTGGAGACTGACACTTTTCAGTCGTTAACAGCAACTTGTAACACCCTGCTTCCTCTCCTCAGCATCCACAGGGAGAGAAGGGAGGAGCTGGAGAACAGAATCTCTCAATCTCCAGTGGATGTTTGCATAACTCTTTGACTTCTGAGGGGATGTGGCCTGTCCAAGCATCTAGTAACTTTAGTAGCTTTTAGGACAAATGTTTATTAGACCTCAGAGAACCTGATTTACTTGCCATCCTCAGCCACTGAGTAGCCATAATAACAGTTTCAAAGGAAAAGGCTTAAAATCCCAGAGCTATATAATGTTTTCAAATATCATAAAACAACATTTTTTGTGTGCCATTTTTGTGTAAAAGTTGTTCCTGTATCTAAGAAAAAATAGGCTATTAATTCTGTATTTTAAAGTCTGCACAGAATACGAGGATTTGCATGTAAATTTTCCACAACTTCTAAGATATGACATAAAGTGAGTCATTGACAGAACTTTGTCCCTCTCAGAGTTAGTGAAAAAAGCCTTTGAATAGCTCGAATTAGACTCCAGACTTCCAACTCTAATTTGTGGAGATGAAAAGTATTTCTCAATATCCAAGAGCTGCAACTACGTGGTAGAACATGTCTTTTCAGCTTATAGAAAGTGCTGTGTACTGTGGCAAGGTGTTAGTCATGCAACAAGGTTAATATTTCGGGAAGCCATCGGATAACTGTGTCCGCAATTACGAAAACTGCATGCAGTAAAGAAAACAGCTTGGGCACATTTGTTGCTTTCCTTGCTGAAGGCTACCCTAGTGGTCTATGCCTTGAGAAGCTCTGCAATAGCAGCAGACCTGCTGGCAGCAAGAGTGGCCGAGTTTGGAAAGCTTGGATGTTGATGGGAGAATGATCTTTTGGGCACTTGGACCACATCCTGCATTGCCCCAGCTTTGGCCGAGACTTTTTTACTTCCATGTCCAACCTGAGCACTTGATTCAGACCCATTGTCCCAGCCAGGTGACGTCTTTCATTCAAGTGTTTCTACATACAAATGAATGTCATCTGCTGGCTCAAAATCTTAATATTTCCTTTCAGTTTCTGTCCCAGAAGTGGTGTTTGATTTTTCTAAGTCGCTGAGAGAGTAGGTGTGGCTGAACCCGTGTGTTGCAGAACAAATGTCAAGACAAACTCATAGGAACGAGGATTTATTAGCAGGCTCCACAGTTGAAGGCACATATCAAAAACTACAAAGAAAAAAAAGAAGTGGGGGAAGGAGGGGTGCAGAGAGAAAACCCTCCCCAGTGGCAAGCTGGAAGAAGCTGTGGTTGGCATCCTGGGACAAACAACTTCCTCAGGCATCCTATCCAGGGCAATAGGGGGTTCCAATAGAGTGCTTTCCCTACAGTAACTCCATTGTTCTGCTCAGGACTCACTCAAACTCCCTACTGATTGTCCCCATTTCCAGTGCAAGCTTTGAGCAGGGGGAGGTGCTGTGGGGCTGGTTAGTTGGTGGGCTCTGTATTTTTGAGTGTCTTGGCTTAAACCAAAGCTACAACCAAAGGAAAGTCAGAGGAAAAGGAGCGGGTGATTCTTACCTTGGTGACAGTCTCTTCCACTGGATCGTGCCATACCAGCAGTATTGGAGTACCCAGGCAATATCCCACCCACCTCCAGGAGGGCCCTGTGCTGTCAGGAAATCCTGGTGCCACTGCACAATTTCCATGTGCCAAAAGCATCGTTCGTCCCTTCCAGTGCCATGCAGCAGAAGACAAGGAATGCTGTGTGTCCCTTCATTGTAAAAACCATCCAACTTTCCAGCCTGGACACAGGACTACGACACACCAGCCACTGCCCACAGAGAGGACAGGCTGCTGTAGGGAGTTTTGTTCACCTAAAAGGCACTTGGAGGTAGGCAGAAAACTGTTGCTGGTGATCATTTGCACATCTGTAGGTACTGTTAGAAAGTAACAGTAAATTTATCAGCAAATGAGTTGCTACTCCTGAAAAGCTTGATTAGCTGGTGTGAAAATTACATTAATAAATCCTACACAATGTTCAATTGAGTGTTGCCTAATGTCTTAGATTACAGGAAAAAAATGGAAAGCCATGTCTGACATTAAATATTTACCTCCCTTTGCCCAGACCACGTGCAAAGATTCTCTAAAACTTCTCCCCATCAGAGTGTAAAATGCTGTTTGCAGAGTAGGGGACCCAATGCCACTGCTTCTATGCTAAACTATTTGTGTTTGGACATAGTGTACACATACTGATACTTGTGTTTGATGTAAAGAGCCTCAAGATGTAAAAGAATAGTATCAAATTTAAATAGAAACTGGATAGCAAATTTTAGTGGTTTATATTACAGAAATTCCTGGAAATAAAATAAAGAATTATTAAATAAGTGCATTTCACTTATCCACATACTGAAATAACCATTTCACAATTAGTCTGTTATCATAGAACCATGCCATGCTGGACATAATAATGCAAGGAAGCAGGCATTTGACATTTAATCCCTATATTTCCTCTTTTCATATGAAATTCTGCTTATGTAGACCATCACACGTACAAAAAATGCACATTATACTTGTCTTCTCCTTCCTAATGCATCATACATAGCAACATCAAAAAATGGCTTTTATCTATACATTTCATTTGATAAAAAATAAACATCTGAATGCCCATGAGTAAAAAAATAAACTAACATAGACCTTTTGACTTTGGCTCTTGAATCTCCTTGACTTCCAACTCTTTACGTTAGCAGTCACACGTGATCTCTGTCTGGGCTCTGCTGTTGCTTTGTGCCAGCTGCAGAGCTGCATTGATGCAATGTGCATGGCAGTGCACCTATGCAAGGTACAACCTGCTGGTCACCAGGAACTGGGGGTAACAAGACTGTGATGGAGGGTTACAGACATTTTGTGGCCTTTCTCCAAATAATTTCTAACTTTAAAAATTTTGGTTTATTAAATCCATGTCTGCTGACATCTATTTAAGTAAAACCAACCAACCAACCAAAAACCACCCAAAAGAACCCAAGCAAAGAAAAAAACATGCAGAAGTGCTGGTTTTGTATTTATGCATGAGCAGGAGGCTTTGATTTATTTGATGTTTGTCTGCATAACCCTAACTAATTTTATTTATCTAGATTATTTATTATCCATAGACCTCTGTAAACACTGGCTGCACACACCATCAACATGTTTGCACTTCTGCATCTGCAGTGATGGATTCTGACCAGCCTTTCAAAAACATTTCATAGTCACTTCATTCTAAAAACAGCATCTTGCTGTTTAAGGAATAAGTTTGAGATCTTAACCACATATTCAGTCATTCCTTTGTATTAACTGATTTTAGATTAATCATTAGAAATTGTCATCTCCACATGAGTTTATAGCTTGTAACAATGACTACTGTGTAGAATCAACTTTTCACCACTGAACCTGTGACACTCATATTAGGTATACAAAACTTAAACACATATAAAGTAATAAAATAAATGTTTAGTTGTCTTCTTTTTACTTGTTCTGATGATAAAATATCCATATATTGCAGTAGTTCTAAATTAGTATGAAAAACATTTCACTTATTAATTAATATTCTATTTTGCTGCTTTGTTTACAATGAAAGAAAGCATCAGCTAAGTATAGAAAGATTTGTTTTCACTTTTATCATTCACTTGCAAGAAGTTACTCTCCAATTACTTATTAGCTGTGGAATAATATTGAAATTAAAATGAGAACTCCAGTCAATATTGCATGCATCAAAAATGATTAAAATCTTCACTTACTGAGAACTGTGAAATGTTTATTCATTTTTAGACACAGAGTCCTCCAGGGAGTGCTACAAATCCACACAAGCTCACTGCACCTTCAGTGTTGCATTTGGAGTGTTGATTTAGATGGAATATGTGTAAAAACTCCTGTCGGCAGACAGTTCTCAAGTGACTATACGTATGCAAAGGCTCAAGAACATCAACTATTGCAACATAAACCTGGAATAAATTATGCTCACCTCACAAATTCTAGATCTGCTTGGTCCACAGTAACAAATGAAAAACTGTTGTGCTTTAGAATTAGGGAACCAGAGTTTATTTCATCATCCTGTATAAGTGTGTGTAATTTTAGACCTATTTTTTTCCTGAGTAGCAGAATGTTAATGAGATCAGCAAAGAAAAGAAGATTGGTGAAAGTAGGACATGAAGTGATGTGAGACAGGTAAAGCACGTTCCCTGAGCTACCTCAGAGCCAAAGGTAAAGAAGCTGTCTTCTCTTCAGGAAAAAAATGAATCAAGCTTTTTATGCCGCAGCAGATCCCTTAAAGCTACTCTGCATTCCCTGCAAAGATAAAAGCACTTCTAGTTTGTATCTCATAGATTATCAAAAAGGTCATTCATATTGGAGCAAAGAAAAAAAACAACAAAACGACTTTCCCCAGTATTCTGCCTCCAGAAAACCAAACTAACTACACAGTGGTTCATCACTTGCTACTATTATAGACCCAGATTTTGCATTCAGTAGGTGTTTCAGAATTTGCCTCCCATGAATTTACTAAGTCTTTACTGAGTTTACTTATCTTTAAGGATTTGCAAAAATTTGTGGACATGAATGAGTCTCACACTTCAGCTACATAATCTGTGAAAAAAACCCAAAACTCTCTTTCATTTGATTTGTTCCCCAGTAATGTCTTGTGTACCACACTTGTTCCTGCATTGATAAATTGTCAGTAATATTTCATATCTACCTTCTCTGTGTCTCCGGAAGAAATTACATTCTATGTTAGCCCTCAGTCACTTCTTGTCCACACAGATGTCTTATACTCTTTAAGAGATCCTCCTTCAGAATCTAATCAATGCAGCTGACCATTCTCTCTGTCTTTCAGTGTATTTTTCTAGGTTTAACCATATTGTGTTTGAGATTATGTGACTGTACACCACAGGCTATATATCAGCAGAATAGTTTCTTATCTTTCTTCAGTATTTTCCTAATGTCCTTAATGGGGTTTGCTGCCATTGAACGCAGGGCTGACATATTTATCAGGCTCTCCAAGTTGTCTTCCCTGAGATGAAATTGTTAATTTAGTGATCACAGCCGTGTAGATGTATTTGTTTTTCCTACATGCATTGTCATTATTGAAATAGACTAGACTATTATTTTATTATTTTATTACCTAGACACTCATAGAATAACAGAATCACAGAATTATTTGTGTTGGAAAAGACCTTTAAGATCATCAAGTCCAACCATTGACCCATCACTGCCAAGTCCACCATTAAACCATGTCCCCAGGTGCCACATCTAAAGTCAACTAAATACCTCCAGGAGTGGTGACTCAACCATTTCCTTGAGACAGCCTGTTCCAGTGCTTGACAACCCTTTCCATGAGGAAATTTTTCCTAACAGCCAGTCTAAACCTCCCCAGGTGCAACTTTCCTCTTGACCTATCACTTAGTACTTGGGAAAAGGGACTGACCCCCACCTGGCTACAGCCTCCTTTCAGGCAATTGTAGAGAGTGATAAAATCCACCCCCCCACCCCGCCCCGTGCCTCCTTTTCTCCAGGCTGAACACTCCCAGTTCCCTCAGCCGCTTCTCATCAGACCTGTGCTCCAGACCCTTCCTCAGATCCCTTACCCTTGTCTGGACACACTCCAGCACCTCAATGTCTGTCAAAAGGCGTATATCAAGAGGGTTTCTTTTTCTTTAATTCTTTACATAAGTTTTCATTTTTCTATCTTGAATAATTCTGTGTTAGTATAGATCTCAGCCCAGGTTCCAGTGGGTCTCTGGCAGTATCCTGTTTTCACTGAGAAAACTGACCATTTATTCTTTCTTCCTCGTTTGGCTCCCTCACACTTTTTCCCCATGGTAAACATGCTGTGTTACCTATGAAATAAGTCTGATTTATACTGTTATTTTGCAACTACAAACACTTTTTCAGGCAATGAAATACACAATTAGTCTTCCTTGTCATTTGCCTTTTTAGTTTCTTTACACATTATTTCTTGATCTAGTTCTTACATCCTTTCTGCTTCAGTTTTTATCTCTATCACTTTCCCTCTCTGTGTCTTTGTGTTCACCTTCCCATCCATCCAAGTTCCCACACAACATCTCCTGTTATCCTTTCCTGAATGACCTCAACCCTTTCCTCAGTACTCACATCTCTTTATGCAGGTTTACTAGAGATACAGTATCTGCATAATTTCTCTCATTCCACTGTGGATGTCTCACTAAAAATAGCAACCAGACATAACTTGTGCATGAGCTAAAGTCACTGAGTCTAGAGGAAGTCTCTTCACTGGAGCAAGTAGAGTTTGGAGTCAAACTTTCTGTGAAATCAGGCTGATTTACGTATGAGGCTGGTTTACAGACACTGCACTGCTATTCCCAGCAGATTTAGGGGACAGGAAATATGCCACTTCCCCCCTTGGGCTGTTGGACCAAGTGATTTGGATGCCACGATAAGAGGGGGTGATCTGTCCCAATGGGCTGAGGTGTAACACACACTTCTTGGATCCATCTGCCTCTCCAGGGAATTACTTACAAGGGGTGAGTAGCTCTAGGAGGAACATTGCAAAAGCTCAGGAGTCTATGCCTTTCCTAGTATTTGGCAACTAAGGGATAATGGAGCTGCCGGCAGATAGAGAGAAGAATGAACAAAGCCGTGCACCAGGCAGGAAGTTGACGAACTCACATGGCCTTGCTGCAGTTGGCTGTAGAGGCAGCAACAAAACAGAGAACACCAAGCACTGTAGCCACCAGCCTGGAGAACTGTGCTGAATTTTGGTCTTTATTCCCATGGGTCCTTCAAAGAGGTAGCAACCACAGTACTTAGGTACCTCAGCATGAGCATAGCAGAGACAGAGCAGCCATCCTGTCACATCTCTGTCACCCATGACACGGAGCAACAGAACTGGGACACCATAGTGGACTTTCTTTACAACGGGATGGAGCCTTCCCGTATGTTAGGACTTCTTTCCTCATACCTCAAGCTTTGATTCTCTTAACTGTCCTTTTTGATGCCAGAATTACCTTTTCTTCCTCATATATCCAACATCCTTGTTTTATCCAGTTCCCACCAGGGAGCTCTGTGGCATTCAAGGTTCTGAGTAATTAGAAAATTTTATGAGATGGCAATATCTGGCAATGGGTAAGAAAGTGGAAAAGACCATTTCTGTGATGTAGCTTGTTATGTTTACTATTCTCAAAGCCGTTTGTCAAGCACTAAGTCAAATAACAGTCCATCTCTACTGGACTCTGCTCTTACACTCACAAATACCTTACTCCTCCAGTGGTACTGAAACTAGCAGAGACATCTTCCCCACCAAATAAATACCCTTCGTGAGAAAGAGTGATGGACTGAAGCTCTTTGGCACAGAGAGGCAATCTGAGGACAGCATGGGGGAGTGAAGGTGCCACATTAAACCATTTCAGTGAAATAACTGAGTCAGCTCTTATGTGCTCTAAGTGCTAATGGCTGTAACGACCATACCTTGTGGCCACTGCTCTGCTTTTGTCAAGGGTTGTTTTCTATTGGGTGACATCCTCTCCAGGGTAGGCAGAACACTTCTGCTGTTGCACTGCTTTTGCACATACGTTCTTTGTGCCAAATAACATCATGTTTCTGTTGGAGGTTCATGGTTACTGTTTCTTCAATGCACCTCTAACTATTTTGCCAATGCCACCCATCCTCTGCCATCTGTCAGGTGGCAAGAAGAAAGAATGTGGCTTCCACTATGCTGAGGGACAGGGGAACATGTGGTGAGATGAGACAAATTCACACCATCACCTCACAGCAGCTTCTTTTATGTGATAGAGCATGAATCACAAGGGACTATTATATGTACAGAGTAGAAACTAGAAAGTTAAAACCCTGCAGAGAAAGAAATTGCAGTGGTGTTATGAAGCAAAAGATGCTAAAGCCCTTTCTGGTCTAATATACCAGTGACCATAATAATACAGTTCTGGTAGTGATTCTTCTCAGCCTGTAAGCTAAGTCCTTATGGACAATGCCCACAGTTTATACTTCTCATAGGAGCAAACATGTTTTATCTTTTATCTAAGCTATTTCCACACTTCCGTACGCTTCCAGTTATTTATCTTAATTGTGGAAACAAAAACAAATACACTACATGTAAAGAAATGACTTGACCTTCCTTCCATAGGCCACATCCTATATTCTTTGTGTGCTCCAAAGCTACCTTGCACTCTGATTAACTTGACTAGGAGCTGTGTTTGTGTATATTCTCACATAAAATGAATATATAACCTGGCCTAACTCAGCTCCACAGGGCTCAACTGAAATCCCAGAACTTCAGCTGTGGTATTAATCATGTATTCATGATGGAATGTGGGTTGCAAGAAAATATTTAAGAGTCCATAGAAACTTTTCTTTAAAGTATGCAATCCCTAAATGTTTGGGTACCCATTATAGTCCTTTAGCTAGGATTTATTAGACTATTTCATATTTGCCTTTCTGTTTATTTTGCAAAAGTATACTTGTCTAGCACACATTTTTATGCCAGCCTTGCTTTGCATTTTTACAGTCTGCTAATTAGACCATTTTAACTAATTTGTTTGCATTTTGTATGAGCAAGTTGGGCTTTTGGATTGACTAATGTAATTGCAGCCAGTTTCTGCCAAATACAAATTACTCTTTCTAGTGTGAGCTAGAGAGAAAAGTAAATATTTAATAGCCATCAATACCCTTGCAGCATTCTAAAGTGTGCTTTTTTCCTATGGAAAGTTTAAATAATTTCTTCAGTGCTTGATTGCACTTTAATGTTAAGAAATTATTTTTTAATCTTTTTTTAAATAATAATGAATTAGACATTTTAGCATGTCCACAAGGGTTTTATTTCTGTGCACTTTGCAGTTTTAAATTCCAGGCTTTAAGATCTGGTACTCTGATGTTTGAAGTTTATTTGCTTAGCTTTTTATGTACTGAGTACCATCTCCTGAAAACATTTTACTGGGATGTGCTTGGATTTTAATGTTTCTAAGGGGAGGAAGACAAGTCTTATAGCAAAGTTAAATTGTGGGAGTTTTGCTGGCTTTCTCTCTCTTTTTTTTTTTTTTTTCCCTCCAAAGAAGCATAGCAGAAGACAGGAACTGGTTACCAAACACCAGCATTAATTGTATCTGTATTTTGAACTGCAAGTCTTACGTGCTTCTTCTCTGCACAAGTGTACATGAGAGCCCCAGAGTCTTAAGCAGGTTAAAGCTCCTCAATTTCCAGTCTTGATATTCCTGGGGTACTTGCTATGATGTAGATTGAGAAGAGCACCTGCTCACCACAGCAGGGCAACCTTCTTCCTTTTTCTCATGTCTCACTCCCTCTGTGACCTATGCAGAGAACAGGGGTGTGCCTGCCTCTAGAATGTTATACACAAAACACATCTCTCAGGTCAGGGACATCATAAAAGTCCAAGAGGCGTTGCTTTCTGATAAAATTTGGTGATGGTGCTCCACATCCTGCTGTGCCCTCAGGGGTGTTACCTTTGCATTTTCCCTAGGGTGTGAGTGCTTCAGTCTCTTCTTTTCCCACATGAAGCTCTCAAATGCATGAGTCCCACAGGTCTTACCCAATGGCCTGAGGAGTGGGGCAGCTGTTGTTTTCTGCCACCCACTGAATGTGGGAATAATCTATGTTTTCTGCCACCCACTTGATATGGGAAAGCAGGAGAGTTTGAGCAGGAGTGGTGGGTACTGGTTAGTCGGTATCTGGGCTGCCTTAATGCATTTCTAACCTTGCCTTACCTCTTGTAAGCTAGTACCAGCCCCCAGATGCCGTGGGAAACAGAACCTGCCTTTGCCCATCTTTCTGTTTCACCTGATGAAGCTAAAATGATTAACAGATCAACAGTGAGATCCAGCACTAATCAGAGAGAAATCAAAACACCTTTTAGCCAAGTCCTTGACATGTCAGTACTCATATTTTCTGATAAGGTGTTAACACTGTGTCATGCAACATCTCTAACTATTAATTACGACAGTGAATATATAATCATGTCCAAATGACAACAGAGGTCGATGTTGTCAGCAGGTTACAGAACCAGGTTCTGGATTTCATAATCTCAACGACCAAATTCCTTCTCTCTGTTTCATTCCTGGTACAGCAAATGTGTCACAGAGCATGAAGCAACAGGTTTTTGATGCATGTTCCATCACAATCCATCTTCACAATCCTCTCATCATGTGCTAAGAACAGGTGCACTTCAAAAAGTAATAGTCTTTTTTTGGTTTTGGTGTTTGCCTGGCCTAGATGGATGGACAGGTAATTTGATCAGTAAATTAATCATGCTGGTCTGAGAATGTTACTATTAAGAGGCAGTCTTACCTGCCCTCCTGGATAAGTTTAACTGTGACATTTTGTTAGTGAACCCAAAGCCATCATTCTTGGATTTCTGCAAGTCCCACAAATATGAGTGGCAAATTTGAGCATAACTCTGTAGCAGAAATTGTCTAGTTGGATTAATTTTTTTCATGTAATACTACATCTAATACTAAAATTTGATACTGAGAAGCTGTAATTAATTTAACTATATTTAATAAAAGTAGATTTAATACTCAATTTCTGATGTATATTTTCCATTATGGACATAGTTACTCTTTGGGAACAATGCTCTGTAGTCCTAATATACTGAATTTCTAGAGTAAGTGTGTTTTCATGAAAGACACCAAGAAAATACCTCCCTGTGTATCCTTCTATCTTGGTACCAGTATTTTGGAAATGAAGAGGACAGATTATTGAATGGACTTGCTTATCTACTTTTCTAAGGTTGCCCATCTGAACACATATTGAAGAGCTGGTGTGATTTTGGTACCCCTGAGAGGAGATAAAAAGATGGAGGCTTTGAAGATGTTGGTACCATCACACAAGAGGTCTGTCTAAAATAACTACACAGACCATCTCTAGAAAAGAGAAGGAAGTCAGTTTATTTTCTCACTTCTGACCATTTTACGATTTTTCCATGCCCATGTTCCCTTGCTGCTAACAGGATTATTCACACAAGGAACTCAAGAACACTTTAGCCTTAAGCACTTGGCCTCCACACTGATACACAAGTGAGCACGTCAGCTGGTGCTTCCTGTGATGCAGAGAACAAACTAACCAAGAACTGGACTGTTAGAAATCACAGATAACTGAAATTTATTTTAATCATTTCTGCACAGGAGAGTATTTTCTAAATGTGTTATGTCAAAACATCCCAAGAAGTGACATGTAATCCAAGGCACATGTTTTATTCTTGGTTACATTTGCAAATTGAATCTCAGTAGTTTCAAGGCATTTTGAATTTAAAGTAATATTGTTAAATGCCTGTGTTCTTGATACTTAAGTAAAGCAGTGACACAGGAGTATTCAATAAAGGACTTCAGTACAATAATTCATTTATTCACTGAATACCTTGTCTTAACAACTGACAACTTTTACAAATCAGATCCCTCTCCAGAGATTTAGTCATTCTTCAACATGCAACAGCAAGAGATGAGGAGATGATAAAAAAAATTTATAGTACTTTTCATATTCAAATAAATATCCAACATAAAATACAGGTGCTTTTCACCAGCTACATCACAAGACCTTCCAGTGTTTGCTCTCTGCTTATCAACTCTTTATTTCTTTAAAAGCCTATGACACTCAATGTCTTTACAATGCCAAGTCCTGGTAAAACTTTACAGGGAAACAAATCCCATACATTTAGCTTTCTAAACCTGCAATGGTGTTTCTCACACTGACTCAGCCTGAATGCCTCTGTTGTCCTACATTGTCTCAGCAATTTTCAGCATTTCATACTTCAATGCAAAATAACCTGCTTGTAATTTTGTCAATTTCTAAGGCCAGTATTTCTGCACTTGAAGAGTAGTTTGAACATAAGGGGCAGTGCATCAGTTCCTCTGTGTTACTGTAACAATCCAGCAGGAAAAGTCTTGATTCAAATCATGGACACAGAATATGAAATAGCAGTTATTTCTTAAACATATACATCCTCTATAAATTTGTGCTCTGCCCATGACATTTTTCCACTAAAGACAGACGTACTTAGAAGACAAATTTCCATGTGAATGGCAAGACATTTTGCAATCATTGTGTGAATGAAAAGGAGAAATGACAATCACCAGTTTTAGACTATTTTAATTATATCAAGAAGTAGATGTTTCTAGTGTTAATTAAACTCTGTTTAGATTATGAGAACAGTGAGATCTTGTCCAAGATAAATTCATGGTTCATTTAATGTCATTTGTACCTGCAACTTGGATTTAATAGATCAAAATGAAGATATGTATGGGGAAGGTATGCGAGAAAAAAGTGCATGCAAAGCAGCAATGTGAATAGTATGAAAGAAAGAAGAGCCAAAGAAGAAAAAACAACAGTCTGACCAGATGTTGCAGAAGTTTCTACTCACCCGTGATAGAAAGAGGTGGTAACAAAGTGGGTCCTTGTAGAGTTCTACATTAATACAGGAATTCTACACAATTTAATGTCTTGATCAGCACGTGGGTTTGCACCTCCAAGAGTGTAGATCTATGCCTGGCCATCACTTAAATGCTGCACTTTGACACAAAACATTTCACATGTTGCTGCTAACTATAAAATTTTGTTTACAAAGGTAAGCATCACTTTAAAAGGTAATAAATACACAATGAACAGGAGCCAAACTTTTCAATTGCTAACCCACTCTATAATGTACGCAAAGTATACTTAAAAAACAGGAATGCTAGTTATGTTTGCAAGTGGCTTCAGATTAACAAGGGCAGATATAATCCAAAGTACTGCTTAAAGGTCAGTGAAAGGTTTAAAGGTTAAACCCTGCTCCTTTTTTTTTCACTTCAGACTCCAAGGGTTTCAAAAACAAAGGCCATTTCTACTCTCAGCTACACTAGTGTGAATTTAATATTCACAAGTGCTTGGTCTTAGTTGAATTGCTGTGGATTTACAGCAGAAGGACTTGCAGCTCGGACCCTATATGCTGTTTTGCTGCTTCGTTGAAAGGGCAGGTTTTGCTCAGCTGCCACTTTCACCTAAAAGAAAAATAGAGCTATATCTATATCTAACTATCTCCATGAAAATTTGTCCATGGATTTTTCAGAGCAGAGAAGCTACACAAAATACTCTGAATACACTGTAGACATTGAAAACAGGTATCATTGGGAAAGGTGAATTGTCATATTAAATAACTTTTTTTGAAGTTCTTTATCTAGAAGCAAGAATAGCATACTTCCATCAGCAGTTCTACAGCATTTTTGAATGTGGTGAAAACGTTGGATTATATTTTACTGTTTGTTAACAATAAAATCATCATATCCTTAATTCTATAATAACAGGAGCTATACTGCTGAAAAGAAGACTGTCTTATCTCAGATGAGGTTTCCAACTAAGATAATCTGAGGAAATGTATAACAACTGTGATCCTAGGACAACTTTATGTTTTCTTTTCTTCTTGTTTTTCTACTATTAGAAGTAATAAAACCATACTGTTTAGCAAAATCTTAAAAATCGTCAGCCAATATACAAGAATATTTACATCTTTTCTTCCTGGAGAAATACTTCAAGTCTCTCCCTTTGTCTCCACACTGCCTCTCATTCCCTGAGGTCAGAAAATCTTCCAGGGCCTGGAAGGTTCAGGGTCATTCCTGAAACAAATTGCAAACATGATACACTTGAGCTCAGAGGCGCTGCCTTCACCTGCTCTCTACCAGCCACGATACCCACCAAAAGTCTATCCACAAATGTTCTCTCCTGGCTGGGTGTGTAAGCAGTCACTACTGGAGAAAGTTGCTTCAAGAAAATGTGGAGAGTTTAGTGATAAATATATAGAAAGTTTACAAACCACATTCTACAAATTCCCTTCGGGCATCTTCTCACGATGTTATCCAGAGAGGTAGCTGGGTCAGCAGCAGCAAGGAGCCTCTTAGGAGCCTTGGTCCTACAGGCTCTTTGCACTTCCCTGTTCTGTTCCTGCGCCCTCAAGATCATTCTTCCTCAGATCCTTCCATTTTATAACCCACTTCTGTTCTGTCTGTTCAAGTGTCCTCTCAGAATCTCCACTCTCCCCAAAGCTCCTGTTACTGTTCACACCACGCTATCCTGCCGCTTGCCCATGCCTGCACAGCACCTTTCCATGGGCACTCCTCACCTCAAGGTTCCCTGCATGATTTCTAGATCAGATAGCACTATGGATAGGCTTTACATCAACTAATATTTTTAAGCCTTATTTTTCTCTTTTGAAGCTCTCTGCAGGAACTAGATGAGATTTAAGTCATCATCTCATACAGAAGGAAAGATGAAATATTGCATGAGAGACAAAAAAGAGAAATGGCAGCCTTTTTATAATACCTCCAAGAATACAGTATGGTTTTGGGAATTGCAGCTGGTTTTGTGACCCATCTGAAAACTCGTGGCTTGAAAATCTGCAAGATGTCTCCTTCCCTTGATCACATACCTGTAAAAGCACTTCCAGCAAAAAGTGTTGCCAATGTGACCTTGTGGGGTTTTTTTCCCTTTTTAGTCATTGTAAACAGTCATACAAATAAATTAAATTGCTTGGATATGGATAGAAAATGGATCCACAAGAATGACAATTTGGGCAATGTATACTCATTTCAAAAGTCAAGGAAATATTGACAGAAAGCACTTCCGCATTTTCCACTGGAATTACTGAATATATTTGATTAAACATATAAACTTCACTTTGGTATTCAAGTTCACCAAGCATGTTTGGAATAACAATTATTCTGTTAACATACTGACATGATCTAGTCAAACAAAATTAAACGTGTTTTGGAGTAATAAGATGTAAAGCCTTATTTAAGTATTGCCGCTATTTTAAAACAATGGAGAGACAGAGATGTCTGCAGAATCCAAACAGTATTCCCAAAAAAACTGTAAATTAAAATCATTAACCTCAGCCTTGACATAAGCATCTTTTTCCTCAAGGGCATGGACCAGCTGTCCTCAAAGAGAAATTTTAGTTTCAGAAAGCTCCTAGGAAAAATAAACTAAATACAATGGTATGCTATTTATAATATATAACAAGTCATCTCTAATTCTGTTCCCAATCAGGATAAGGCCAGAAGAAAAAATGAAATTGCTTTGAAACTAAAAATTCTTAAAGCCTTAGAGATTTAGAGAAGTATCTGAAAAAGTTTAATCGTAAGTAAGGCGTCACATTCTAACCATGACATTCGCTTAACAACCTATGCAGACTCAGGTGCACCATCTTATGCCAGATTTTCCAAACTGTGAAATTCAAATTATATTTCTTATCTTGCTCAGAGCAGCTGACAGACTTTAGTTAGAACAATACTTGATTTTCTTTGTCCCCTTTCCTATTCTGGTGCAATAGGGTCTGGCTTTTAAGCATTTTACTGTGACATCTTTGTTATCTGTTACCTCAAAGTTTTTGATGGTGCCATGTATACCTACATGATGCTTTGTAAACAGCAAGGTTCAAAACTGCTCAACTTGTGCACCCAAGCATAACCTATATGCAAGAATAGTCAGGTTAATGAAAAGATGATCAGGGAAAACTAAGTCTGTCTGTAAGCTCAGGATGTAAGAGGTAGCATGGGCTGTGGCTGGCACTAAGAAGACCTAAAACTGCCACTGACCCATTGTGTGATTCTGAGGAAGCCATTTCACCTTTCTACTGTGCTTTTCTTCTCAGCCTTCATCTCTCTAACCTGCCAGCCCTTCACAGTAAGATCTGTCTCTTATGATATATCTCACAGCAGGAGCTCAGTTGGGGCTTCCAAATTAGAGCTGATTGGGAATTTTGCAATGAAATGAATTTTCGTTAGAAAGTGCAGCTCAGTTTCAGTGCAGCTCTGCAGGGCAGTTGTGGGGATGCTCACCCAATACATGAGGAAGCAAATTCAGATAACGACTGTGAAGAACTCTTTGTTATAGGAAGTAGATCACCTCCAGGAGGAACTGTGGAGTGCACCTTGCCCAAGGATAACCATCAGGCTGTGGGTGATTTGACACAGTCCTCTGCAGTTAGAGAGACAGCAGGTCAGGAATTTGAACCCGACTATGCATGGGGAGATCACATATTCTTTTGGTGGGAGCTGTGTTTGTTTGTTTGCTTGTTTGTATTAAAAACAAACCTTCTAAAAGCACTTATGTTTGCTGCAAGAAAGCACTGGAGCATCAGTGGAATGCTGGGAAGTTTCATGGGTAGATTTACTTGGCCTAACTTGGTTCTGCTCCGAGCCCTGAGCTGTTAACAGTTAGATCAGATGTGTTTTAACTTGTAAAATACTTACAGTCTAAAGGAGACAAACAACTTCAGAATAAATCATGATAAAATATTTGAGGAGCCTTAATGACAAAGAGAAAGATAATTTAGTTTTAAAATAATTCCAAAGAGAAATAGCAAGGCCTTCTGGTAATTAGGAAAAAAAACCAAGTTGTCCCCAGCCTGAGGAAGGAGATCACAGCAGGTAGGTGTGGGCAAAGGGAATAATCAGATCAGTAGTTCAAAAGGAATAGCAAAAAAAAAAAAAATCAGTAATGAAAACAGGACAATAAAATACAGAATTAGGGGAAAAGTGATACGGGGCTCTATTAAGTTTTGATATGCTCTAACGAGAGAAAGGAAAAAACCAGGAATATCACCACAGTTTTTACAACATTTCCTTAGTAGCTTCTAAGTATTAATTCTGGTTAAACAGACTAAAGAGAGAAACACTTGAGAAATACTGGTTTTTGTAAAAAAAGTTCTGTTGTTACGAAGCTGGTCTCCACTATACACCAGCATAAGCTGCTACCTGCATAGAACACTGCAGGATTACCAAAATGGCCGTGCTGAAGGGAAGATGTCTTTTCTCCATTTTCTAGCCTCACTTCAGATCCTCTTACTGTCTGCTGACATAAAATACCCTGTGTGTGTAATCCAGAGACTAGCTGAGTCATGTTCAATTCACATGGTTCCTTGGAGCTGAGTATGGCTGCATTACCCATGTGGCATCTCCGAAGAATACGCAAAATGTCATTTGCTGAAATGGCAACTCTGTAGACGTGTCTCCAGGGGACATTTTGTACAAAAGTTAAGAATATTGGGGGGGATCTTGTCACTTGGGCTACAGACTTGTACTGGGCCACACACTGTTCTGTCTCCAGCTTCTGTCCAGCAAACGCCAATTCTGTGCACACGACTGTGGATCTGAGATGAGGATTCAGGCTCCAGGGTAACTGCAGCCAGGACACAGTCTGCTACATGGTGTTGGCATCGCCACTGTGCTCACCTTCGAAGAAAATTAAGACCTTGCACATAAACTCACTTTGTGAGCTTCCATTCTCAAATTGTTCACTTCAGACTCAGCCAGAACGAATCATTTTTCCAATTTGCAGAACAATATTTCAGGAGAATATAGGGAGAAACAAGCCCAACCCTGGAGGTAAGCTCAATGACAGTATCGCATCAATAGTACAGATTGATGACAAACTTCTAGATTAGGCCCCTTCATGATGAAGACAGTAACTCTTGCAGTGCAGAGTGATGACCTACATTACTTCCTCAGCAACAAACAAAAAAAACCTGTGTCCTTCTAAATGATATTGCTGAAAAAAGCCCAACAAAATATGGAGGTTTTTTGGGGGAAAAATGTCTGCCCGTGAACCTTCTGCTTCATAAATTCAGATTAAAATGAGAAAAATTTGAGAAAAACAAGCACTGACCTGTGAATGGGAGTTTAAAAAACATATAGATAAATTCAGAGATGTTGTCCTGTGGTGGGAAAATATCCAGGGTAATAAATGTTTACAGAAGAAAGTTCTGTGGATTTTCAGGCAGGGGAATAGCAGTGGTTACCTCCTGCTGAAATATCATAGCTGCAATGAAGTGGCAAAGACGACAACTGACATGTCAGAGACACATAAATCTATCCTTACAGGGCTGACAACTTGGTATGATTGCTCTCCAAAGATAACTTTATAACTTGCTGAAGTGTGACTTAAGGATGCCCTGGAGCAGCACTAACCTGTGTACCTTTCTTGTGGGTAACACTTTATAAGCTATAGCTTTAGTTAATAGCTTATGCAATTTTTCATTTGACCTACGGGTGTCCCATGTGGGTGGGATTTTCAAAAACACTCAGGCCCAAATCCACAAAGGGATTTACACAGAGATGATTGCACCCATAATATGTGCTAGGGAGCAGAGCAAAAACTTGGCCTCAATTTAGCCTGTATTCTAGCAAGGATACAGGACAGGGTCTGCAACACCCTAAACGTTCACCAGGAAATCTACCCATGCTTATAGGTGTGGAATTGCTCTGGACTGTGGTCACGCCTTAGCTCTGCTCCTACTAAAATTAAGTAAAACTGGGCATCAGGCAAGTGCTTTTGAAATGGCCAGAATGCATATTTTCTTTTCCTTACTGTAACTTCAATGCTTTCCGAAACACCTTTTAGAAAGAAGTACTTGAATTTTATTGTCAGGTAGACCATTTCAGTAGGAAAAATGTGTGTGTTTTTATTTCAGTGTTTTGTTCTTCAAGTGAACTACTGAACACACACACAAGAATAAAAAGGATGATAAAAAGGACAATAATACAATATCCAGTTTGGTCCCAGTGATGTTGGCTGTGCTTAATCTGAAGCTGTTGATAGTCTCTGCATGCAACTTGAGATCTTTGAGTACATCCTCCCGTTTGATGCTGGCAAAGAGCAGAGGTGGTATCTTCATATGTGTCAAACACTAGGATAAATTTTGTCCTCCGTGGGAAACAAGCCACAAGCAGCAGTGTGTCTTATGAATAAGCCCTTAGGGAAGATGCTTTATTTCCTTTTTTCCACCATCTTTTCACAAAGCCAAACCATCCCCCGGGGCATCTGGACACACAGAAGACAGTTGCATTTGAAAGGCCATAAGCAGTCAAACTAAATAAATAGATGTGAAAAGCTGAATCCCCTGCAATGCCATGCTGAAAAAATATGTGCCAAACTGGCAACTGCTGCATGAAGGCTTGATGCTGGTTTGCTTCCTCAGCCCCAGAGAGTTTTCAGTGAATGTCTCTGAAGAAGTGCAAAGAGCAGGTTGATCTGGCCTCGTGCCTGTGGAGCAGGCAGAAGTGTTTCCGAAGGATGGTGCAACCCCAGGACATTGCATGCTAAACTCTCAGAGCCATGCTCAGACCCCAGTCAGTGGCAGAACTTACACTCCTCTGAGTGGGGAGAAAGTGCCTTTGAAGCAGTAGAAAACCCCAAGGCTCTTTAGAGCTCCTGAAATGCTTGAGTGTAGTGGTAGCAAGACATACTCATCTGACTTTCATGAGGACAGGTAGTAAACGCAGTAAACCGAACTCAGGGTAATCTGAGGGCTGCAGAGTGAACTGGAGAAAGGCCTTTGTTTGTCCTCTAGGAGTAATGTTAGGGGAAAGCCTATAAATTTTAGAATTTCTAGATCCAAGCACAGAGTTTCTGCTGGCTTCTAGGAGAGTGTCAACTGCAGATAATTAGCCAAGGCCTTAAAAGCATAATAGGGCTTATTTCATAAGCATTTTCTTTTTCACCCCTACAGGACAAGCAAAGCATGGTCATAGTGTAGCTGTTTTAGTAGTATGGTCTAAGAATATAATAAAAACTGCTGGAAAAGGCAGTATTTTCTCTTAGACCGATTGTTTTAACTAGGGGGAAAAAAGCTTTCAGACACAAGTCCTCCTTTGTATACAAAAACCTTCCTCCAGATGTTGCTTTCAGCTATTCTAGTAGAAGATGTTTCTTTTCCCTCAAACTTTACCTTGGAAATAAAGGAGGTCTAAACTCTGTTCTAAAGCAAAATACTGGGTGATCTATGTCTACATAGTAAATAAGCACTGAAAATGTTAGTTGGGAAAGCTGATGGACTCATGATACTTCCTAAGGCTGCCATGATTTTAAAGTTAGCCAGACAAGAGATTCTTCCCCACTGAGCTTATTTTGTAGGTATAGGGATTTAAAGTCCCATCCTTGGAGGAAGTCATCACGAATTATTTGAGCACTTAAGTCCTAAGAGTGAAATATGGACCCTCTGGAACTGGTAGGGATAGAAGAGTGCACAGGCCTTGTAATAGCATGTTTGTAATAAGGTGGAAGTTGGTGTAGGGAATGGGAGAAGAGGAAGGTAGATTTTACTCTAAAGCATTTCCACCCTGGCTTCTTTTCAAAAGCCATGTAAGTATTTTATGCTGCACATCACTTCAAGATTTACAACCTCTCATCCTCACTGATAAAAAAAACCAGTTAAATGCAAGTAATAGAAAAATCACATTAAAATAATTTCAGCTACTTCCTACTTCTTGTCATGATCTAAAGAGGTGCTGTTGTCCCTCAATGCCAAAAATGCTCTCTTTGTCAGATAAATTACTCCATTCACCATTCGCTGCAAAACAAATGTTCTTGCTGGTTCTAGCATTCAGTTCCTTTTGTGCCTTCTAGCTCTTCGATGAGAGGAAATCCCAGCATGATGCTTTATGATCATAGAACAGGGAAGTAGGTTTCTTTTTAAGGAAAAGAACTAAGGAACTAAGATGTTTCTTTTAAGTATTCATTGCAAAGACAGGGTAAACTAAGCAAAAGTGACACACAAGTACCATCTGCAGTCAGGTTTAGGGTGAACATTCTCAAAAACTATTCTGTCTCACACTAACATATTGTGGACTTGAGCATTTTGTCCAAAAAGTTGATCAAGAACTGCTGAAAAAGGAACAGAAAATCTAAAGCAGGGTAGTCTTTTAGATCCTTGAGTCCAAGGCAGGTACATTGTATTTCTGAGGCTGTTTTAATATCTAAGTCAGCCTCTCTTGACCTATTTCGGTACCTAGACGAAAAGAAGGTAATGACACTATGTCCTCTCACCTGTTCATTTCCAGTTAGTGTTCTTCTAAATCACAAGTGCCACCAGAGACACTTTCTTAAAGCATTTCATTACTTTGGCCAGTCTGGAGGGTTTCCTTCGGCACCCCTAGAGGTAGGAGCAGTAGAAATACATCCAGTGCTACAGCGATAAGCAAATTCTTTGAAATAACCTAGATCTCTGCATATGTGTATATCCATACACAAGCAGTAAGGCACACGCAGCATTAGCCTGCACAGAGCACATCAGGCAACACAGCACAAGTGCAGAAAGCAAGTAGAAAACGAGCTTTGATCAAACAGTTTCTACTTCATTTATTTTTGCCCTGCTCTGACTGGTGTAACTTATAATTAGTCTGTGCCGGCAGTGCTATGGTTCCAAAGAAAGGTGGATTAGGGAGAAACTCTAGAATTTCTCCATAACTTGACAAGTTGTAACCTGAAAAACTACACTTAGTCCATTAAAGATTTTTCACAGTGACATTTTAGTGGAGCTAGGGAAATGTGCCACTGTGCCATTTATCATTTTCAGGCCATGGACAGTGGATAGGAGGTTGCTATGCGGAACAAAATAAAATAGATTACATGTATAGAAGTGAGGTGAAGAATACTGATAAATATACACTACTGAATGTCAGCAAATGTCACTTGAGAAGCCATTTGCAGCTACCAGAACAGCCCTGCAAATCAGCAAAAGTAGCAAAACCAGGCAAAACAAGTTGGGTGTACTCACTTCCACATGAATAAGCAATAAACCTCTCTGAAGTTACACCAGAAAGTTGTTAAACTTGATAGATGAATCTTTTCCAAATTGTTCTGTCGCATACTGTATATGGCTACAAAGGACACTGGATGGTTTAAAGTGAGAAAGAGAAAGCATTGCTGAGAATGCAACAATTGAAGTATTTTTGTTCAAACATTTGTATTCTGCTTTGTATTAAAGGGACAGTACGAACAAAGAAGTGATTCATCAGACTACTTTTTCTTCCATAGGGCTGCTCTTTTTTTTCTGTCTGAACTTCACTGTCAGAATTATTGCGTTACTATCATTTCTCCTTTAAATACATTTGCCACTCTAGCAACAGGATTTAGAATTAAATCAGTTTGGGTTTGGTAGGCAGAAATCACAAATTAAAGCTTTTCTGCCGAAAAACTTCCAACAGTAGCTATCTAGCATGCCATCTAAGTGCAAGTGAAAGACCTGCAAGACATCTGTCTTTGCAGCAGCATCTGAGTTGTAGATCTATGGATCAGCTCCACTTTGGGTTATAGATATGCTAACCCAGAAAAAGCCCTCCTTGTGAAAGTTACAATACTTGAGAGAAAATATAAAGATATCTTCAGGCTTATTTGAATCTGTGCTGTCTGCAGCCTCTTGAACCACTGCTCTTCATTGAAAATAAACTGAAGTTCTCTGACTCAGAAAAAAAAATCTCCCAGGAAAAAATAGGGGTTCTTAAAATTTCAAAAACTCTGTCTGCTTTTATATTTAATTTTCCATGAGATTCTTCCTCCAAATTCTAATTTATCTTAGCAAAATCAGAGACAGCCTGCATCATTTTGATTTCATGAGACTGTTATCCCCAGATATCACTCATGCAAATTTCAGATCAGTTTTGTTTTCATTAGTGAAAAGCAGCAACGTGGATCACATAAATGGGGTCACGCAGGAACTCCTTTATTCAAAATATTTCATACATGCTAAGATATGCTGATTGTAGAACTATTTCAATCAAACTTCTCACCATATGTTCATGTAAAAGCTATAAACAACCAGCCCTACAGTGGCATCCTAAAGCCAAGGAGTTTAAATCTTTGAAGAGAACAAATTTCTTGTACTTACAAATCCTGTAGATGGAGTATGAGCAAACCTTCCTTTCTTGGGCAGGATATTTATATGGTGAATTTTCTTTGTACTAGTCTTCACTCTATTCTTGCAAAATCAAAATCAAAAGTGATCCTTATTAGTCAAACCAAACCCTTTATTAAATTAAATGTAAAATCTGATTTAGAAATTAACAATGAAAATTAGAAAACAAAGATTAACCAGATGGGTTGAACTTTCCTGAACCACTCTCCGCCCCTCTCCCCTCAGTTCTTTGAAAACTGAAGTAATCTTTGAGGCAAAACAGGCATTTGACAGCATCTGTCATACAGAAGTTCTGTAGATGTTGTGCTGCTTCTTTGGTCTTGTTTTGAATCTCTCTGTCAATTTGAATACACGCAACAGAGCCTCTAGGAGTGATGCTCACTCACAAGCTGAGAAGGCAAGGAGCACGTGGGATGCAACAAAACAGAAAAGATCTATCAGTTTGTTACCTCATCATGAATATCAGTGTCCCCAAAAACTTCTCTTTTTACACAAAAGAGTACAGTTTGGTGAAAAACACAAGAAAGCTTATTTATCTTTTACAGTTGAAATTTAATATGTTGCATAACAATGTGCCTTTTTTTTAAGAAATTCTGAGGGGTGGTATATTTGCACACACTTGTCTTCAAAAGAGACAAAAATACAAATTCTTAAAGGGTATTTGAAAAGTAGAAGTGCTTGGCCTAGAGATTTTAAATAAGTTCTTGAACAAATAGGCAGCACATGAATAAATATGCTGATTGTGTGACAAGCTCTGGAGAGAAACTTCTGGTTAGCAGCCTGCTTAACCTCGTGAATGGTTTAGTCCTTCCTTCCTCCATCCTAAGCGTGAAAGCTGCTATCCACACCCCAGGCTTGGTCTAAACTACTGAGTGTGATAGAGAAGTGCCTACTGATGCTAGATCAGGCCTGGCAGCCTCCAGGCTTGACTCTGTAGGCCTGATTCAGCCCAAAGCCAACCTGTGCTTCCCCATGGCCAGAAGTTCTTCCAATGCAGGTGTTAAGGTATGTGCAAAATATTTGAATTGCTTGATCAGACAGTCCCAGTCCTTTGAAAAAAGTAGAAATTTTGCCTGAATAAAACAATACAGGTTTTACTTTGGAACAGATGGTAATAATGAAAAACTGCACTTTCTGTTATCAGGTTTTTTGATACTTTTGTCTGAGTAAAAGGAACATATAATTCTAAAGGGCAGGGGAAGAAGATTGTAAGTTTTTGGCCTTTTTTATTTTAATGGCTAAACATTGTAATGCTAGCTAAACACAAATTCTTGTCTGTTAATAGGTTCCTCAAGTTTGTAATAAATAGGAATGCTAATGACTAAAATTTGGTATTTGGTATGCATTAGCTTTTGTAAGTCTTTTCTCTACAGGCTTCATTGACATTCAATATGGCAAGCTTCCTTTGAAACATATTTATAAAATAACTACAGTATAATTAAACCAACAAAGCCATCTTTTAAGTAAGCTTAATAGCTCAGTTTTTCACTCTGTAAATTTTTTATTTTAAGGAGGAAAAATAGTTATACTCAATTCTACTCTATATTTCATTTTGCATATAATATTTTCTTTCCGTTTGCAATCTGTGCGTCTCTAATTCTTGACAACTGTGATTATTAATAAATGTGCATGAAAAACATGCTTCAGAGATTCTTCCACAAGAATATTTTTTTGTTAATGAGAACTAAAACATATCTTGACAAAGACAATATCGGTAATATATATGTGCATATATACATATTTCAATAGCTAATGGTGGTGTAGTTAATACAGAAAAATGGATTAATTGACGTGGCAGGTAATACTTGAAGTGGATGCTGTTCGATAAATGTAACTAAAAATATTTTAATTATATAAAAGCAATAGGTAAATAAAAGCAATTATATTTAATTTAGCTTTGAGCTTGTGAGCATTTTCTGTACCCTTTAATAGAGGGGAGAGCCTGTGCAGGAGGCTAATGGTACAGCCACTGCTAACATTGCTCATTACGGTTTCCAAGCAGTACTTATCCTGAGGTATTTCTCTGGAAGACTACAGTGTTCTTCACAAGGGTACTTGGAGCCTGATAAGTCTAATTCATAATAGTATCTACCTCATTCAGAAAATTAAAGTTTACAGAGTCCTCAGCAGTTTGAAAATCTTTATACTATTTAGAACCACGATCATGTTTGCTTAAGGACAAGGTAAAAAGTGATAACTTGCACTGTAATAAGTAAAGTGGAACCTCATAACTGTTTCTTAAACACTGTCCTCTACAGGCACAATAATATTGAGACCCCATTTACGGTATGATGAATAAAAACAGTTGACATCATTGTTATAACCTTTATTTAAAACTGTTACCAAGGTTACTAATTACCATCACTGTGTGCAACAGGTCCCTCTGAAGCAGTATCTTTACAGAGGAGCTGTAATGTGTAGGGCTATAATAAAAGGCACGAGGGATTATGTACAGGAAGAAACGCTGAAAATCTCACAAACACATCTACGTTATACTGTGCATCACTTTGCGAACCTCTGCTTTCGGTGCTGAAATACACAATGCGGCTTTTTGTTTAATTCGAGCATTTAGAGAGATGTTAACTGCGCCCTGAAGTGGCTTCACAAATGTCAGGGAGCGGAGGAGGTAGGGGCTACAGTGACCAACAAAACCTGCTGCCGCTGCTGCTGGAAAATGTTCTCACTTCTTCTCCACTCTTCGCGGGGTACCTGGTACACGGGGAAATCTGCCTGAGTTATGTTAAGCAGGACTGCAGTGAGAGAACACGGAGCTGGCGGGGGCACGGCCCGCAGCCCCGGGCCCGCACCGCCTCCAGCGGGGGGAACTCACCCGGGGTGACTGGGGGGCTGAAGGGAAAGCGGGACGGCAGGTGACGTCCCGCTCGCCCACCGGCCACCACCCCGCTAAGTCACACCACCTCGCCCTCAACTTAATGACACAAATCCGGGCTCTTAAAGTCTTTGCGACTGATCGTGCTCGCTCATTTATAAATAATGATCTCCATATAGATGCATAACAACAACATACCAGAAGTGTTTGGGGAGAAATCCGATTAAAGTCTATAGGTTTTTTCCCCCTCTCTCCCGGAGCAAAAGTCTTGCCACAGGTCACCTGCCGCGGCCGGCCCAAACTGCGGGGTTAAAGGGAAGAAAAGGCTCCAGGCGGGCCGCTTCGCCCCGGGCGGCTGGAGGGGCTGCCCCGGCCCGCTCGCCCTGCCGCCCCTTCGCTCGCCCGGCCAGGGACGGAGGGAGGGAAGGAGGCTCGGCCAGGCATTTTGCGGGGAGGGAGCCACCGGCCTGGCTCGAGCGTGAACTCTGCGCTCGGGACCGATTTCCCCCCGGCGCCAGCATCCCCGGGCGGGGGCGTGGGGCCACCCCGCTCCGCCTGGACCGGCCCGGCCTGGGGTGGCGGTGACGCAGGACCGTGCTTTCCTTTCCTCTTTCGGACGATTTAGGGGAACTAGAAAAACAAACATCGGGCCGTTTCATTAAACGGTGGAGAAAACTCCGAAGGGAATGAGAGCGGGACACATCCTTTTAGAGGAAGGACAAGGGTTCTCTGAGGAGGGAAAACAAAAGATGACAGTGGTGGCTGTAACCCCACCATGAACCAGAGACCTTCTGACCATGATCGGAGAGCTAACCTCCCCGGACTTCCCATTACCTCTCCATGACACTTCACTAATGCTCACACAATGGCCAACTGAGCAGTTTAAGTAAAGATATTTTAACCTGAACTAAACATTGTCTCCAGACAATAGAATGCAAAGCAACATCTGGTACCACACATAAACAATGCTGTGCAACAGCATATGCTCGACGTCTGGAAGTTTATGTCAACGCTAAGCAGTCGAGGAGGCTGTCGCTGCTCGGCATGAAATCTTAATAAATGGCTTTTTGCTGTGCTTCCGAGATGAGCATCTAGGATCCTTCTTCTCAGGGCATCCTCTTCAGGTTGAGATTGTCCGGCAAGACATCTTCGGATCTCCGCGCCTCTTCCCTCCCGCCCTAGAAGCGGACCACCAGAGAGAAATGCCACGGGGAGAGCCCGTGGACCGGCCCAGGGACAACACCGAATTACCCTTTTTCCGCTGTGGCACCGGCTCGGCCGCCGGCGCCGGTGGAAGCGGCGGACGCTGAATGGCCAACTTCAGGGAAGCGCTTCTTTAAAGAGGAGGCTCCAGGCTAATGAAACAACGGGAGGCGACTATTGCAAACAGCTGTTCCTCATACATATTTCATTATACAATCAGATAATGCGTCTTACCACCTTCTCAGTTATTCACAGATAAACATTTTCAAGACGTTTTGACATCTGTCTTAGGGCCTGCTATTAATTTAGTAATCACTGTGGTTAAAAATGTATGGGGACTGCACCTCACAATAACTCGTATTTTTCTGACGGAAAAACTATCGTAAGAGCTCGCCCTAAGCAGCTCATCAGGCTAAAGAGAGCCCTGATATGGAGGGATCACAAGATCTTCGCCCTGCAGCCCTCGGGCTGCCGCTCCGGGGGGCCTGCGCCGGCCCCTCGCACCGTCCCTGTGTGCCCAGGGCTGTGAGCGCCGGGCCCCTCCCGGCTCCCTCCGGAGCTCCCGGGGAGAAGAGATGGGCGGAGGAGGCCGAGGGGGGAAAGAAACGGCACCTTCCCTCGCAGTCAAGCCATAAAAACACACAGAAAAGTCGCCTCTGCCTCTTCCGTCGGGCTCTGGGCACAAGCGCTGCCGCCCCTCTCGGTGGGCGAAGTGCGGTGGCGGCTGCCTCGGGCCGGCCGGAAGAGGACACCTGCCCCGCCGGGGAGCGCTCCGCCAGCCCTCCAGCCAGTGTGCTGCGCCCGGGGACAGCGGCCGCCGGTGGCAGCTCCCGTGGCTTCGTCCCCCGCGGAGCAAAGCCCCGGGTCCCCGGCCGGGCAGCGAGATGCGCTCCTCCTTCCCGAGCGTCGGTGAACTTCTGACAGCAAGTTTGTTTCACTGCTGCTGAGCTGGTCGTAAATCCGCAAGGCTCTACGAATTCGCAGCATCTTAAAACTACCTCTTTTGTCTCTTCCTTGGCAATTATCCCTTTTCCGCAAATAAAGCGCACACCACCCCCAAAACGCACTTGTACACTCATAGTACCAGACGTTACACATGAGCATTAAAGGGCAAGTTAAACTAGCAAACGGGAGAATCAAACCTCGACAACTGTTTCAGACACTTTATTGATTAAATTAAGCCACTCCGCGCCTTTCCTCCCTCCCCTTCCCCAGGTTACCTCTTTTTAACCTCAAAATGCGTACACAATCGGCGCCTTTCAGCCTCTCACGACCCCCCCCCCTTCCCTCCCATGTCCAGGTAAGTAGATGGAAACGCTTGCGTACTTCCCCGTCCTGCTACACAAGATCTTGATCACAACTAGTTTCCAGAGCTGCGGTTTCGACAGCGATAAGGGGAATCGTTTTTGCAGAAGGAGCAGGACTCACGCGTGAGCCAGCACAACGAGGGAGAAATGGTATTTTTAGCCTGGCCAGACTCGTCTCCCCGTCCCGCGGGGGCATGGCCACCGCCGCTGCCCGCCAGTTCCACCAGTTCCCAAAGTGCTGGCCGTCCTCGATCGGCGCATCCCGGCACATCTCGGCTGCGGGTGGGTTTTGTTCTAAAGTCTCACTCGGAGTCCCGGCCGTGATTTCATTTTAATCGCACTACCAAGTAAAGTGCCGGTACCCAGGACGGCCGGGAGTGTAAAGGCCTTTCTGCCTCGCAGGCGGCGAAAGGCAGAGAAGGATTTGGGAACAGCCAGAAGAGGGGATGCTCTGTGAAAAGGAAATGAGAACTCTCAGTGCTCCCTTCGAAGTATTGCCCACATTTGAAGACCTTGCCTTCCACTCTGTACACAGCGAAAGGGTTAGTGGTGAGCTCTGAGCCTCTGGTTCAGATCTACCTGGAACCCATGATTTTGAAAGTCAGAAATAGGGGAAATCGAGCCGTGAATGTGCAGAGGGAAGACCCTTCCACCTCAGCAGCATTCATTATATTTTAATGTGAAGTGTCAAAAGCCCGCTGGAATCTTTACGCCAGCCTCTCCTGGAACTGGTCCTGCACTCGCTCAGAGCCGGTCTGTGCCGATCTGGCTCTTGACTTCAGCTAAGTCCTCGTGTAGTTTCAACACTGAACTTGCATCTTTGCTCCCGCAGAGCCGTCCTGCTCCCCGTCCCTACCCCAGCCTCAAGACGTCCTTCGCCCTGTTGATGTATGCTACAGCCAAACAGGGCAAAAAGACGAGAATTGTATTCGACAGATGCTGCTCACTCGTGAATAACAGGTTCAGCGCATACGGTATCTCTCGCCATTATCCTGTAAGTTAATATCGAGTAGCAATAGCTGTCTAAATATCAAAATCTATTTATAGGGGATGCAGAGCTATGACCTCTGCATCTGACCTTCAGGAACTGCAGGCTGGAAAACAGGGCAAATGAAGAAGGGGGGGAAGGATAGGCCCAGGATTACAATGGAGATTCGTGCATGACGGAGCTGGGCTGGGCTGCCTTTGTTCCGAAATCCTGAGACGACTTGAATCTTTAGGACGGCACCGGCCCTGCGGCCCAGGGGAGGAGTGGCTCTGTCCTGCTTCTCTGTGTCCCTGCCGCGACCAGTGTTGTTTCCTCCACTTCTGCACAGCTACAGAAGTTGTTGTTGTCGGGTTTTGGGTGCGGTTGGTTAGTTTTTTTCACAATTAAAAAAAAAAAAAGGCGGAGGAAAAGACAAAAGAGCGCCGTTGACTAAGGAGCAGGTCTCTGTGAGAGCTGAGGGAGCAGAGAGCTCAGAAAAGTGCAGATCCACAGCTTAGGAAATAATTTTGCACCGGGGAAAAGAGGTGTTGGGGTATTTTCGTATTTTGAGCCTCACAGGCTTCCCAGCACGAACAGGGTGTGCACGGAGGGAGCGAGGCTTAGGGAGTTTTTCCAGTCTCTCCCCGGCAAGCAGCAGGATGGGGGAAGCTGGGCTCTCTCGGGCACTGCCCGGGGGTGCCTGGGTCCCCCGGCAAGGCGAGTGTCGGGGCCTTGGGCTGGGCCCCCGTGACACCCCGTGCTCTCGCGGATCGCCCCCCGCTCAGCCCCTTTCCCAGCGGGCGGGGAGGGGGAGGATGCTCCGTGGGGTCCCGGAGCAGGCATCAGTGTTACAAAGCGCATCCCCTCGAGGGGAGTTGGAAAAGAAGAGATAGCAGGGGGGGCTAAGAAGAAAAGAATAATCCCAAAGTACTTTTTTTTCTTTCTTTCTTTTTATGGAGCCATCGAGTGCTCGTCCAGTCTGAATTAACAACTGCGTAAAACTAGACTAACTGCACACCCGCCCTCCCCCCGCCCCAGCCCCGGCTCCCGGCGGTAATATGGCGCCTGTGAGAGAGAGAAGCACTTTTCTCGGTGTTTAGCAGTTGAAATGTGCTCCCTGAAGGTCACACCAGGCGACGCGCCCGTTGGCTGCCGCTCAGGGCCGGAGCGCGGGCAGGGCCGGGCCGGCGGCAGCTCCCGCAGCCCCCGACCGCCATCCCGCCGGGGACAACAGAGCGGCTCGGGGAGGTTCCCTACAGCCAAATATGCCCCGGCTAGGCTTTTTCTTTTCCTTTATGTTTCTGTGTCTACCAGGGAATCGTACTCATCTTCCCTCGCTATCTTATTAGAAAAAAATAAAATAAAAACTCCGACCGAAACACCCAGCAATCGACCACCTAAACCAACCCGGTGCTAGGAGGGAGTTATTCCTTGTGTCTGGAAATTAAAAGGCTCAAATCTCCTACGTGTCCATGTTGAGACGCGGGAGCACTGTTCGCAGCTACTTTAAAGCGTCAGTCCCAGTTGGTTTGGAGGTCGGAGCTACTGTTCTTCAGTAAGAGAAGAGTAGTTCAGGAGGCAAACTCTGTCCCCAGGGGGTGTGCAGGCTCTCTTGCCGCCGTCTAAGTGCACTACCAAGGGAAAAGAGAGGCAGGGCTGCTCACCGTGCTGCTTAAATGTTCTCTTTCTTCTGCTGCCGGGGGCTAGGCAAGGAGCAAGCTTCTCTAGCTTTCCGAATAAAATTAGAAAGATTATTTTTAAAATTGCTATTCTTGGCATTTGCGTCTCACTTGAGAAAAGTGTCGGGGGGGGGGCAGGATCTCCCAAATTCTTCCCAACACACTTGGTAATAATGTCCTTTTAAATCTTGGGTCTTACTACGGCATTATTCTCCGTGATATTGCATTCCAAAGAAAATAGACTGCGTATTAGAAGAGGAATCCCCTCTTCCTAATGAATATTTACCCTGAGGTCATTACATCCGTAATGGTCCTTGCTAACTTACCTTGCTCCCCTCTTTCTCTGCTAGAGACTGGGATTTCAATCACAATGCCCTCGATTTTAAAGTGCCGTGTACCATTTAATGGCGGGGTGTAGGAAAGGTTAGAATATTATTGACTTCGTGCAATATATAAGATGGATGCATTTAAGACTTATAACTTTTTGTTGCAATGACATGCTGTATTTTTATGAGATACCTATTATGCAGACAGAACCATTGTGCTGTAGCTGCCTCACAGTTGCTGGATCGTTTCTATCAGATGAAAGATTTTGAATAGTTTTCTTTCAACAATGCATCCTTTTGGTCTTGATACAAAGAACGTAGGCATGGTATACACTTAAACAGCTCTGTCACAGAGCAAGATTAAATAGAGTATATATCGAACCCTGTCTGCAGTATAATGCGTACAGGGAACAGAATGGAGCTCCCTCGCCGCTGAAGGAGCACATTAAGGTCTGATGTCCTGGGAGCATCTTACAGGTTTCCCTTATCTCTGATATTTCGTTAAGCTGTTAAAAATCTTTACAGACGGGCTTTAAAACCGGCTGTTTCTCGCAGAAAGACCGAATTTGATAACAGAGTCTTTTAACAAAACCTGCTGCTGGCGCTCCAGTAAAGGGACAAGTTGCGCTCTATCCAGTCCCCCATCTCTCCCTCCGCCCCTGTCCCGGGCAGGCGGCTTTTCCCTGCCCTGTCGCAGAGGCGAAAGAGGGGCATCGGTTCAGCACAGCCCCCGGCGTGCGTGTGCCCACCCTCATCCCCACCCGCGGCGGCAGCCCCGGGCCGGGATGCGGGAAGGCGGTGCCCGCGGCCGCCGGTGTCAGGCGCGGGGGGCTGGGGGTGCAGCCCGGGGAGGCTCCGCGCCCGCGGCGACCCCCCTCCGGTGCTCAGTCGAGCGACTTGACCAAAGTGCACGTGCTGAGCCCAACTTCCCTCTGCCCAGCTTTGTGCTCTCCGCTGATTGAGTCCCCATATTAAGCTCGAGATCCTTTCTAAGCAACTGCTAAGAAGTCAAGAGCATCCTTGCTTGCTTTCTCTCCGTGGCCTTTCATGCCCTCAATTTGTTATTCTACTGACACTTTTCTTAAAGTTAGCGCCTAGCATTGAAACATTAGCAACAAAAGCCCGGGAAAATCTCTCCCTCATCACTACTAAATCCTCTAATGGGTCTGTGCGTGTCGAATTTTTATTTGATTTCCAGTAATCTCTAGCACTTCAATATTAAACCTACCTCAGCCCAGTACCTCACCTATGGGATATTTTTCAGTGTTGCTTTGGAAAGTAGAGACGCTCAGATTTCCTTCCACGTGCACCCACTAATTTATAAATGAGTGTATACAGCTGTCTTCGTGTGTATCCGTGTCTCTATATCTGCAGTAACGCTTTCATTTTGTGTCAAAATAACACATCCTGTCACTCCACGCCAAAAGTATATTTATCGAATGAAATAGCACCGCAAGCTGCATCTTCTTTATCAAACCTTCATTTCTGTTTTACCCAATTGTTAAATATCTTTTCATTTCTTTTCCTATTTTAAAATATGTATTACAGTAATTGTTACTTGGAGGTCTTTTGTGTATCTATAGCTCCTTTGATTCATATCTTTTCCTTTCTTTTAATCTTGTTATGCGAAATTATATACACATTTCTCAGGAAATCCAAGGAGCATAACTTGATTAAATAAAAACCTCCTAATCCTCGAGGTTTGCGGCAAATACGAATTTTTAAAGTACACGTTCCTAACCCATGGGTTTTTCTGAATGAAGATCCCTAAGTCCTCTTCACTTTATTACACGGATTTGGTGAAATGATTCTTCAGGCTCTCTAATTTAAATAAGTTTTAGTGTGAACTAAGAATGAACATTATCCTCTAACCTGAGGTCAAGTGAAGGGTGATTTACATGACAAAGAATAATTCCCATTTTGTCCAATATGAAACAACTTCACCTTCGGCATCATTAAGAAGAGTTTAGCACTTTCAGGGCTTTGGGGGTTGGTTTTTTTTGGTAAATAGTTGGCTATGTATAGCGCAATTTCCCTTTTATAAATCACAATACAAAGGCTGACTTCTTGTGCTCTTGAATTTCGGCATTATTTTTATAGCCTTAAGTAGAGTGAATTTGCACCTGCTGGTATTTAAACTTTAACATATTAGCTGGGGAGGACTTATCAACTCAGCGCACTGCCTCGAAGCAAATTAACAATCTTCATTAAAGTAAAGGGGGGGGGGAGGGGGAAGGGGAGATGTGACCATTAAGACGCTGTCCCGGATCTCTCCGATCTATACAGGTTCCAAGTGGATTATTTGGGGTCTTTACAGCAGCAGAATAACCGCTTTACTCCCCCTCCCCCCAACACATATTCGCTTCCAAATTTCTACTTCTCGCCCGGCACTTTAACCCTCTCGATGCCTTCTTACCCTCCGCCTGGAGCGACGCCCTGCAGAGGAAGATTGCGAAGAGGCAGGGGTAGCTCGACTGCGCTCCCCGTCTCAGCCTCGGCGGCCTCCCGCTCCCACCCCACCTCCCTTTAAGAGCACTTCCCCCAAAAAAATCAGGTCTTGCTCTTGGTGGTTTCTTCTTTTATGATCACTTTGAGCTGAGCTTGCTCCCTCTCCTCGTCTTCCTCACATTCACATACTCAAACACACACTACAGGAGCCCGTGAGGAAGTGATCTTAATCTAAATATCAAACTTACCGTGAGGAGGATCCTGCCTTGGGAAAGTTCTGCTCTGTTGGGTCTCAAAGTTAAAGAAACCACCGTCATCCCTCATTAAGAGCTCAGGTCTCGGGGAGAGGGGCTGCTGGCGAAGGGCCACGGGCGGGGAGCTGAGCTCCCCAGCCCTGCCCTCCCGGCGATGCCGGCTCTGTGCCCCGAGGGGACCCAGACCCCCTTCCCCGCATGCGGCCCCGGCGCTCCCGGGACGGGGCGCCCCGGGCAGCGGCCCCAGGATTTCTCCCGCGGACACTGGCGTGCGCACCTAGCTATGGCTCCGAGGGGGATCCGCACGCTCCCCGCGGCGGGAGGGGGCTCCAGGGGAGCGCACCGGCTGTGCCCGGCAGCCAGCTCACTTGCGGGGGTGGAGGGGTAGTAGTGTGCTTGTTCACAGCTACACCGGGAAAGTGGGAGCATTTCGTGTTTACAACCGGCTCCGGCTTGTATTGGTGAGATGTAGTTCAAGCAGCGCTCCTGTGTGCCGCGGGCTCTTAACTGGAGCTTTGCTCAGTCATTGAGAGCAATAGAAAGTATATGGAAATCAATATATAGACAGTGTGGAGGGCAGATAATGGATTCGAGTCAGTGAGTGTTATAATCTGCATTATGGGCTTCCTATTGTTTAGACTGAGCACAAATTTCCAAAGGGTGAAGTGTTGGGTTTGGGTCTCCCCCTCCTTCTTCTTCTTTTTGGAGGGCTTTGTGTGTATAGGGGGAGGGGGAGTGTTAAATCCTTCAGCCACAATTATCAGAGTACACCCACTCCCCCCTTCTCGCCCGCCCCATCTGATTTTAAAGGTAGTGCTTTCACGGCGAAGCTAATGACTTTCATTTAATTGAACGTGCCCTGATGTAGCGGATTGTTCTCGCAGCCCTACGCCTTTGTTGCTTTTGGGGGGAAATAAAGCTAATCAAACCTTTTGTCACGGCCAAATTCTCCCTCAGGGTCTCCCAAACATTTGTTTGAATAATTCACCTCAAGAATTGAAAATACTAATTGATTTTAAAATGCTAGCCCGGAGGGACAGGGAGGTGGGGGGTTGGGGTGGAGGGAGCCTGGAAATTAGAGGCGAAGAGCAAACGTCTACCTGCCAGCAGCGAAGCCTCCGCAGTCGCTACCCCCGCCGGTAGCCGCTACCGGGCCGAGCCCCCCCGCAGGCTGCGGTGCCCCCGCCGCCGCCGGCCGCACTCTCCGCTCCGTCCCCTCCCTCGGCCTCTTCTCCCCCTCCCCACCGCCAAACTGCGCCTGGTCACCTCGGTCCCGGATTCTCCGCTAAAGTGCCGGCGGTGGCAGGGGTGGGCTCCGCCGGGCGGGGAGGGGATCCCGATCCGGGCGCCTCGGCCCCATTCAGGGAAGAATTTTGATGCGATTCATTAGAAGTAACGAGTTGACATAAGGTAAATCTACATCGAGGGGGCCTTTCTTTGAGTGCATGGGGAAGCTTCATTAACCATCGCTAACAAGGCGTGCAAATGTTCTGATTGGGCAGCTTTCTTGTAACGCCAAGGCCTTAGCAGGATGCCCACCTAATGAGGGTCACTACAAGAGACTGATAAAATATTCAAATTTTCCGTCGCACCAGGAACTTTGTACTGAAGGAGAAAGTTGAGACAACTGTGTGCTTGTTTACCTTGGGAAGGCACACTCGGGGGAGAAGGCATCTGGCTCTGACATCTCCATCTCCCAGAGAAGCCCCGAGCTGGATGGTCGGTGTTTTATGGACGTTTATTTGCTAAATTCGTCAACAGATTTTCCCCCGCCTTCTCTTCTTCTCCCCCATTCTAATTGTGTTTCTCTCGGATTTAATGCGCTGATTAATAAATAACCTGTCTGCGAGGTTCCACACTTTCCTTCGCTTTTCTTTCCTTTTTTTTCCCCTTGAAGATTTATTAAAATCAGCCTGATGGCTTTAATGACACGTCAATCATTTCAAAGTTGCTGCTTGTTGCTAATATGTCAGACTCTGTACACATCACCGCTACTTTCTTCTCTGCAGCATTTAAAGCCTGTCCCCTCCTCCCCCCGCGATTTGTTTCTTCAAGTTTTCATCGCTAGGTTACGATTTCTAATTAGAGCTAAGTATTTCACTTAATATTTAATTTAGACGCCAAGCACATATATCATACCTAGATCAGTCAATCAAGTGTCCCTTGTTGATAATGCTACATCATTAAGAGTTGTGTTTAATTCAGGAGCAAGCGACTGTACGGCTGCTTCTGCTGCAGAGCAGGTAACTTTCGACTGGCGGGAGCTGCCAGCAGATCCAGAGGGATGGGGAAAGCAGTCCAGCCCAGCCGGGAGGCGGCTGCGACTCCCTCACCTCCTTGGGAAAGTTTTCTGCTTCCCAAGCCGTCGTCTCACCGCGGAGGCGAGCTGCATTCCTTTTCTCACTTATTTAAAACAAAAAGGTAATTAAAAAATTATTGGTATTTCACGTTTCCCTCATCCAGCCTCGGTGTTTATGCCAAAATAAAGCGTGGGAGGGGTCCCCGGGAGTTTAACTTGGAAGCTGAAGCAGTATTTTGGACCACTAATTAAATACCCCCTCGACTTCTTAAGACAATCCAAGCAACTAAAAAAATATCACTTGCCACTTGTTTGTTATCACGACCGGCACAGCACACACCGCATCCACAGAGCTCTGTTACTGGAGCCGGATGGGCCACATCTTACACACCCATCAAATGCGCATTCATTTATCCCGGGATATCGTGACTGAAGAAAGAGAGGAAGAAAGAAAGAGGGAAGGAAGGAAGGAGGAAGAGATATGTGCTTTTAAAGATAGCATCCGTACAAATTTGTCAGCGCTTGTCCCTGAAGACTGACAAAAATCCAAATCGTTGTATTAATGATATAAAAAGCCTAACAAGACCAACGCAATGGGTTCTCCTTTACCTGCCCCTGGCTCTCCCTTTCTCCCCCCCTTGGCTTCCCCCTCGGCGCGGCCGCAGTGCTGTATTTTCCTCTCGCCGGTACCTCGATCGCTACGCCCCAGCCCCGTCTGCACCGCTGCCTCCCCCGATAAAAAAATAATCAGTGCTTGCAAGCGTCGACTGAGTCACTCCCGAGTCAGGATTAAGGGGCACTAACTAGGCAGCAAAAAATCGCAGCCTCCTGGGAGAGACCATCAAAACAAGCAGTGAAATAAAAGAGCTTCTCTCTCTGCTTCTCTTTCTCTCCCCAGATAAGTCCTTCAGGTTGGCAGCCCGACATACACACATGCACACAACTTCGTAGGGCTCCCTCCAGAAGAGAGCACCGGCTTGCCCGGGTTTGTTTAGGGGGAGGTTTTTGGGGAGAAGGGGAGGGTTGCTCCCCTGCCCTGCAGAGCCACATGTCATTCTAGCAGCTGAAACAATAAATCATGTGGGACCAAGTAAGATTGACTAGAAACGGACGGCAGGTTCCCCGGCCTGGAGAAGACGGCCATCGTCAGAGCAGAGGGACCCCGCCTTACGCGGCCCCGGACCCCGGGCCCCAGCGTGGGGGTGGGGAAGGACCGGGGGGGAAGAGGGGGAGGCCGCGCACCCCCTGGGCGCTCCCCTGCGGGACCTCCGCCTGCCCGTAACAAACTTACAGGATCCGGAAAGGATTTCCCCANCCCGGCGGGTCCGGGCTCGGTATTAGCCGATCCCATTGACAGTTTGCAGCCAGCAGCTGCAGTCATTAAAAGCCATTTACACCCTGGCCTCCTCACACAAAGCTGGAGCGCCAACAATTATCTGCTTGCACATTTCAGGACACGAGAGTGTGTCCCTAACAGGCTTAGGGGAGCGCTGAATCCCCGGCCGGGCTGGGCAAGCGCAGGATCCGCTACCCGAGGTNNCCGAGGTCTGGCTAACGACCACCGCGCCTCGGTGACCCGCGTCTTGCAGCCGCGGGAGCCGGCGGAAACGTCTGAGGATGCTGGCTCCGTCCTCGTGAGAGCCTCTGGCTAGCGGAGCTCCCGTGCTGGACCTTCGCGGCACAGAGAGGAGACTGGGCTACAGGAAGACCTCGATATTAGCTGATAGGCAGGGTTGTGGGTTTGTTTGGTTTTAAACACACAGAATGCATGCATTAAAATATCCTATGGAAATATATTGTGGAAGAAATATTTTCTCCAGAAATGCAGTTGTTACGTGTTTCATATGTCTGGTGGGGAGAAAGGTAAAAAAAAAAAATAAGAGGGGGGGGAGGGCAGAAGGAAAAGAGAGAGAGAAAGAGAGAGAGAAAGAAAGAATATATGTAGAAGCTTTCAGAGATTCATCGGGAATACTAATAGAGGGGTTGCAACCTAAAGCTGAACTATGAGTGTATGATAGTCCGTGAGATTAAAAAGAAAAACCAACCCAAAGCAACAGAGACGGTTTGGATGTTATTCTGGAAATACATTTATACGTTTTAGGGTAGTTTAATTTGCAGCTCGAAGAAAAATGGAATCAAATATTAAGAAACTCCCACAGGAATTCCCCCCTCTCTCCCCTCTGTAATCCTTTACATAAAAGGAAAGGATTACAAAGAAAAAGATTTTGTGTGTGTCTGTGTATTAAAATCTTTGGCTAAACATATTGTTGTCCAATTAATACCTCCAAGGCGATTTGTAGAGGGGCTGAGAAGTCTCTTTCCCTCCTTAGCTGTACGACTGGAAATATGAGCCAGGGAAGGTGAGAGGGTAAAAGAAGTTTTTCCCAAGTCTGTTAACAGAAGTGTTTAAGCAGATCACTAAAAATTAAGAGAGCGAATTATTTCCATTAGGACTATGAAGCCATGTAGCACACCGATGACAGTTTAGTGGAAATCAGATGAATGTGTCATACAGTGAGCTTCTTCCAGTCCAGCAGCTCTTCCAACTGGACCTATTCATCTGCCACTTAGAATTATTTCACGAGAAGTGCGCTGTGAAAGGATCACAACCAGTTTGGAGCGCAGCTAAAGAACTTCTACCACCCATAGCAGTATTATTATTATCCTTCGGATAGGGCAAGTCACGCTATGTTTTCACATTTTAATTGTAATATCTCACTTCCCCCCCTCCTTCCCTCCATTGATGTCTGAAAGTAGTTTGGGCTCCAAGCCTCACCCCTCGATCTCCATCGGAATGCAGAAAAGATCTTTAAAAAAGTTTTGAATTCCTCAATGATTTTTCTTCTAGAAAGGCGGCTTAGGATAATTATTTCAGCTTTATTGAGGGCAGATTAGTTGAAGTCTGGATGCTGCGTTTCAATACTCGTTGTACATGCCTTTACAATGTCGGTATTGTTTGCTACTGTGTGTGAACCTATTCAAAATATACACTTTTTAACACCAAGCAAAGTCCTGTCTAAATATACACAGTAAGTCTGGAAAGATGTCCATGACCCGTACAAATCTCTGTAAATCACACTTCCATAGCTACAGAAACCAAACAAAAGAGTTACCAGCTCAAGATGCTGATTAAATCTTCTTAAAAGCAACATACCTAATAATAAATATAGTTGCATGGTAGCAAGGTCTGACGACCCAGCTGTGTTTTACTGAGGGATGGACTCAAACCACCACCACGGATATTTTCTCTGCTCTCAACTTCTCAATTTAATAATAATAATAAAAAAAAAAAAAACCAAAAAAAAACCACCTCAGATCCACTTTTGCTCGCATTCCTTTCCTCTTCCCCGCACAAGAGTCTTGCAAGCTGGGGACAGAATTTGCGTGGAAAAGGAGAGGTACGATGGTACTCTGTAAAGCCCCGGTGGATTTGGGGGTGAGGAACAACCTCGCAAGGTCGCTGGGCTCCGGAGAAAGAAAGGGGCAAGGGGAGGTGAGGCGAGTGGGAGGAGGAAAGCCAGAATACCAGAAAAACGAAGTGGAGAGAGGGAAGAGAAAGGAGAGGGAAAGGGAAGACGAGAAGGAACGGGAGGGCGGGGAAGCGAGGAGTGGGACGGGGGAGGCAGCGAGCGGGGCGCCGCCGGGGTCGGTCGCGGAGCCGGGCGGCCGGAGCAGATCCAGGCTGGGCGCCCTGGGCGGCTCCCGGCGGAGCGGCCGCTGAACTCCGCAGACAGCGGATCCCTCCTTCCGCGGAGAGGGGCAGGGAGCGGGAGAGGGGAGGAGAGGCTCTTCGGTGAACCAGGGCTAAACGCAGCCTGTACTGTATGTGCCTGCTTCTGGGAGGGTCACCGGCGCGAGGATGGGTCTAATGATCTCATCTTTCTTTTCTTCCCCGGCACTATTAGTGCTCAGATAGGCAGAATGAAGTGAAACTACGTGCAAATCATGTGTAAATTGTCTCAGTTAGGAGCCCTTTATCCGAACGTGTATCCCAGCCTGGCCCATTTACTTTTCCCCCATATCTCCTTTGGCTTTAACGAGGCTCGTTAAGATCACAATAATATTCCACCCTCTAATTGCTCATCCCATTCAACAAATATGTGCACACTGCTTTTCGCATTATTTGATCCCTTATTTAGGAGGGGTGTGGAGAAGGAGGGGGGAGAGACAGGGAGAAGGGGAAGTGCTGAGATTAGGAGTTGCAAAGATTAAGGAGGAAAAAAAAAATCCAAACAACAAACCAGGCTTTTCCACCAACCGCCCGGCTTCCCTCCCCCCCGTGCATTTGGGCGAAGTGGTAAAAACCTTCCTTACGTACTCCGTAATGATTGGCAGGGCTGACAGTGATTGGCAGCGGCTGCCATGGCAACGCCACAACGACACTCAGAAGACCAATAGAAAAGCGAAACAAAATGTTTCAGCGCTGCACTCACTGTGGATTTAGGGGAGATATTATGAGGCTGTTGTCATTAGGGCGATCGCTGTTGAATCACTGAATCCTGACTCGGCGGCGGCGCGGGGCCGGGTGTGTGTGAGTGCGTGTGCGTGTGGGGTGTATGTGAGCGCGCGTGTGCGTGTGCCCGCGTGTGCGTGTGAGTGTGTGTGCCCCCGTGCCTCTATGTGGCTGTGTGTGCGTGTGCGGGTGTGGATGCGTGCGCGGTGCGTGTGCCCTTTCCTCCCTTCTTCCTCCCTTTCTTTCTTTTCTCCTTGATTTATCTCCCCCTCTCCCCGGTCATCCCATGGTGTTCAGGTCCCCGCTAGAGCTTTATCCCACCCATTTCTTCTTGCCAAACTTCGCCGCCGATCCGCACCACCGCTCCCTCCTTCTCGCCAGCGGCGGCGGCGGCGGCGGCAGCGGCAGCGGCTCGGGCTGCAGCCCCGGTGCCGGCGGCGGTGGAGGCGGCAGCTCCCGGGCACCCCACGAAGAGTTGTCAATGTTTCAGCTGCCCACACTCAACTTCTCCCCGGAGCAAGTGGCCAGCGTCTGCGAGACGCTGGAGGAGACTGGAGACATAGAAAGGCTGGGGAGGTTCCTCTGGTCGCTGCCGGTGGCGCCGGGGGCATGCGAGGCCATCAACAAGCACGAGTCCATCCTCCGCGCCCGGGCGGTGGTGGCCTTCCACACGGGCAACTTCCGAGACCTCTACCACATCCTGGAGAACCACAAATTCACCAAGGAGTCCCACGGCAAGTTGCAGGCCATGTGGCTCGAAGCGCACTACCAGGAGGCCGAGAAGCTAAGGGGTCGCCCGCTGGGGCCGGTTGATAAATACAGGGTGAGGAAGAAGTTTCCGCTGCCCAGGACCATTTGGGATGGCGAGCAGAAGACGCACTGCTTCAAGGAGAGGACTCGCAGCCTCCTGAGGGAGTGGTACCTGCAGGACCCTTACCCCAACCCCAGCAAGAAAAGGGAACTGGCTCAGGCCACGGGGCTCACCCCCACGCAAGTAGGCAACTGGTTCAAAAACCGAAGGCAAAGAGACAGAGCAGCGGCGGCTAAAAACAGGTCAGTGGGGCTGCGGTGCCACGCTCCGGGGCCGGGGGCGAGGTGGGCGGCGGGACCGTGCGGGCGGACGGCCGCGCTCCGCTGCTCGGCGGCCGCCTGGGCGACAGCGCGCCTCTGCCTTCCCTTTCCTCCTCCTCCTCCTGCTCTCCATCGGGGAGAAATCGGTCCCTCGCCGGGCGGGTAGGTCTTCTCCCGGCAGCCGCAGGGATGCGACGGGGATAGGCATGGCTCAAAGTTGCCTGACGTGCTTCCGACCGTGCCCCGGCTCCCTACGGGCTCTCGGGGTGCGGGCAGGGCCGGGGCTCCCGGCGGGCGTGGGCAGCTCCGTGGGCGCGCGTGTGTGTCGATATGCACGGAGCACATCGGCTGCGACGGGGGCAGCGCCCGACTCTCCCGGCCTCCCTCCCCTCCCTGCACCGGCGGCTGGCGCGGGGGATGGGAAGCCCCATGGCTCTGGGTCGGTGGGCTTCGCTTTGGCTTTCGGCTTGCCGAGATTTGTGCCTGGCCGGACTCTGGCGCGATTCCCCTGCCGAAAGGCCGAGGCAGGCTGTGCGGTTCAGAGCGGGTTTCGGCAGAGCCCGCGGCTCCGCTCCAATTGTTCGTGCTGCTCTGCATGCGCAGCGGGACCAGCACAGGCATACCCCAGAGCTCTTTGGCTCACGGAGAAGAGAAAAAAAAAAAAACCAACAAACTCAAAAACCCAAAAACCAAAACAAAAAAAAAAAATTGAGAGACCGGGAATCTTTTTTCCCCCTGTATCTCCATTTCTGTGTTTACGCCACATGGCGACCTGGCCTCCTGGTCGTGTGTTTCCTGTGCATTTACACTTGCATTTATTTGCGTGTCTCTCGGTGTCTTTTTTTCTTTTTTTTTTTTACCCTTTCTGTTTTGCCATGGTAAAAGCGAAGCGCCCTTCTTCCTTTCTTTTGCTTTTTTCTCTTTCTTTCTCATAACTGTCGTAAAAGTTACTTTGCAAATGAAAATGGACCCTTAATCTAGTTTGACACATTGGTTTTATTTTCATTTAAGTTTCGCTACCACTGTAGGCATGTGAACAAAAACTTCTTATAAATGCTGTCTCTTAAATTCCTTCTAATTATAGCACTGGTGCTACCGATTAAAGATTCTGTAGGAGAAATGTAACCTAAAAGTGCCTCGCTATTTAATTTCCATTAAATGGAAAACAGATCAGCTTAGGACTGTAAATAAACAGAAGTTGCCTACGGATGCTTTTGTTGACTCAATGCTGTTGACAGCAGATGAATGCACCAGGATTTGTAAATGGGGAAAAAAAATCAAAGACCCTGAAATTAGACAACTTAATATAATGAGAAACGTAGAATAAACCGGCTACATTTTTTTCTGTTCTTTGCAGGAAGTTAAATAAAAAATACCCCTGTGAGAAACATTTGAGTGAAGAGTGTGTTTTGATTCACACTGGCAATCCTAGACGCTAGGGGTTGAGGCTAGCTGCCCAGTCCAAGAGTTTTAGCTCTTATCCTTGAATTAGGCTTTCTTTGGGTTTCGAGTGGAATAAACAGATCCAGAGGAATACTTGCAATATGCTAGGGTACCTAAAAATATTTATGCCTCTTAAAAAATATATTCAAGTGTAATATTCCCTTAAGCGCTAACAATGAACGAACAAGCACTTTAAAGCTGATTATGGCTTTCAGATGAAAAAAAGGACTTAAATTTCGAGGGGAGAGAAGCGCTGTGTTCCACATTCTCCTTCTTTTATTTTATCCATAGCGTTGCGTCCCTGGGACAGGACCTTCCTCCTTCCCTACCGCAGACTCAGAGTGTCGTGCACTGGGAAACATTTAGGCAGGTGTTAGCTAGAGCACAAAATGGGGATCCAGTACGATTCCTGCCCACTATGGACCACTCCTTAAAGCTTTTCGCGGTGTCCGGGTGTTAAAGGGGCTCACCCATACACGGTTTCCCCTAGGCCCGCCGTGCTGCCGGGATGAATGAATGGCACTCCGGGGGAAGAGAAAGCGCTGCTCGTGTTTTTCAAACGCGGGCACAGGGAAGAGCTTGTCCCCGCTCCCCGTCCCGTTTCCGCCCGCGCCCTTGTCGCTGTGTGTGCGCTGGGCGCCGTCCCGCCGGAGCGGCCTGACCGGGCAGCGGGGGCAGCGCGGCCCGGGCGCTCGGCTTGGCCCTGCATCCCGCCGCCGCTCCGGGCTGCGCGGGGCGCTGCGGGAGAGCGGCCCGCCCGGGGCCGAACCCTACGGCCGAGGGTCCGCTCCGTCCCGCTCCGGGCCGGGCCGCGGGCGCGG